>QEPC01008570.1:646865-664548 GCA_003113815.1 Sphenodon punctatus | reverse complement strand
CGTTCAGTTGTCCGAACAGGCCGAGTTCGGGCCGAACACTGAACTACCGAACCGCGTTTGCCCATCCCTAATCCCAACTCCCATTATGAAGCTTTTGAGAGTATCCCAACTCCCATTCAGAGTTTTTCTGTGGCTTTGTCCCCTGGTCCCTACAAGTGACCTGAGCTTCCTATTGTGGAGTTGAGTTGCTTTTGGACATGGATATGCACAGGTCTCCCAGGCCTAGGTCTTTCCCCTTCCCACCCCCCGACTCATCACAGAATCACTGGGACCCACCCATCCCCTTCACAACAGGCAAAGGAAAGGTAATCTCTTTTTCACTTTACTCATATCCTTCTATTCTATCTCCCTCTTTCTTGCTCCATTCACTTTAAACTCAAAGCTTTAAACTCCAACTCCCTTCTTGCCACTTAATTGTTTTCACCTCCCCCTCTCTCCCTGTCTCTTTCTCATCCCTGACTTTGGACGTATTATCTGTTGTCCAGAACCTGAAATCTATCCCTACACTATCCAAAGTTTAACTCTATGAATGCCACTCCACGCTAGGCAGCACTGTTTGTGTATATCCTGTAAAATAAAATATCCCCTCTTGCTTTGAAATATTTCTTGTCTTTGTTATGTTTCTTGGAGGGGAGGCCAACAGGTTGTAGTGCACCACATCCTCAGACCAAATCCCTAACGCACGTGTACCCTAGGCAGTTGAAAAAGAGTAATTCCCCAAAATTTGAGGCTTAGTCTGATCACCGGGACTTTCCCCCTCTTGAGACCCCTCATGATCACACGTGGAGAAGGGTCACGTGGTAACAAACTCTATAGAAACCTTGCCCAGCCCCCTGCCTAGCCCCCACTCCTGTGCCCGCCCACCCCCATCGACAGTAACTAGTCACCTATATCTAGTTGATCTGGTGGAATCAAAGCATATCCTGACCTATTTTGATAAATATGGAATGAGACAGAGATGCTCTTGGTTCCTATGGAGAAGTCCTGTGTGTGTCTCCACCCAATGTGCTTATCTTTCTCACAAAAGTCCTGCATGTCCACAAGTTTTGTAACCAAATCAGCTTCTGTAGTTGGTAGAATTGTATGGTGGTGTTGACTCATGAGCAGCTCAGCTGGGTTCCATCTATGTTCTGGTGGCATTGAATGGTATATCAGGAGAGCTCTATAGAGAGCTTCCTCCTTCTTCATGGTTCAAACAGTGCATTCTGTTTCCCTATTACTATGAAGAAAATGAGGACTTTTGGTGATATGCTGAAAGTCATACTTGGCTGCAAACTGTTTAAATAGGCACATCAACCTCAGGCATGTTCACACCAGCACCCGCCACACTGAGGAGTGCACAGAGAAGCCGGTCGCTGCACTGTGGGCCACCCAGCCTGCCCCCCTCAACCCACTCGCCTGTCCCCAGTCAGTCCTGCCCCTAGCCAGCCCAGCCTCCAACCCCCAGCCATCCCTGCCAGTCAGGGGTGGTGGTGCTAGGGCTGACAGGCTGAGTTTCTGTGAAGCATGCTGAGGATGCCCCCCACTTTTGGTGAGTAGGATTTTTTATTATTATTTTCTGGTTTTCTATTTCTTTAATATTACTTTTGTTTATTTTTATTTTTCCCCCAAGGGGGGGGGGGGGAAATCTGGTGTGGATTTGGGAGGTGTGTGATGTGGGGGCATGGCTTTGGGTGAAGCAGCCTTAGAAGTGCCTAGGGCAGCAAAAATCCTAAGTCTGACCCTAGGACCATGACAACTGACTCCTCCCCAATACTTCCTAAAATCCTGTCTTGACATTGCATGCGGTCCGATACCTTCACATCCAGCAGGCAATTGACCATGCAGTCCTCATGGCTGTCACAAACCCAGCTATCTATATTCCTTATGATCAAATTGCCCACTACTACAACCAGTCTGTTCCTGTCAGTTGGGGTCCCCTGCCCTTTAGAAGTATCCACTATCCTCAGTGTAAGAGGATACTATGACATCATCTGAAAGGCTGCTCCCAGCTATGGGATCATTTCCCACCATAGTAGCTTGATGCCCTCCTTTCCCAAGACCTTCATCCTCTAAGCTAGCACAAACAATAAGGGGAATGTGAAGAATTACAATCATTCCAAAAGTACATTTATCAGTTATTTATTAAATGGTCTTATAGGGATGTGCATGTCGTTTTTGTTATTACAATAACGTTAATGAAAATTGTCATTTTTGTTATTGTTGTTATTGTTATTGCAACAACAAACAAATAATAATGAAAACAAATGAAAATGACATTTTGTTTTTGAAAAAGGGAAAAACTGAAAAATATATTTCCATCTATAACTTTATTTATTATTCAATTCTGATGAAGATTGGGGCGATTGTATCCCCATAGAGGGCACTATGTGTACCATATTTTGAAACAATTAGATAAAGGGAAACAATTTTAGAAGCAATTGAATGTTGTAATTTTAATAAAAGCTCCATACACATTCATGGATACAACTTCTTTATCTTCCATTTAATTTGCATGAAACCTGTGAATATTATGTCTCTCCAAAAAATTAAAACTCCTGCCAATTAAAAGAAAAATTAAATAAAGAGTCCTGATGGTATAAGACATTAACTGGAAAATACATTTCCAGCTGTAACATTTTTATATTCCATCCTGTTTACATGATATTAGCCAGGAATGTATCACATACCTTCCTTGTCATCTTTGCCAAACTACAGAACAACTTGATAAAGGGATGCAATTTTATAAGCAATTGACGTTGTCCCTGTGAAGACCATTATTCAGATAAATAGCAGCACATGCAGTGTCAGTCAGAGGCAGGGGGAGAGAGACTGTAGGATGGAGGATGTGGAGCAACCCAAAAGACTGAAAGACACATTCACTGGCCAATTATTGCATGCTTCTAGCTTTACAGGACCAATTGGTTGTGGCTTCAGGGTGGGCATAGGGGGCGGCCCTGAGGTAGGCATAAGGGACATAACTGGGACTTTGGGGATAATATACCAGCAAGCAGGAGACATAGTTTTATACACCCTGCTGGCCAATCATCATTACATCCTGCAGTGTGACAGAGGACATAAGAGAATCTATTGACTCTTTCCTAAACAGATGCTTCTGACTTCCCAGTAACAAGTGGGGGAAGAGATACTGGGATGGTCACAGCACAGAATGAGGATATTTGGTTGACATGTATGCTGGCCAATTGGCATCACAAACCAATTTTATACCATTGTGACACGTAAGAGAATCCCTGGCATAGACTCCTTCTCTGCATATGCTGTGCAGGCATATACAATTGGGACCCTTTCTCACATCTTCCAGATATTTGTCAGAGATGACCGTGAAAGTGTGATATACAGCCTGCCTAATTGCATGTACACTGGTTGGACTACAAAGATGTTACAGTCAGACATACCTTTATGTTAATTGCTTATACTACCAGGACCCTTTATTCAATCCTTCTGAAAGTTGACAGAGACAGTAAATATGGGAAGGGGTATAAATGTGCCAAGTTTCATCTACATTAAATGTGAGGCAAAGAAGTTACAGCTAAGAATGTATATGAAGATGTTTGCAAAACAAAATAAATCAACTGTTTCTAAAATTAGATTCCTTTATTAAATCTTTTTGAAATTTGGTACACATAATGCCTTCCATTAGAGGTATATCATCCCACATTTCAGCCAAATATAGTGAAAAACAAAAGTTACAGCCATAAATGTGTTTCCCATTGAAACCAATGGAAAGCAAAAGAGAAAGCAAATAAAATGACAATTTGATATTTATGAAAATGAAAGAGGTTTAAATAACAAAAACAAAACACAAAAATGACATGGGCTCCTGGTGCACACCTCTAAACAAGCAATTAAGCACTTCTCCCACCAGTCTGAATTTTTCTCCTTCACCCAGGGTATCTGTCCTGTCAGTATAGTTGTGCACAAAACATCCAGGACTGAAGCAGTATCAGTCATGAAGAACTTTTATATCTGCCTCAGGTAACTGGCAGTGGTTTGCAGCATCTGACCCTGTATGGAACATGCACGCTGGAGGAAGGCCAGGGCATGGCCCCAAAGCACAATCATGATGTTACATCTGCAGATATCCTGGACACAGATCCAAGGAAAACTTTTCTTTTTGGTACCACCCAGCCAGGGAATGGTGGTAGGACATGTCCATCTGTAGAACTGGATGCAAGGTCCCATCCATTGCAGAGATGGAGGATTGCAGCGCAGCAGTGATCAAGAAATTCTCTGGAGACATTGTCATAGCTTCACTTTGGGCATCCCACAGCTTTCCTAAGTGTGTGCCCAGGTTTTTTGAAGTGCTTGATGGGGTGGAACATTTCTAACCTGCTATTGGCTGTGTTCCATTCCCAAGCTGCAATGGCTATTCAGGAGACATTCGCAAGCACCAATTGGCTATGAGCCACTTGTAGTCAGCTATTGGCTGTGAACCAATCATGTTCAATCATGAAATGCTCCTGAAAGCGGAGGGGTGTGTGTGGAATATGTCACAGCATGACAGCAAGTTCCTGGTGACTCGCAATGATGTTAAATGGCTGTAGTCAAATAAATCAGTTGAAGAAAAATTTGTGGCTAAATAAAGTTATCTAATGCTGTGCTTACTGTGCACTGGGAGCTATGCCTCTCGGTTTAAGATGGGGACTTAAGGGGGCAATTAATGGAAAGCTATGCACTTAACTGAATAGATCAGAGAAGGGTTGGAATGGGAAGATGGAGGTGATGGGTGCTGTGGAGGATGGGATGATTTTTGAAACCAAAAAAAGGGAGGCTTTTTATAAAGTTAACAAAAGGTAGCTATGTGTTCTAAGAACACAAGCCTTGGAATGTATGGGGGAGCAGGGATCAAGTGTCATGCAATCACCCGTTGGTTGTCTAGAGGACAGGTGATAATACTTCAGACATTAGTTGTCTGTTGAAAGTAATGGTTCAGCTTACTGCAGCCTAGAGTGGTCAGAACTTTTTCAAAAGAAACTGCTGTTTGTTGTCTGCCCCCACCCCCATGAGTGCTGTGGGTGCCTGGGGAAGTTGTGTTGGGAAGTTATGTATATTCTAGCTCTTGTGGACATTTGGATGAGGGCTGATGTACAGAGGGATCTGCAAACCCATCGGCGAGTGCTCCCTATGCTTGCATAGAAGGGCATATGCAGAAAATGGGCTACAATGTATGCCTGATGGAATGCCACCACCACACTGTTATGCTGCAGGGGGTAGAAAGTGAAGGTGAGAGCACCCAAGGAGAGATGAGTGATGGGGACCTGTGACCTGAACAAGACCACCAGTCTGCTGGATGTGTGTGCACTGCCTGAGATGAAACAGTCCTTGACAGAGCTTAGACATTTAGTCCCATTCTATCTCATCTCAATTCTTATGACAGCAAAGTGATACTCAAGGGGGCACACAGAATGTATTGAGCAGGTCACCAAGATGCAGCTGTTTGAACTGCATGTACAGCAGGCGCGGCTCCCCTTCCAGGGCATTGGGGGTGCTTGCCCCCCAATCGACCCTGACAGGTGCCACGCTGCCGCTCAAAGTTAAAAAAAAACAAAAAACAAAAAAACCTCTCCACCACTTCCCCTCTGCCCGCAGCAGCCTCTACCTTGCCTTTGCTTCAGAGCAGAGGCTGCTGCAGCACTGTGGTCAATTTCATGTCAGTTTCACTGAAACTGACCACAGCGCCGCTGCAGCAGCCTCCGCTCTGATTGCAAAGGCAAGGCAGAGACTGCTGCGGCTTGACTTCTCTTCTGGGACCCACTCCAGAGGAGTGGGTCCCAGAAGGCTCAAAAATCGGCCGCCCAAGCGTTTTCCTATGGAAAACGCGATTGGGGCGGCTGAGCTCCTCTGTCCACAGCACGTATGGGATGTGCTGTGGAGGGAGGGGCTACAGCCTTCCATTACGCTCAATGGGCGCAATGGAAGATCTCGCATGGGTGGTCGCGCTGACAGCCCTGGCGAGATAGCTTGGCTCGGGGGACCGAGGAAGGGGAAGCATTATCGGGAATTATCGGGAATTTGGGAGGCACAGCACTAGAATGGGCCACAACCCTGTTACAAGGGGATAGCCCCTTGATATCCAACTACCCCGATTTTGTGAAAGAGTTTACGAAACTCTTCGATCATCCCCATCGGGTACGGGATGCAGAAACAGCTATCCTAGCCCTGAAACAGGGGCGTGGGGGCCTGTTGGAGTACATTACCCAATTTCGTCAACTAGCCTTAGAGCTTCAATGGCCAAAGGAAGTCTTGCGGGTCATGTTTCGTAGGGGGTTGGGCGATGAGTTGAAAGATCAACTAGTCTTTACTGCCCTTCCTGAGACTTGGGAAGGAATAGCCACCCTTGTATTACAAATAGAGGACCACCTGGCAGAGAGACGCCGGGAACGGAAGCAAGAGAACCGGGGATTTTTTCCACGCCCTGTGGGCATCTCTTCTACTCCTCCAGGGGCAGAAAAAGGCTCAGACCCCGAGCCCATGCAGATCAGCGCATCTCGGGGCCTGCTGACCAAGGAGGAAAGGGAAAGATGGCGCCAGTCGTGGGCTTGCTTTTACTGTGGGAACGCCTCCCACTTTATTCGAGAATGCCCCTCCATGCCCCCGGATCGTCGAGGACCGGGAAATGCTCGAGGCCGGGAAGGAGCGGGGACTCCCCGGCCGTGAACTTGCTACCCATGACCCTAGCAATGCTAAGGACCCACTTGCGTATTCCCCTCAGCATTATGGTGACAACAGGCCGTTCTATCGTTGTCTGGGCCATGGTGGACTCAGGAGTGTCCAGGAATTTTATAGATGAGGGATTCCTGCGAGAACAAGAAATTCCAACTACCCCCAAGAAGACTCCAGAGCTGATTCACTCCATATATGGGTCCCCCTTGATATCTGGGTCCATGAAGCTGCAAACACAGCCCCTCCGGTGCGCCATGGGGGCTCATCAGGAGACTCTCTACTTGGATATGGTTTGCACCCCATTGTTTAGAATAGTCCTGGGGTTGCCTTGGCTGACCCTGCACAACCCCCAGGTGAACTGGGCCACCCGGCGCTTACAATTCACCTCTCTGTACTGTCAAGAGAAGTGTATCCATGTGAAACCCTCCACTCTCAAGACAGCAGCCGGGACTCAAGAGTTTTGCCCATCATTGGGGTTCCAATTACCCCCGGAGTACACAGCGTTCGTGGATGTTTTCAACAAGGTGCAAGCTATGGACCTGCCCCCTCATCGGACATATGATTGCCCCATTAACCTCATCCCCGATAAGGAACCCCCTTTTGGCCGAATCTATGCCTTGTCAGCCCCGGAATTGAAGACTCTCTGCCAATACCTGGACGACAGTCTTCGAAATGGATTCATTCGGCACTCGTGTTCCCCGGCGGGGGCCCCCATATTTTTTGTGCCAAAGAAGGACGGGGGCTCCACCCTTGCGTCGACTACCGTGGCTTGAATGCCATTACAATTAAAAACAGACACCCCCTCCCGTTGATTCCAGAACTGCTAAACTGACTGCAAGGGGCTATGATCTACAGCAAACTCGATCTACGGGGGGGCCTACAACCTCCTGCGAGCGAAGGCTGGGGATGAATGGAAGACCGCTTTCCGGACAAGATATGGGCACTATGAGTACCAAGTAATGCCGTTTGGCTTGGTCAATGCCCCCGCTACCTTCCAGCATTTTATTAACGATATCTTAAGAGACCTTTTGGATGTTTTTGTTATTGCCTATTTAGACGATATCCTTATTTATTCTACCTCACCAGAACAGCATCGCACCCATGTTTTCCAGGTCCTCCAAAGGCTGAGGGACAACAAGCTATACTGCAAAGGGGAGAAATGCGCATTCCACCTGACCACTGTAGACTTCTTGGGATTTGTCATTTCCCCAGCAGGAATCCGGATGGATACGTGAAAGGTAGAAGCAATCCAACGCTGGACCGCCCCCAAGGTGGTGAAACCCCTCCAACATTTCCTCAGGAGTACGAACTATTATCGACACTATATTCCCCAATATGCGGCCATTATTACCTCCCTAACACGCTTACTAAAGAAAAATCAGCCATACGTGTGGGCGACACACAGCAGAAAAGTTTTGATCTTCTCAAACAGGCATTTATCCAAGCCCCTCTTCTGCGACACCCTAACTTCAATCAGCCCTTTTGGGTGGAAGCAGACACCTCCAGTACTGCTATTGGGGCGGTCTTATTACAGGAGGCTCCCCCTCGAAACACCCCTTGCCCTGCGCCTATTACTCCCATCAGCTTACACCGGCGGAGCAAAATTACTCTATTTTTGATAGGGAACTTTTGGCCATTAAGGCCGCATTTGAGACTTGGCGCCACTACCTCGAGGGAGCCACGTACACCATCGAGGTAGTTACGGACCACAAGAATCTTACCTTTTTGCAAACCGCGCAAATAAATAACGCCCGCCACGCCCGATGGGCGGTCTTCTTCACTCGGTTTGACTTCCATATTCAATATAGGCCAGGGCACCTCAATATCTTGCTGATACCCTGTCCCATTGCCATGAACGCATAGAAGGGACTCGAGGACCACAAGGGACTATCCTCCCGGCCAAGGTATTTGCCGCCTCCTACATAACAGCAGAACAATTAAGGAAAGCCAGCCAGCCAGAGCTTCCCGAGGCCCCCAATTCCAAATGGCTCCAAATTGATGGACTATGGAAGAAGAAGGGCCAGGTTTTTGCCCCTCCATCTTGTAGGGCTCTCTTAATACAGGCCCACCATGATGCCCCCTTGGCCAGGCACCCCGGACCACAACGCACGATCCAAATGATCCGTAGACACTTCTGGTGGCCGTCTTTGGTCCCGGACGTTCGCAGGCACATTGAACAATGTGACATCTGTGCACGAACTAAGATACCCAGGAAACCCCCCGTGGGGTTCCTCCAGCTAGTAGCACCCCCTCAAGGACCCTGGCAAATGGTTAGACTTTATTGTGGACCTTCCCGCCTCACGCTCGTACGACACTATCTTGGTCATGGTAGACCATTTTACAAAGTTCTCCCATTTCATAGCATGCAAGGGCCTACCCTCCACGCGTAGGACGGCCCTCTTGTTTATATGTCATGTCCTGAAGTTACACGGATGCCCTAAAGAAATATGAAGCGATCGAGGGTCCCAATTTACCTCTTGGTTTTGGAAGGCACTGTTTTCGGCTCTACGGGTAACCTTGACTCCCACCACCGCGTATCACCCCACAGCCAACGGTCAGGTGGAATGCATGAATCAAAATTTGGAACAGTACCTTCGATGCTACACGACGCATTTCCAAGATGATTGGTACTTGTGGCTCCCCCTTGCTGAGTTTGCCCTTAACAACGCCCCCAATGCTTCCATCGGGGACTCCCCCTTCTTTGTATCCTATGGCTTCCACCCACAAATCGGGATACCGGACCTTCCCTCCTCAACGATCCCGGTGGCAGGGGCTCTCGTCCAACGAATTCAAGAAGCCCAAAGAGTGGCCCAACTCACCTTGCAGCAAGCTCAGCAGCGTTATAAGGCTGCGGCAGATAAACATTGCACCTCGGCCCCAGTTTTTCAGCCCGGTGACCTGGTATGGGTTAATCATTGCCAATATCCTTCCACCCGACCCTCTGTGAAACTCAACTTCCGCTATATGGGGCCTTACCCCATCCTTAGTCGGCTTAATGAGGTCACGTATAAACTTCGCTTACCCTCCCATGTACAAAATCCATCCCACGTTCCACGTGGCCCTGTTGAAAAAAGCCCATCCCACGCCTCATGCTCCTGCTCTGCTGCCCCCGAGCCTGGCTTCCCGAACGCAGAATACGAGGTTCGGGCTATCTTAGATGCCCGCCGTCGCTACGGCTGACTCCAGTACCTCATCGACTGGGTAGGTTATGGCCCCGAGGAACGCTCATGGGAGCCGGCATCCTCAGTCCATGCCCCCGTCTTGGTCCGTGCATTCCACCGCCGTCATCCTTCTAAGCCATCCCCTTTGGGAGGGGTTGGCCGGGGGCCTCGCAGGGGGGGTACTGTCAAGCCCCATCCGCCCGTGGCTTGTAGGCCAGGGAGCGGATCTGGCCCCAACACTAGCAGCACCAAACGCAGTGGAGGGGCTGCTCCTGTCTCTCCCCGTGGCGGAGGGCAGTGCGTCCCCACCCACAACGGACGCCCAGGCGGAGCGGCAGAGAGCGGAGCAGAGGGAGGCGGGGACCAGCAGAACCTTGGAAGAAGCCACGCCCCCTTTGCAGCGCTCCGCACGCTTGCGGGAGCGCGCAGGGGGGCGGGGCTATGAGGATAAGAACCAGCGCCGAGAAGCACTCGGCGCTGGTGATTGAGCGGAGACCGGCCCCCTGACTGAGATAAGTGTTTTGATTTCGAGCATTTGAGCATTTCCTTGATCCTGGCAACTGTGATTAGAGAATGATTGTGTGACTTCCCTACCTGACCTTCCCAGCGAGAGTGTGTCTGAGTGTGGGCGAGAGAGTAGCGTGTGCACGTGGAGAGTGAGTCCTTCCCCGATCTTCTTTTGCCCTCCCCCCCAAGGCTCAACCTTAGTTCTCACCCCCCTCCTCCCAGTCTTGTGAGAATTGCAGCCCTGTGTGCCGCCTTGTCTCCCTGGGGCCCTACTTCCCTCCTTGCCGGGCACTTTTCCCTCACTGCCACCCAGACCCCCCCCATCCCTGATTGTAGTGTGCATGTAGAGACTTGCCTGACTGGGGCTCAGACTCATAATACTCACCTGGTGCCCTATGATGATAGGGACCTGGGCACTGTGAGGCCTATAGGTCCAACCACTATCCTGACGGGCACATATTCCCAGAGAGAACCCTCCCAGGTTAGGAGTCTGAGCCCGTGCATGGGGTTCACAGGGGGGGTGGGCGGCGAGGCTCCCTGACACCCTGGGACCCGGCTGGGTCTATGACCCCTCCCCTGTGACACACACACACACACACACACACACACACCAGGCCTATCCCTTGCCACTGAGTGCCTGACCAAATAAATAAGTCTTACATTGCATAACATGTCTGGAATGATTTGGGTATGCCAAATCCTACACCAGGCAGGGGGCTGGACTTGACCCTCATAGTACCTTCCATATCCATGACTGAATGAAACACAGGCACTTCCACATTTCTTACTTTTTCACTATAACAATCCTACTAGTAATATTAATAATTTTATACCTATTCTCATGATCAGTTTATTTGGCGGCAGTGGGAATTCTGATGAACTGGTGAATGGCAAGTACAGGAATCGAACTTTTGCATCAGACAGTTAAAGCATTGATGAATACAGGGGTGGGAAGAGGTAAGTAGACACTATAACAAGGAGTGCAGGCTTTGCAGAATAAAAGGGACATGACAGCATTAGATTAGCTCTGGGAATGGAAAGGAAGCTCAGATACCAATCCCAGAAACCGTGCACACAGATCTCAAAGGTGCACCATGTAGTTCACACCAACCACACATGTTGCACCAAGGCATACCATCCAAGGAACAGCTTGCAGGAGAAAACTAACGGGTAGCTGCTCAAACATGTTTACAAACATGTCTGGCTCCATGACAACACTCCAAACTGGGCTCTTACCAGACAAAATACTAAACACAGGGCAAGCCATCACATGCTAAAACAGATGATGTCACATGATCACATGACATCACACATCATTGTTATGTCATCAGTTTCACTCTGTGTTTAGCATTTTGTTTGGTAACAGGCTAACAGTCCAGTTTGGAGTGTTGTCATTTCACTGAAAAGAAAATTGTATGGGAGCTATCTGTGGGGCATGCCAGACTCTTCATCAGAATCTGAAGTAGTGTTTGTTAATCCTAGCATGGGAGAATCTGCTGTACCCCAGTATATGTAGTCCTACTGACAACCCCACCTTGAAGGCAACGACCCCTTTGAAGACACCTCCCCCCATCAGGACACACTGCAATCTGGCAGTGCATGGGGAGCTCTACATGTGGTAGTAAGTGCCATGCACAGGGAGTGACCAGGTATCTCAGGCTCTATAAGGGTGTGAAGAGAGGTGGTTGCAGGTTCAAAGAGCACTCTCTCTGCCTGTTGTCCCTGCTTCCTGAAAAAGTGGACTCCTTCATGCTGGTTCTGTGAGCAGGTTGTGTGGTGCTTTTTGAAGCTGGGCAATGACAGAGGGAGGAGATGGCATCAGGGCGGCCTTACCACAGGGTGACCTGGGGTGGCTGACCCAGGCCCCATTCTTTCTGAGGGCCCTGCAGTGGCCTCCTATTTTCACCAGTACAGGTTGTGGGGGCACCACTCCCTCTCAGTGGGGCCCCAAACTTGACCACCTTCAGGGCACCGCAGAGGTTGCCCCCAAGGGGGAGGGGTCACTAGGGGCCCCACATTTTATCTTCACCTTGGTCCCCGCAAATCCTAAGGCCAGCCCTGGATTTCTCCAAACTGACTGTTCAGTTCTCCTGATGTTTTCCTACCCACACCAGGTCCAGGATATTCTCCTGGAGTCTCACCTGCTCAGAGAGGTCGCGCCTTCCTCGGTCCTCGTCTAATAGTCTCTCTTTCTGGAAGATTTTCAGGAGCTCCCTGCTGAGCAGCACCACACTGAATGCTGGCTTGAATGCTGTGGGGACGAAGCTCCCTGCATCAGTATCCAGGGATTCCAGTTGGGGCGTGCCCAATGTGCTCTTCTTACCCATGAAGTGACCTGGGATAGGGACAGAGATGATGTGACAAAAAAAGTATGCTTATGGTAAGCAGCATTTCTGTATTTCCACAACATATGTATGGAGAAGTTTTAAAGTGTGGATTGTAGGTGAATCTCCCTCACAAGAACAATAGATTTGCTATCTTTTGAAGTGCAAATTAACTTAAGAGCAACTCCTGTTGACTTTAATGACTGTCCTGTGAGGAGAGGCAGAGAAACTGGTGACATGAAGAAATGGAGACAGAAAACTTACTTGTTAACCCTGAAAGAGCCTGCTTACTGGGCAGGCCTCACCTCTCCTGCTCACCTCCCCGTTTCTGCTGACTCTAATATAACAGTGATGTAATTCCAATAATATATAATCTTGCATTAAGATGTGACTGTATATTATGAAGATTATATTAAGTATGGTGTATGTACATGGTATGTACATTGGTTCTCACTTGTGCCTGCAGCTTTGGGCATGGCGCACACAGCATGCACCATTGGGTAGGCTACCCAATATAGGTGTACTGTTCTCAAAGGGTGGAAATAAATATGACATTAACAGCTGACAAGGTTTTAACTTTTTTCTGTGTCCTACATAGACAAAAAACTTGTCTGTGGCTGCCATCACAGATGATCATTTGCTACTCCCTGAGCTGTAAGGCGTTGAAGGTGGGGAATGGTTGTTTGGAAGTTGAAATAGCTTCTGCTGCTGCTATAGGAGTAGCAGCAGACAGGAACGGACTCAGGGACTTCTACCAAGCTCAGAGAAGTCCTTGCATCTGTTCCTTGCCACTGTTAACCCATTGGTTACAGCAGAAACAGTGGTGGAGAACGGATCTATAGAAGTCACTTTCATTGTGCCTCCACTTTCATTGCTGTTGCCAAGGTAGCAGCAGCAGCAGCAGCAGAAGAAGAAGAAGAAGAAGAAGAAGCTATGACAGAGAGGGTACCTGGTCCAGTCTTCGCCTTCCAACCCCCTACTTTTCCCACTTCCACAATGTAGTTGTGAAGTCCTTTAGCATACCTCACAACAACAATGTGCAAGTTCTGTACACTCATGGTGGGCCCACGATGGCCTGGCTTATGCCATAAATGAGCAATGCATAGCAGCTACATAACTGCTGCACACTGCAATTTTTTTTGTCATCTAACAATTGTCATAGTGACACATACCATAAGTGTGCACTTTCACATTTGTTTACATCCAATGGCAGGTGGCAGGGTTGCACTTGGCAGGTGGTAACCACAGCGCAAAGTAGCAAGAGACTCAGACCCAGCAGCTTTGGAGTCAAGGGGACAGAACAGCTGGAGAGAAGAGGCTGTGGACAGTAAGTGAAGGTTTAGGGAGTATCACACCAGAAGCAAAGAGATGGCTTGGGGACTATGAAGTTGATATCTCTTTAAGAACCATGCTGATTATTCAGGTCTGTCTACCCTTGCAGATAAATATGCCAGGTAAATTTATGTTTATAGCAGATGCACACTATGAAATCAGAGAAGATGTCTGAGCCAGCAATGCAAGCCTGTACAGATTGAACTGTCAAACCACTCTCCAGAGCTAACAAAAAATGCAATAAATCAAAGTAGAAACAGAGAAATATGAGTTGCCGGACATCCGAAAGGAGAGATCATTAAAGGTTGGCTCTAGGACAAAAGCACCTGCAATCTGAGTATAAGAGACTACTGGAATTGCAGACATGAACTCTCAGTGATAAAAGGAGTGATTTTCATAGACAGTAAGATTGTGATACCAAGGAGTCTTCCAAATGGAATACTACAGAAGATCCATGAAGGTCACCTAGGAACTGAGAAGCGTAAAACATGAACACAAGACATGATGTACTGGCCAAGAATCAACCATGACATTATTAATACAGTTAGCAAACTGTTTCACCTGTTTGAAATTCCAACCATGTCAGCAGGCAGAGCCACTGAAACCTCATCCAGTTCCACAAAGGGCATATGAGAAATTAGGCACTGACCTAATATAAGAAATTATTCACTTGGAACTCAGAGAGGTACTTAGTTGTCACAGATTATTATTCCCAGTATTATATTTTAGCTTTGACATGTACAACCCCTCTTCTCCGCCCTGCACTGGCTCCCTCTACAGGAATGCATTCAGTACAAGCTCCTGGTCTTCACCTTCAAGGCTCTTCATGGCCTTGCTCCCCCATATCTCTCCGCTCTTGTATCCCACCACACTCCTGCCCGGGAGCTTAACTTCGCCTCTGCCCCCATCCTCACCTGCTTGTGAACCCATTGCTCCTCTAAACGTCTTCACCCCTTCTCCCTTGCTGCCCCTCCTGCCTGAAACTCCCTCCATGGATAAATTCACTCCACTCCCTCCCTCCCAACTTTCAAATCCCTCCTGAAAACCCACCTCTTCCGTCAGGCCTTCCCTAGCTTGTTATGAGTGATACTTCATCCTTTCCCCCTCACTAAGAACCTAACTCCCTGCAAATGAGTGAAGCACATGAGCCTGCAACTTCTCAATCTCATGAATGCACTCTTGTCTTTCCTGATGTTTACCTCTCCCTCGTATCCCCCTCCCTTGTCTCTCAAATTGTAAGCCCCTTAGGGGTAGGGACCTGTCTCTGACTGTGGATTGTACAGTGGCAGGTACATTGCTGGAACTATATTATATTTTAATTATTATTAATTATTATTATTAGTTGTAGTAGTATTAATAAATAAAATAAAATAAAAATAAATAATAAAGTATCCAGAAATGAGTATACTATACATTACTAACAGCAAATAAGTGATAGCCAGCCTGAAGGCAATATTTGCACATTGGGAATTCCCAATGACAATGGACTGCATTTCTTCAGTCCTGAGTTTAGACAATTTGCCAAGGTTTGTAATTTTTGTCACAGTATATCCAGACCTAATTACTAGGGGTGGGGGTATTGGTATCGGATTAATCTGATATACCAGCTAATCAGGTGTATAAGATTAATCCAATAATCACCGGTATTGGCATACTGGTTTTTTAACATTTGGCCGCTTTACCGATTTATTTACATTGCAGCCATTGAAATAAATAGCTGCAATGTAAAAAAAACTGGTAAAGCGGCCAATGTTAAAAAAACGGTATGCCGATACCAGTAAATCCGATACTAGGGAGATCCGATACCGGTAAATCCAGTATTCTCCCCGGTGTCCCACCCTTACTAATTACCCCTAATCCAGTGACCTTCTGGAAAGATTGATCCAGACAGTAAGGAGCCTGATGAAGAAACCATTTGACAGTGGGCGTGATTTCTATAAAACGTTATTGGCTTATTGAAGTATACCCTGGACAATGACTTGTCCCCAGCACAGCTGCTAATGGGAAGATAGGTATGCTCTAATTTACCCGTCGTTGACAACTTACTAAAAAATTGTAACAATGAAATCATAAGAATGGTACTTTGGCAAAAACAAACAAAAAACCCAACCCTATGAGCTCATCAGTGCTGAAACCAGGTGACAGAGTGTATCTGAGAAATTACATCTGAAATACATGGGACCAGAGAGATACTGTAAAGCAAGCTGCTTTACAGTATCTCTCTGGTCCCATGTATTCCACATGTATTCTGGAGGTTTAATCTTTCTTGTAGATTTCTGCCTGCTCCTCACTGGAGTCTGGAGAGCTCTCTTGTTGCTGATCTGGTTCTTCTTGGGAATACCTGCAGATCCCATCAATTACACCAAAATGTGTTCCCCTGATCTATCTGTATCACAAAAGACCATGGATGCATAATCTGTGACAACTAAGTACCTCTCTGAATTCCAAGTGAATAATTTCTTATATTAGGTCAGTGTCTTTTGAGATACACATAGATCAGGGGAACGCATTTTGGTGTAATTGATGGGATCTGCAGGTACTCCCAGAATGCTTTTATGTGTGAGGAGAAGAAAGAAATCTACAAGAAAGATTAAACCTCCAGAAAGACTATTAGAGTTAACAGTTGTTAAAGAGACACAAACAATGGGTGGAGGGGGGAGTGAATGGTAAAGACTCCAGAGTGATGTGGTAGTAACCTAGAATCATACAATCATAGAAACTTAGTCCAACTTCCTGCTTGAATGCAGGATAACTACAGCTATAACATTCCTGGCAGATGGCTCTCCAGCCTCTTTTTGAAAACATCCAGCAATGGAGACAGGACCCGCCCCAGGGTTTGTGAGGCCATGTGTGAAGTCTTGGTGTGGGGCCTAATTTGCATAATTAGACCCCACCTAATTATGCAAATAGATAAATTTACATAAAATTTACTCCCTCTGGACAGGAAAGATTCCCATTCTCCACCCCTCCGAGCAGCCATGGAGAAGCATGGCCTCCCAATGCTTCTCCCCACCCCCAGCTTGCCACCCCTTGGCTGCTTTACCTGGTGCTCAGTCGAATGGCCATAGACAAGCATGGCCTCCCAATGCTTCCCCCCCTCCCCCACCTCCCTAGCCAAGCATCTACCACCACTCCCCAGGTGTGGTTTCACTGCAGGGGCAGCTGGGCAGACAGTGAGGCAGGCACAGAGAGACTGACTGCCTCCACTGCCTTACTGGAGGGGGGTGGGGTGGTGAACTTAGCCAGTCTGGCCTCCAGGGCCTGTTGCTTCTTGCTGCTGGTGTCACCTGTGCCTTGTGCACGCATGCGGTGCGACCAGTCCAGAGGTGCTGCTATCAAACACACGACACCCAAAATGCATCCAGCCTATTAAGCGCATGATGTCATTAATATATATATCTATATCTATATATATATATAACGAGTTCAGTTGTGCCCCCACCCCATAACCAGTTCATTTTCATCCCTGCCCGCCATATAATCAATTCATGCTGCCCACCCACCCATAACCATTTCATTTGTGCCAGCGTGAATTAGTTATATGGGGGTCACAAATGAACTGGTTATGGGGGGTGGGTTTAAAGACAGTATTCGGCCCTTTTTACACAGATGCTCTAACACCCATAAAATGGGTGTTACATTTTATTATACATGTTGCAGGGCACCACTGCAGCCAATCACCATGGGCCCTGTGCA
>QEPC01008570.1:618641-630684 GCA_003113815.1 Sphenodon punctatus | reverse complement strand
GAACACAGGGAGGGGTAAAAACAAAAAATAACACCTAAATCTATCTAATATAATCTAAATAAATGATAATATGGAGGTAAATGGGTTGGATGGGTGAAATAGGAGGAGGATGGCAATGGATTAGGAATAGGAAGGAAGAAACAATTCTGGGAGAGAGGGAGCCTTCTGAAATGCCTGCTGTTCAGGAACAGTGACTAGCTAGAAGGTGTTGGGAAGGGGGGAGGCAATCAGTTTTGTTTCTTGCTGCGCCTGCCTCACCACAAGCCCCATTGGCTGTGTGCAGCCTAGCCCGTGGCCAATTGCAGACTGCGAAGCCAGTGGTCTGAAGTGAAAAGGGATGGTGATTGGGCAGGCTGGCTGCTACTCCAAGCCTCTCCACCCCTGGTGCCTGGAAGTCTGCTCCCTCCCTGTCACGTTTTGCCTTCCAGTGACATGTTTTTGCCACCCGAACTCACCCTAACGCGATCCGAACTGTTCTGTCATTTCGACATTCGGAATCTAGTTCGGTTCGGTCAGTTCGGGTTCGGTCATCCGAACAGGCTGAGTTCAGGCCGAACTCCGAACTTCCGAACCGCGTTCGCCCATCCCCACAAATCAAATCGGTATTTCCCCAAGTATACAATCATGCCCCCAAATTGTCTGAGTTGTTATGTGTTCTGTGGGGGTTTAAGATCTATTATGGCTTTGATCTTTTCTTGACTAAGCACAATGCTATCAATGGATAGCATTGTGCTTAGTTGTTACGTTGTTACGTGGTCCAGAAAATCAGTCTCTGTCCAAATTTACACTTTTCTCTGTTGAGTTTAAGTCCATATGCAAAGATAGAATTAAGTACTACTTAGTCGTGTGTCATGCTGCTTTAGTACTCCATAAACAGGGATATCATCTATGTAGACTAATACATCTTCATGTCCACTCAGGAGCTCTGACATCTTTCTATGAAAGATTTCTGGAGCTGATCGTCTTCCAAAAGGTAACCTTTTCCCAAAAGGTAAAACAATACCTCCCCCAAGCAGTAATGAAGGGGAAGGTACTTTCCTCTTCCAGTGGAATCTGCTAAAACCTACTAGCAGCATCTAGGCTAGATAATATGGTATCTTCTGCCAGCTTGGGCAGAATATCATCTAGGGTAGATAATATGTATTTTTCTCATTTTACATTCTCATTTAGTCTTTCAAGGTCCACACACATTCTTATTTTTCCATTTTGTTACTTAAGAAATGCCATGCTGAGTCAGACAAATGAGCTCACGATGGACCATTGGTCTGACCCAGTATGGCACTACTTATGTTCTTACGTTCACCAGAACTGAAACACTGACTAGGCAACAAAGCATCTTCCCACTGCCTCCCTCCAAACTAGAAGGCAGAGAAACAGCAGCACGGAGCTCCTACTGTTGCTCCCAAGGTAATAGTGGGGAAGGGGAACAGACCCAGATCATTCTTCCTGGTCTGTTCTTCCTCCCAACTACCGTGGTGGTAGCATCAAAAGCCACATAAGGAATACAGCGCTTGGGAAGAAGCTAAGCTCTGGGTCTGTTCTGCATTTCTGTTGAGAGGGAAACTGGTTGTTGCTGTTGCCTCTCCCAGTGGGATTGCAGAATCCATCCAGCAGGGAGCAGACCATGTCAGACTCTTTTTCCTGCTGTCACTCAGTGTCAGGGTTGTGCGGGAGCCTACTGGCTCCCAACAGCACAATTCTCAAGCAGTAGAAGCTGCGCTGCAGACTTGCAGAGTGGACGGGGTTAATTTTATACCACAGCTTCCAGGCCACCTGTCCCCACTCCTGTGACAGTTTGGTGGAAAGTCATTGGCCATCCACAAAGCTGTCATGTCTGATTTATGTATTTAAAATTTATACCCTGCCCTTCCCTGAAGGCTCAAGGCAGTTTACAAAAACAAAAGCACAGAAAGAAAAATAGTAAAAATACAAAACGTTATAATAAAATCACCTAAAACACCTACCCTCACCCCCCAAACCCACACTGCAGCTGGCGCCCCATCCCCTACCATGATGGGCAGTCATGGCGGCCTGCCATGATGGCCCATGCACCAACCATGGTGATACAAACACACATGCTCACCATGTATGGTATGCCTGGTTGGCCCTTGGGCTCTAACTATGGGCCTGGTTCCTTCCGGGCCTGTGATTCTTGGGCAGCCACCTACCCGGTTGGGGGCTGTAATGGGCTCACATCTGGCAGGCTGCTAACAGACATGCAGGTAAGGCTCTGGCCCAGAAAGGCCACACCAAGTAGCATCATGTATATCAACACCCAATGGAGTGGCCCCAGAATGCACAACTGCAGTTCATGCCTGCAGCTCAGCCAAATGACATGACTGGAACTGAAATGAGTAGCTTTTGGATTCACTAATGAGAAAGTATCAGTCCCCAAATTAGTCATTTGAATATCCATTTTGGAGTTTCAGCTCTAAAAGAACTGTGTATCTTGTAGCTCTAAAGCATGGTATTTAAACTGGGATTTAGGCAATTTGGAGTTGGAATCTAATTTGTTTTTCTTTCAAACAAGCTCTTAGTCTGTAGAGAGGGGTGCAGACCCCATGGCTTGCAGTCTGTTTTCAGCCTGTGAGTGCCAGCGCTTCTGCCCCTAGATGCTTCCCCACCTCCCCCATTCATTGCTGACCTCTGCAGGACACCCATGGCCTAACAGCCTTTGGATGGTTCCTGGCCATGCCCACTACGTAAGTGGATCATGTCCCCTGAAGGACACAGTGGAGGGAAGATTTCTATCCCATATCAATTATCATTTTTTAAAACAGCAATTTCAAAGCTCTATATGAACTTTGAGATAGGTCTCAAAGACCTATATGAACAACTACTGGATCCCTTTTCTGAATTCAGTCACAGAGAAGAGCTTTGCATATTGCTCACTTGGACTCATGGAACTGGAAGGGACCTTGAGTCATCCAGTCCAACCCACTGTTTGGACGCAGGATGTCTACAGCTACAACATCTCCGACAGATGGCTGTCCAGCCTCTTTCTGAAACCACCCAGCTATGTAGGACCTACAACCACCCCTAGGTATCTTGGTCCACTGTCAAACAGCACTTACTCTTAGAAAGATTTTCATGATATCTAACTGAAATCTACCTTCCTATAACTTGAGCCCATTGTTTCTAGTCCTGTCCTATGTAGCAATGAAGAACAGTTCCTTGCCAGCTTCCTGGTGGCAGCCCTTTAGATCTTTAAAGACTGCTATCCTGTCTCCTTTTAGTCTTCTCTTCATTGAACTAAACATACCCAATTCCTTATCTCAATAGTTGTTTCTTAGGCACTGTTAGTGTGGTTCAACAGTTACGCTTTGGGGCATCTATGCTAAGAGTCCTGGGTGCATATGTGTATATGTCATGTCTCTGTCAGTTGAATTACAAAATAAGGGACCAGACCCTACTTCCCTATTCTACAGAGTAGAAGCTTATTTGAACAGAAACAAGGGTGGGAGAGTGATTCCAACTCACAATGGTTCAAGTCCCAAATTGAATACCATTACCCAAGGTTCTCACACACACCTGTTTGTATCTGTTTTGTCAGACCTGATTCAAAGTGGGCAAGATCCTTCTATACCATATTTGCTGTAGATATTTCTTCCAACTGTAGCCATATCGTGGCTGCCAGCATATGAGTCTGCCCACTGGTAGCTCTGCACTTTCTACTTTCAGATGTGCTTCCCCATCCCCTCTCACCTGACAGCCCACTGCTTAGGGCCGACCCCATGCATGTGCCATATGTATGGCTGCACATGGCCCCACGGCCAGCTGGGGCCCTGCACTTGCCTGGCTGGGCAGCAGTCTGCAGCCAGCTTCTCCCTCAATAAGTTCTTCTGTCTCCCCTTCCTGGCTCCAGTGCCCATCCCTCACCTGCCTCTGCCTGCTAGTAGTGCTGCTGCAGCAGCAGTTGGACATCAGAGATTGGGCTGGGAGATAAAGCTGTTTGTTTAGAAACAACTCCTCCCCATGTGAGTGATCAGAAGGTTGTTGCCTTGTAGAGAAGTTCTTTGATATGGCTCCTAACACTCTCACAACTGGGTTTGTTGTGCATGCTCCCCATATTCAAATAATAGACCACCTGATGGTCTTGAGCTCCTCTAGTATAAAAATCCCTCTCCCTCTCAGAATGACAGTTCCTTCCAATTCTTTCTAGGAATATATGAAAATTCCATGTGGGGCTGGAAGGGTGGGTGTTGTGAGAATGTTCACTGCCATCTCGAAGAATCTTGTTTACAAGGCAGCAACCTTCTGTTCTTCAAGTGGCTCCTCACAGGTCATTTTTACATGGCTCCGCTGGCTGGGGGGTCATGGGCGGGGCATGCACATGGCTACACACGCATCCCCACTCATCCCCCACTCATCTGCACCCACGGCGTAACCACCGTTTCCCCAGATTGCTCCATGCATGGGGACAAGTGGGAGGTGAGTGGAGATGCGTGTTAGGCGGGTGCGCACACGCACCCCCACTCACTGTGGGCGCATGCACCACGTCGTTCACATGGGGCTCCCCCATCCATGAACACACAGAAATCTGCGTGTTCATTGGTGGGAGAGGCCCGTTTAAAAGGGGCCACATTCTTACAACATTCTTACTTATACTATCTTAGGTAGGAATTTAGGATGTAAAGCAATATCTAGTCTATCTTGAAAATCTGCAAATATGATTCTGAGATTATTATGGCTGCTATTTCACTAACTCTTCTTAATGAAGTTATTCCTAACAGGAATACTGTCTTTAAACCCCCACCCTATAACCAGTTCATTTCTGCCTCCTCCCGCCCCCCCCCCCCCTATAATCAATCATGCTGCCCTGGGGGCTCAAGTTGCTGCGTTATGATTGTATTCTCACCTGACAAAATGATTGTAAACTTGCTTTTTAGATGATTTTAGTAACTGTGTACACCTGTTTGTAACAGTATTAGATTGAATATAAGTAATGCTGAATATATGTGCTGATATTAGCCTAAGTAGAAATATGTTAGTTCATGTAGAAAAATATGATGGGTAGAAGCCAAGAACAAGGGGGTCTCAGATCACAGTGGTGGGGAAACTGCTGAACCATGCAAGAGAAGAGATTGTTTGGAGGAAGGGAATGTTGATATAAACAACACAATAAATACTGCAAAACAGGAGATCGCTTGCGACATTAGCACAACAAACGGCCTTTTTATAATGCAGAGTAATGGGTATTGGCTAGCTAACAGCCTTGAGGGTACCAGGGCAGGAAGAAAACTCTAGTCTGATCTTGAAGCACAGAAGGTTCAGCGTTGCCCAGAGGAATGGGGCCTGGGACTATATAAGCAGAAGCCCGAACCATGGCAAATTGTTTCCAGTGCTACTGGCCACTAGCTTTTCAGTGAGCCGCTGGGCTGTTGATCCTTATCGTCACCCTCAAAAGATCCAGATACAAAGAGCACCTCTCCCAGGTATGAACCCCTGGGTCCCCACCTGTACCAACGTCTCCAAACCAGCGCTTGCCACTGTGGTCTGCAGGACACATAAGAAACATGTATTTTTAATGTGTTGAGTAGGCAGGGCTGGATCTATCCAAGAACTGTGCTGATGGTATGTTATCTGTGTGGTTAAGAACAAAATAGTGTTGTACCCAATTAAATGTTTGATTTGTGGTGTGGGGTGACTATGATCCCAATTGGGAATTGTACTTGGGAGGGAGACCAGGTAAATCCCCAATCTGACAAAATGAAATGATTATGGGGTGGGGGCAGCGTGAATTAATTATGGGGGCACAACTGAACTGGTTATATATATCTCTTTTTCATGGCATAATGCACTTAATAGGCTGGCTGCATTTTGGGTGTCTTGTGTGTTTGCTAACAGTACCTCTGGACCGGTCACACCATGTGCATGCACATGGCACAGCCAGGTGGCACCAGTAGCAAGAAGCAACAGGCCCTGGAGGCCAGACTGGCTAAGCTCCCCCCCCTCCCCCATTAAGGCAGCGGATGCAGTCAGTCTCTCTGTGCCTGCCTCACTCCCCACCCAGCTGCCCCTGCAGTGGAACCACTCCTGGGGAGTGGTGGTAGATGCTCGGCTGGGGAAGGGTGGGGGAGTATTGGGAGGCCATGCTTGTTTATGGCCGCTTGGCTGAGTGCCAGGTAAGGCAGTCAAGGGGTGCCAAGCCGGGGGGTGGAGAACCATGAGAAGGCCATGCTTCTCCATGGCTACTCAGAGGGGTGGAGAATGGGAATCCTTCCTGTCCACAGGGAATAAATTTTATGTAACGTTTATGTAAATTTACACATTCGCATAATTAGGTGTGGCCTAATTATGCAACTTAGGCCCCACACCAAGAGTTGGCACATGGCCTTACAAACCCTGGGGACAGCCCTGACACTGCTAGCACTTATAGATAGGCTGCTGGGGAAATGGAACCCAGGGAAAGTTGCAGCTGCATTCAGGCTCCCTGCCAGCAGAGCGGTGCTGGCTCTGGCTCATATCAGCAGAGAAGCCTAGCAATGCCACCTGAGTGGGACACTGAGTGCAATTCTCCCACTTTGATTGCAAGGAATTTTTGGACCTTTGCTCATATTCATTGTCCACTCCAGGCCATATAAGCAATTAGATTTATAGGGAAATTTTGCTTTCTGAGAAAGTGGGTAATTGTTTTTATAGACCATATTTGGTGGGACAAATCTTAAGGGCTAGTAGGCTACTTAAGGCAGGAGGTGTTCATGTTGCTAAGATCTTTTCAAGTGTATCTGTTTTCCCACCTGAACCTGAACCCAGTAATATAACCAGGAGGAGGCTCAGGAATTAAGGCATCTGACTCCTAAAATGGATAAACTTATAGCTGGAGAATAGAAGAACATTAGGACCCCCCGCGTAAGAAAGGATGCTGGAAGTGCTCCAGGCGGGAGTATGTCTGCTCTTGGAAGGACAATATCAGCATCTCAACCCCCAGTAGAAATAATTACTCAGAGTGATGAAATTGATGAGCACCACAGAGCGAGTAATGCTGTCTAGGGGAGAACACTTGAAAATGAGAGCATGGAGGTCTGCCCTTTTCTCCTATAATTATAGTGAAGGAGAATGAAATGATCATGCAGGATGAGTTACTTTTACAGTCATTAGGAAATGTATCCAGCTCAAGAGAGATTAGTCAAGGTAGAATTAGTGAACAAATTGTTTTAGGCCTCAGGAAGAAGACCTATTGACTTTATTTCAAGACTCATCGCAGGATGGAAGAGAACTATTTTGAACAGGTATAATTTTTTACATCAAAAGATGCTGAAGATTTATAGACAACCAGGTAAAATCCCTATTGAAAGTGAGGTGCAGGTGACTGCTCCTCTAATAGAATCTAGTGGGAATGTCCCGGTAGTGGATGGTGAGGGAAGCCCCGGTAGGGTTTTTATAGGCAACCCGGGGAACAGTGATCGAGTTCCTGGGAGTCCTATTTGGGAAGGGATTGGGATTTTGAATTAGAGAATAGCTTAGCTTGCCTCTTTTAGAGGCTATTGAAGCCTCCCTGGTAGGTAACCACTCTTCCCCATGGGAGGTGGACCAGGCTAGCTTTGTAGCAGGCAAGAAACCACACACACACCCCAAGTACTTTATTAAGAAGGGGGCTCTTTCTTCCCTCCCTCCCCCATTCATCTTTCAGCCCAGCAAATGGTGTGGTAGGAATTGAAGCCCCTGTGGACTCTTTAGTAAACAAGGGGGGTTTTCATGGAATAAAATTATCAGAATCCGAAGCTGCACTTCCAGAAGAAGAGGTGCCCCTAGTGAGTAGTCAAAGGAATTGACTAAGGCAATTTTCCTTATTGGGGATGCTCATAGATTTTAATGCCCAGATAGATTTTAATTTTTTGGGAAGCTAATAGATTTTAATGCCCAGATAGGTGGAGAGGTGGAATTTGAATTACTAGAGGATATGGATGCCCCTCTGGAATTAATTGATAAGGTGGGTCTTATTGTTTTAAATGGAGCAACACTGGGAGATCCAGCTGGAGAATTTACTTATATATCCCTCTGAGGGGCAAGTATGGATGGTAGATTATATATTTATTTTGGATCTCTTATTGGATAATGTACTGATATATGCTATCTTCCTTTGGTTTGTTGGGTCAATGGAATTGTTATTGTTGATCATTGTCAATGGTATTGATTTTATTGTTTAAAATTGTAAATTGTATTATGTTCTTGTAGCCATGGCCTTCGGCTAGGAGCAAATAAATTACTCTCTCTCTCTATTGGGGTGTGAAATCAGGGAAAGCAGGGCCATGCAAAAAGCAGACGCCCCCAGTCATTCACAGAAACAGTGCCTGTGTGAGCATGTGTGTGAAAACTTATGATACTTTAGTTGTTAAAGGGATAGGGCTATGGTGGCCAGGACCATGGGGCCCCATGCATTTAATTTTTTCCCCTGTGCCCCACAAATACCAAGGCAGGCCTTGGGGCAGCATAGAGAATGACTAGATATGGTGTAGCAGGTTTGGGCTTGCCAGTGTGGGAATATTATCAGAATCCATGCCAGCCACTCAATCACAGTTCTTGGGAATTAGCATACAACTCTTTATTTGCATATACAGTCTCTTTTCAGGCCAATATCATATCTCTTCATGTCACAGTACATCAGCCTTTATCCCAAAGTCCCAGGTCTAGCCACGGGATGTGAAAACAGATCGCGGTTTGGTCATTCGATTTGGGAGTCGAGTTCTCATTCGGTCCGGGGACCGAGTTTGTGTTCGGTGGTTCGGTTCAGTAGAGTTCAGTTCAGTGCGGTCATTCAGAAATCGGTCTAGGTATCGCATGGTTGGTCCCGGGATCGTGACGGAAACTGGAAATTCGAGAGCGTGCGGTGCTTGTGTGGAGAGAGAGTGTGTGTGTTGTGGCTGGCTGACTGTTTGGTTTCGTTTGGTGTGTTTTGGCTGTGTTGAACTGTGTGTTGTTGACTGTGTCGGTTTGGCTGGTTGGTGAGTTGGTGGGTGACTGTTTTGTTTGGCTGTTGTTTGTTTGGGGGGAAAAATGAAGAGGGTGAGGATTAATAGAGGGGCTTGGGCCAAGGTGGCAGAGCCAGTGGAGGAGGAAGAGGTTGCCGCTGGACCTTCATTAGTGGAGGTCGGCTCCTCAGAGGATCAAGAGCCAGGCACAGGAGGTGGTGCCAGGTTTGTAAACTTTATTTTTACTTTTGAGGACAAGAATAGAATACTATCCTTTAGAGCGAGCAAGCTGGCATGCAGGTGGGTGGGTGGGTTGGTGTTGGGAAGTCAGGCACAAACAGTGGGCATCAGCGGGTGGCAGCAGATGTCTGCCACAGAGAGAGAGGGTATTGTGGGGGGCTCTTCCAGCAGTCAGGCAGGAGCCGAAGGAAGCACCCACCCAAACATGTGCCAGCCATCTAGCAAGGGTCTCCCGTTGCCATCCCTAGTACCCCAAGAAGGGCAGGATTTGCACATGCCAGCAAGGGTCTTTCCAGTTTCCATCCACAGCACCCAAAGAAGGGCAGGATTTGCACATGCCAGCAAGGTCTTTCTAGTTGCCATCCCTGGTGCCCTAAGGAGGGCAGGATTTGCACGTGCCAGCAAGGGTCTCTCCATTGCCATCCCTAGCACCCAAAGAAGGGCAGGATTTGCATGTGCCAGCAAGGGTCTCTCCATTTGCCATCCCTAGCATCCCCTAGCACCCCAAGAAGGGCAGGATTTACACATACCAGCAAGGGTTTTTCCAGTTGGCATCACTACTAGCACCCCAAGGAGGGCAGGATTTGCACGTGCCAGCCAGTGTCTTTTGGATTTGCACATGCCAGCCAGGGTCACCATCTCCCGTTGCCATCCCTAACACCCCAAGGAGGAAGGACTAGAGGCATCATCATAACAATATTATATTATTATTTACTAGGTGTTGTTTATGTGTTCCTGTTTCAGAGAGGGTGATGATGCCACCACCGGTGCTGGTGCCACTGCCACATGCATGACACCATTGAGGCGGAGGTCATCACTGCCAGACAGTGGGCGCATGAGGTCTGATGTCTGGCAGTGGTATGATAAGCATACCGGCTTTGCCGTCTGCAAGGTAAGGCACGGGGGCTGGAACAACAGGGAATGGATTGCCAGACCATTGGTCTGACACAGTATGGCACTTCTTATGTTCCTATCTTTTTATGTTCTCTAGGTCCTCAGCAAAAGATTTAAAAGGGCCAGCCAGGGGACCACATCGGGGCTCATTGCCCATGTTGAGAAAGTCCACAGCAAGACGGTGAGGTGGCAGGACTCTGGCATGGCCATGGAGCATCATTGCCAGAAGAAGGGGGGAAGGCATGCGATCAAAGCCCTTCCCCCTCCTCCAGCTCCGCTGAGGAGTCCCTCCAGGAGAACTCTTCAGCAGCAAGGGCCTTTTGGGCCAAAGTGGAGAGGCCTACCCAGGACTTCCTGGACAGACTACAGCTGCAAGCTGTCAATATGGAGAACCGGCTGGTGGAAAAGTTGCAGGAGGTCGAGGTAGAGAAAAAGAAGGTGGAGGCATACTCCCAGTACGTCTCTGCCAAGATGGCCAACCTGGTACTCTACCATCAGTCAGTCTCCTTTGGCAGGCAGCTGTGACAGGGGCCATGGACTTTGCCCTCCAGAATGGCTACCAAATGCCGGAGCACGGAGTTCCTGCCCCTAGGTCCCGTGCATCCCTTTTGCCTTTCTCCCAAGTTCTGGGGGACAGGCCCAAAGACTAAGAGTAGTAGACCCCTTAAGTTTCCTTTCAATGTTTGTTTTTGGTTTTATAAATGTGCTGTTGTTGGGGTTGTTTGAAAAGTTTTTATAAAAGTTCTATTTGTTGTTGTTACCTGCTTTGTTTGACCTGACCAATCTTTTATCCCTCTGTGCTGCTTCTGGCAGGTAGCAGAATCTCATTGTATACACAGCTTGTCCAATCCTGACAGCAGCAGATGTAGCATTAGCGTATTATCCCCAAGATGTGCCAGTAGCAGGGTCTCAGTTTGCAGACAGCCCCACAGGAGGGGCAGGGCTTGTGTCTATGTGGGTGTCCCATAGAGAAAGAGAGACAGGCTCCTTGGCAGCGGGCAGCAGATGGCATGTGCTGGTGGTCAGAGGGACTTTTTTTCAGCAGCTTCAGCGGACATCCGCAGGTGGGTACGGAGGAGTAGGCTGGGGCGGGTAGGCTGGCGTGCAGGCACCGGGCTTCTGGATGAAGTGGAATGGAATGACATTCCCCAGTGACTGGAATGATGGTCCCAGAATCTCATTGATGGTTCCTGGGACGGGCGGGCAAGACTGATTCAGGTACAGTGGAATGACAGCCTATGGGAGTTGAATGATGTCCCTAGAATTACTAGTGCATGGTTGGGAACACTTCATTCAATCATGCGATAGGTGGTAGCAGATACAGGAACACACACAGGCAGGCAGCCACATATAATACGTTGTGTGTTGTTGTTTCCATCTCATTCTGGTAGGTTTGCTGGTGGATGTGGGCACAAATGAGAGGCGTGCTCTCGCTGGTTCTAGCAGGTGGCAGGCAGCTTGAGCTGGATACATGACCTCTCCCCTTCCACCCCCATCTCTCTCGTTCTAGTGGGGAGCTTCTCTCCATGAACCAGCAGACAGCATCAGCGGGATTACCAGGCAAGTGGGGCACATCACCCAGGGTTGACAGGGCAGGCAGACAGGCACCTTGGCATGAGAGGCAGGCAGCCAGGCCAAAGTAGACTTTGAGCTTTGAGCTTGGCAGCAACCTGGGCGGGTAGACAGGCAGCATGGCATGAGAGGCAGGAAGGCGGGCTGAGGTAGGCTTTGAACTAGGCAACCTGGGTGGGCAGACAGGCAGTGTGGCCTGAGAGTCAGTAGGGAAGGCAGGCTGGGACCTTGGCAGGGCACTCAGATAGTCTGCCAAAGACTGTGCAGCATGCAAGAGAGAGAACCAGTCAGATAGGTGGGCCAAGATCGTCTAGCCATAGGGCAGCTGCCAGGCTTACAGTTTTTCCCAAAATGCCACCCTGTGTCATGCGGTCAGTCAGATAAGCCGGTCGTGGCCATCTAGTATGTGAGAGAGAGAGAGAGAG
>QEPC01008570.1:579375-601540 GCA_003113815.1 Sphenodon punctatus | reverse complement strand
GGAATGCTTGCTTTACCTTTTAATATTAGACAGACTCTGGTTCTCCTCTGTTAGATAAGCCCTACCTTTGAAGATTACCTTGTTTACAAGAGGATTCCTTTAGCTCAAGAATACTATCTGTTTCGATCTAGATAAAGATACTTCTAAACCTCCCTAATTCCTTTTTATCTGAACTTAGAAGTGAATTGTCTCTTCTTTAAATAATGAGTTTGAGAGTTATGTGGTAATGGTCCTAAAGTGCGCAGATGCGACAAAACCATATATGGGCCCTCCGCCCAAGGATTTCTGAATAAAAGTATAGTGCTCTTTGTTATGGGGCGCTCAGGATTCCTTGATCTTAGAGGCCCACAATGCGTTGTGTAAATCTGCTGAATAAAGAGTATTTGCTGTTTGCAGCTGCAGCCTCCTCGTTTCAGATCTTTACCCACAGAAAATCCTCGTCACTAATAACCATCCAAAGTGAGGGCAGAGAGTTCTTCCTGACTTCACAAAGCCCCACCTCATTGGTCTTCCATGTTGAATGGGAGGGAAGTGAAATGGACTCATCCCTTTGTTTGGGGGAGATTTGATGGGAACCAACATTGATGGGCAACCAACATTAAGGAGGAAACTGTCCCCTACATTCCAAACTCAGGGCAGTGGTGTAACTTAGATGGGTCGTGGGGGGGCACTTTCCTCTGTCATCAAGGGAGACACCACAAGGAGCATGAAGTAGAAAAGAAGCAAATCAGGGGCACCTAGAAAGTGACATAACTAAAGTTTGGAAGACTATGAGGCATGGGTTTGTTAATTTTTACAATAAGTCCAGTTGAAATGAAGTAGCTTCAGTACTACCTGAGAGACCCTCCTAAAATATGCAATATAGACACACAACTGACTAACCTTGGGTGACCTGACCAGCCTCAACGGAGTTGTCTATGGCACCAAGTTTTCCGCTAGGACCGTGGCATCTGAGTGCCTCTATTCTTTGCCTCCTCAGAATGGATCAGACCAATGGTTCATTTTAGTTCAGCATCCTGTCTCCATTCTGAGAAGTGCACAACAGGTCATAATGGAGTGATCCACTTCCCACTCACAAAAGTCAGAGGTCTCATTTGCTAACTCTACTAATACCCATTTATGGACTTATCCTCTAAGAACGCTTCCAATCCTTTCTTCAACCCAGTCATTCTACTGGCTTTCACTGCATTCTCAGCAATGAGTTCCACAGGTTAATTGTTCATTGAGCAAAAAAGCACTTCATTATGCTTGTTTTAAACAAGCTGCTAGTTAATTTTATAGGGTGTTCTTAATTCTAGTATTAATAGTTACCTATTTCCTCTGCATTGAAAGCAGCACTCTGTGATAAGCTATAGGAGCGTTTGTCACCCAAAGCTCCTAGCTAGCTAGGTACATGTGGCTGGCTCTGGGGAGGGACATGACATCTGATTCTATAGGGATCCCTTCCTCAGGCTTGAGATGCATCCACCTTCTAGCATGAGAAATTGTCATGTATTTCCAGTTATAAGTCTATATATTTTGGCTATGTGTGTTTCAAATGTATTAACATTGAGTTTTTATATGTTAACTTTATGTTTTAATATATTTGAATTGTGTTTCACAGCATTGATTTTTAAAATCAGCTTCTGTGACTAGCGAAGTCCAAATAGGGCCCCCTTAGTCTGCATTCCAATAGAAGTTTTTTTCCAAGCTCCCCAAATGGACATTTGACTGTATCCAAGGAAACAGCCAAATGACCAGCTATAAAATGAGGCCCCTTTTAGCTAGCCTAACTCCCTCTGGTTAGCTTAGGTTTTCTCAAGACAAGATGTCTGGAATGTTATCTCTAGGTGTCTGGAGTTTTATTACACCCTTCCAAATGAAGGATGATACCAGCTTCAGATCATCTCAAACAAAGGAAAGATTTAAGTTAGTTTTTTTAGCTAACATATCTGCTTAATTAATGGTTGAGATAAATATTGAAATAACTTTAGGATCTGGTTATTTTCTCTCTGTAATCTGACAATTATCTCTGATAAAAATACAAGGCTTCTATTCATTTTAAACTTTGAGAGAAAGTCAAAACTTTGACTGGTTTCTTTAAGAGAGCCAATTAGAATCCAGTGTATCTCCTTACTGACTGATGTGTATCTGATGTCAGCGTGACAGTCTAAGGATCTGAACCTCCCATTTTAAGCAAGCTTTAAAATGGGAGACACAGAGAATTCATCCTCAGATTAAAATCCTAAATACCATTGGATTTCCTTCTCATTTAACATCTTTATGGCAGACAACAGGATGGATCGGCATTGAATGTAATGTATAATTCTTGATATCTTTGAGCCAATGAATTGTGCATATGTTAAGCTTTTACAAGCTTTTTCTTAAGATAGAAATGTTTTAAGAACGTGTAACTTTGATTGGCAATCATACCATTCTATGTAAGCTACTGATACTTTCTATTTATATTTAAGTAAACTGCATATATTTTTATATACCAAAAGTCTCATGTTCCTTTATTTATAAATGTATTGTCATTTTTACAATACTTTCTTTGCTAGCCGGACCTCAAAGTAAGTGTAAAACTCAAATTATATATTTAGGAGAAAAAGGCCCAATCCAGTATGACCAGTTCAGCTAGGAAACTTAGCCTTTTTCCCTTTTTATAAAAAGAGTATTGAAATGTGACAATATGGCAGGTTTGGTTGTTTGCTTGTTTTTGGTTTTTTAAACATAGGAATTCTTTATCCTTGTCTGAAATGCAGCCATCTCTGAGTGGGACACAGCAGCTGTTAATACAGGAATTCCATCACTAGAGGGATACAACCACCTTTGGTGTAGGGCAAGGCACCTCTTTAAACAGGAGTTCATCAGATACTCATCCTTTACCCTCCTTCAGCAGAGTACCCATTCCCAAAAATTGCTGCAAAGTGCATATGCACATACCATGAGGCATGGGAGGGAGCAGTCTCTTTATACAGGGATCCTTTGTCCAGTGCTGGGATGCAGCCACCTCTGGGCTAGAGTGTGGCAACTAGTTAAACAGATATATATGAACCCTAAAGTGTTTGGAACAAAGGAATGGAAGCACCATCTTTTGTCTAAGCACTAAACTATGCCGCTCACAAATACATGCAAGCAAGCACAGATGGGCAAACCTAGTGCTCACACAGAGACACAATCACACACATCCATCCTCCAGAGGCACTCACAGTGAGTCACACTGGGTGTTAACAAATGAGACAGTACCCCACACCAGGTGGGTGCCCACCTGCCATTTATTAGATATTTGTCCCCACCAGCCAGTGGCCACCACCCACTGGACATGCAGCCCCCACTCACAGCAGGGTCCTGGAGCATGCAGAGCCCACCTGGCAGGTGAATGCAGACTATAGCATATGCGTCCACATGTCCGCATCCCATGAATTAGAATGCATGCAGCCTCTGTGCACATACAGGTCCACCAGCACCATCGAATTGTGAGCAAGCATTCTAGAGCATTCTGAGGAATGACTGCTTCCTGCCCCTCTCTCCACTCTTGCTCTTACTGGTGCACATATAACATCTGCCTTAAAAGCCCACTGCATGCCAAATTCAACCGTGTTGTCCCAGCTCATCCTAGTTTGCAGCACGTGCTCAAGGCTTACTCTTCAGAACCTGTTGCCTTCTCTGGATCGACTTCCACAGCCTTTTCATTGCCATGGTTCAGAATGACAGCCAGGCAACTGTGGTAAGTTAGTGCATCAGAGTGGGGGTCTGCATTTGCACAGCTGCATTATAAAGACTTCTGTTTATTGCTATTTAATTATGTGTGGATTTTTAATTATGTGGGGGAGGGAAAGGCACCATGATGGGACAGTTGGTTGGTGGGGGAGAAGCACCATGGCAGGTTGGGGAGGGGAGAGGCACCATGGTGGGACAATAGCTGGGGCTGGGGGCAGAGGGAGAGGCACCATGTCAGGCTGAAAGGCTAGCAGGGGCAGAAGGCACTGTGGCAGGACAGGGGGTGGGGGGAGGCACAATGACAGGACAGTGGTCTGGGGAAAGATGGGAGGCACCATGGCAGGATGGCCAGCTGGGCGGGGGGGAGAGAGGCAAGATGGCGGGCTGGGGAGGTGAGAGGAACCATGCGTGAAGGGCGATTGGTATATTTGGATAGGAAGGGCAAGTGGGGCCTGAAACATGGGGGAGGGAAGATGGGAGTGGGATGGTTGTTATGTTTTTATGTTAAAATGGGCTAAAATAGATAATAAAATGAAAAGTGCCTTTCAGCCTTAACAATGAAATATAATCACCATTCTCTTCTTGCATTTACAGGAAGAGGAAGCTTATTGAAAAAGTGACACTAAAAGTCAAAAAGGTGGTAGAGGAATTTTTAAACTAAGATCTGGGGGAAAGCCGACAGTTGCTGTGAAGCACATGGTTTGGATAGGGGCAAACCAAAGGGATTCCATCGTTAGCAGTGATACAGTGAATTCTGGTTAAGAGGACAGGAAAGAACCAGAAGGAGAATATGTGTGCTTTAGTATGGAATAGACAAACTTAAATACTTCCAAATTAAACAAAATATGCAACAACAAACACCAGAATAAGAACAAAAAGAATATGTTTACAAATGCTAGAAGTTTAAAAAGTAAGATGGGAGAATTAGAGTGGTTGGCACTAAATGAAAATATAGCCATAATGGGAATCTCAGGGTATTTTCAGACGTTACGATCCCACCGCTCAACCACACTGAATACCCACATGGTGAGCAAGGGACCGTAATGTCTGATGGGGGGGAATGGAAGTGAATCACGGGAAAAAAAAAAATCACATTCACCACGTGATTGGAGATCCCGGCAGGACCGGCCCCGATCGCGTGGTGAATGCGATTCTCCCCCGTGACCAAGGGGATCGTATCATCTGGCCGCCTACCACGGCCTGGAATTGGCTGTGGTCCCAAGAGGGTGGGCAGCGACGGAGCATGGGGGGGACGGGCCGTGCAGCCGCACGTTGTGCCACACGGCCCTGCCCCCTCCCTGATTCCCCGCCGGGATCTGCCGGCACGTCTTTTGGACGTGCTGGTTTGATCCCGGTGGGGGAATCAAAGGGTGATTCTGTGATGGGCCCAATACAGGCCCCATCACGTCTGAAAATACCCTCAGAGACCTGGTGGAGTGAGGATAACTAATGGGACACTAACACCAGGGTACAAAATAGATCAAAACGAGAGTAAATCAAGCTGGTGGCAATATATGTTAGAAACAGAATATTTTTTTTAACATTGTTTTAAAATTGTTATAGCATAATATGCTGACACAAATAAATGAAATGAAATGTTAGAGACAGCATTGAGTCAAGCAGGATTAAACGTTTACAGGAAGTGAAGTGTACATTGGAATGTCTATGGATAGAAGTTCTATGTGCAAGGGGATGTGTGCAACAGTGGGACTATGCTATTGACTGCTGGATCAGGATGGTGAAACTGACCATGAAATGCTAACAGAGACAGGCTACTAAAGTTGGAAATGCAGTAATGGTCATTTCAATTACCCTAATGTTGGACTGGGTGAATGTCTCCTTGGGGTGTGATGTGGAGGTAACATTTATAGATGCCATAAATGACTGCTTCTTGGAGCAGCTGGTCCTGGAATCTATGAGAGGAGGAGCTACTTCAGATCTAGTCTTAAGTGGAGTGCAGGACCTGGTGCAAAGGGTAACAGTGGTAGAGCTGCTTGATAATAGTGTCTGTCAGGGAAAGTGGATGGACCAGATTATATTGTGGGGGAAGTGTTTAAAATTCTCCCAGAGTAGTGGATAATGGCACTGGCACATATATTCTCACTGGTTAAGGAGATCGTGGTGATCCCAAGTACGTGGAAGACCAGTATTGTGGTGCCAATCTTTAAAAAGGGGAACAGGAAGAACCCCAGGATTTACAGGCCCATTAGCCTTCTCTGCATAGTTTCTAAAATCTACACAAGGCTGTTATTAACACACCTCCAAAAATGGGTAGAGGAGGAAGGAATTTTGGCGGAAGAGCAGGTGGGCTTTAGATGTGGTAGATCTACCATTCATCAAGCCCTGGTGTTGGATCATCTTATCGGCAAGTATAAAAGGCAATCCACCAGAGGAGATTTTGGTAGGGTTGGCCAACATACCAGAATGGGCCCTGGTGACTGAGGAGGAAGTCATTAAGCTATTGGCCACTTGTAAAAACAATAAAGCTTCCGGAAGGGACTTGATCTCTGTAGCACTATTAAAAATCTTTAGTGACTGGTGGACTCCCATGATTGCAGCTATATTTACAGCTATAGACCACTTGGGCATTATGCCAACCCAATGGAATCAGGCAATAGTTGTCCCTATCTTTAAAAGAGGAGATAGGACAATTCCAGCCAATTACAGGCCGATTAGTTTGCTGTCTTCCATCAGCAAATTGTATGGTAAGCATTTAGCCATGAAATTAACAAATTGGATCAATGCCTCCGGAACCATCTGTCCGGAGCAAGCAGGTTTCCAGACTGGTCGGTCAGTAGTTGACCACGGCTTGGTTTTGATGCATTTGGCTGAGAAATACAGGGCTAAGATCAGGCATCTTTATGCTGCTTTTCTTGACTTGAGAGCAGCATTCGATTTGGTCAGTAGAACTCTTCTGTGGTTCAAACTAGTTAATTTGGTCATTGATAAGTGCCTTCTGTTCCTCATCCAGAAATTGTATGAGGACTCAAAGCTGGTAGTCAAATTATCCTCCTCAGGCCAAGTGTCAGAGATGGTGCCTGTGAAGCGTGGGGTTAGACAGGGCTGTGTACTCGCTCTGATACTTTTCAACCTTTATTTCAATGATGTTGTCTCTCTGATGGCCCAATTGCAATTTTTTCCACCAAAACTGGCCAAGAGGTATATCGACTGCCTCCTCTTTGCCGATGACATGGTTATTTTATCACAAACCAGGGTGGGCCTCAATAGACAACTTCAGAGATTTGCTCAGTATTGCAGTGACAACAACATGAAAATCAACTATGAGAAATCAAAAATAATGGTTTTTGCCAAATCCCAATGGTCTAACAATCACGCTTGGAGGATAGAGGGTACCCAGATTCAGCAGGTCAGGTTGTTTAAATATCTGGGCCTCCTTTTCCATTCAACAGGAGCATGGCACCACCATGTAAAAGGGGCTATTTCAAGAGCTAGAAGATCTTCCTTGGCAGTGCGCAAGCTCTTGACCCAGACAGGGGGGACGGCCCTCAAAATGGCTATTCAAGTCTTTAATGCTAAGACAACTTCCCAGCTCCTCTTTGGGGCAGAGTTGTGGGCTCCATATGGCACAGCTTCTTTGGACCAGGTCCAATCCAAATTTTTGCGCTCCATTATTGGGGCTCCTGGCGGTACTCCGAATGCAGCAGTCAGGTTGGAGCTGGGCCAGCGTCGCTGGGTATATAGGGCCTGGAGGGTGGCACATAAGCTGTGATTGAGGGTTTGTAGCCCGGGAAATACAGGACTGCTTGCATTTTTGGAGAAGGATTCTTTTAGAAGCCATTGGATGTCTCAAGTAGAGGTCCATTTAACCACTCTGGGCTTCTCTGGAGATTACCTTTTGGGGAAAGAGGGGTGGGGGGCCTTAAGGGAAGTATTATGTAGATGGCAGGACATCAAATCAGCAGGAGGAAAGGGCCAGGATTGCCCAGACTCTAGTCTTAACGCTGTTATAAGCTGGTGTGGGGACAAAAGAGAGTCCTCTATTCAATACTCTCTTCTCCTCCTGAGTTAGCCTATAGGATGATAAATTAACAACTAAATTCATCTTCTGTTGCTGACAAATTTGCCCCTCAATTGGTCACATCTGTGCAGAGATCTTCTGGGTAAGGTTGTGGTCCCTAAAAAAATACTCATCTCATCTTTCCTCCCTTCTCCGTTCTTCTCTATCCAAGGAATCTGAAGGTTTCATTTGAAATCACTAATTTCAGATTCTGAAAAGGAACTTGCAATAGCCTGAAAAGAAACCACTTTCTTATGTAATCTATTGGTATTCAACCAAGGGTATACTTTCTCATTGAAATAATCAAGTTAATCTTGTTTACATTTTTAAATTTTGAATGCCTTTAATTCATTATAATACCAATCCATCTCCTTCTGTTTATTCATCAGTTGTTTCTCCATTTCACTAGCTGACACCCCCATAGTTAATTCAGATTTTACCTCTGAAAATACTGGCATCTAGAATCTCTCTCTCTATTTGCTCTATCAATGATCAATAACATCAGATCTAATAAGCACTTATTCAATGTAACTGCCCATTTATTCTTAAATTCTTCATCCTGAGAGAAAATGCCTGGGCTCTTTTTCAACCTCAGGCCTCGGTATTCTCTCTACTTTGCAGTATTCCGTGAGGGTAGAAGAATGTAAATCCAATCTAATGCGTTTCTTATTCAAGGTATCCAACTCCTGCCAATCTGTATGGCCATCTGATGAACCTTCTTTAAAAAGTCATCTGCCTGATAAAATATGGGCCTGATCATTGTCACTGAAAGCAAAAATCTGGATTTATAGATTAGTATTTCAATTGTATGTTCATAATCATATTCATAATACAGAGTTTATTTTGTATATGTATACATATTAAATGTTATTGTTTTAATCTTATATTGCTAGATAGCCTTGCCTTTCAGTCCTTGTGATTTGGTTTGTTTCTCTCTCTTTTGGGATGGTTCCCCTCCTTTTTGTTCTTTGGTGTCTTTTCTCCCATATAGGACAGACTGGAAACACCAAAGCACTCTCTCCAATTGCTTGGCCTCCACATCCCCATACCAAGTAACATTACAATTTACACAGCCCTCCCTCTGACAATATATCTGTTCTCACACTTCTGACATTTTTCCTGCTGTGTGGATTCTCTCACAGCCAAGTGTTGCCTAGCTAGCCATTGCCTAGCAGAGGCTGGACTATATTTTGTTGTTGTTTTTAAAAGGTAAACTTAAAGGAATCACATCAGCCCATTACAAGGGCCAGTTTTGAACCCTTGAACAGCTTACTGGGGTATGTGGTGAATTCATACTCTAAGATCCCATTTTGTTTTGTTTTTCTTTCTTTGGGAAAAAAACATCTGGAGTGATTTTCACCTTGGAGATAATTTTACAGACTCATCCCCATTTATTTTCTCAGCCCCCATATGAAATAGGGGATTATAAAATACTGGGGAGACTGGAGTTGCTGGTTTTTTCAAGAGAAATGCTTAGAAACTATAACTCTACACTGATGCTTCCAAATTGGGGGGGGGAGGGGGGTTCATTCCAAACATTGGCAATTTTCTAGCAGATATTGGGAGATCCTAGTGCTCCGTGCAAGAAGAGCCATCAAGCTAAGGGGCCACAAAGGGAGTCACAAAGGAAATAGAGAATCATTTAAATGCAATAGGGGAGGCGCTGCCCAAGGTCATAAATCTTGGGAAACCTGTTTGGCGGATTTGGTTCATTCAGGCTGGTCAATTCAGTTCATTTCCCACAATGATGATTTGAAAATTGCTAAAGCAAGGTTTCATAAAATCATAAAGCTGTCAGAGACCAACACACCATCTTCTCTTGGTAGCCCATTCCATTGCCTGACTGTCCTTAGTTAGAAATTTTATTTTATTTTTTAAATTTATATTCCTAAAGGATTCAGGGTGCCTCACAAAGAAATATAAAAACCCAACCCCCATATCAACATAGAAACTGTATACATATAAAATTACAAATTAAAAAACCCAGTTAAAAAATCGAGACCCCCCATACCAGTATCTTCCCTGTGGAATGTCCCTGTCCCATCTCCCCCATGACTGTACCCTCTCTCAAAAAGGATCATGGCATAACGCCCCCCCCCACACACACACACCTGTACCCCCTCCCTCATGCCTATACCCCCTCCTCTCAAAGAGGGGTACAGGCACTCACCCCCAATCCCTCAAATATTCATTATCCTACTCCCTACCATCTCATACCTCCTCCCCTATCCCACACCTTAAAACAAAACAAGCATCAAAACAGGTCTCCCTCCAATACAGTTGCAGTCAAACAAAATATCCAAAACCTAGGACTGAGATGAGAGCAAGTGTTCCCATTTTGCAAGGAAATAAAAACATTTCAGGAGAGCTTGCAAGTTTTTGTCAGTACATCATAAGTCTGATGATTCCACGCTTCTGCCATTGTCAATATTGATGCCTGTGATTATTATTTTTTTGTCATTTCCCATCAATTTCATCACTTTCTGGTATGCTTTGGTCAGTTTCCATCACTTTTTGTCACTTTATGGGACTTTTATGACAGTTTTACATCACTTTATGGCAATTTCCAGCACTTCCCTGACACTTAGACTGCACTTTTTCATCTCCACATGTGAAAAATAATGACAAACTGGGGTTGGGGGCAGCAGAAAAGCTGGTAAGTTTTTGTGCTGCACGAATGGTCTGTTTTTCTGGAAACCACATCTGTTGAGATTTGTGATTTCAGGCCTACCAGATCCATGTCTTGATTGCTGCTGAATGGGAGGAATTGCCCTTAGATACGGACCTTCACGACTGCCTGATGTTCAGCCTAAATCTCCCTTTCTGCAGCTTGTAGCCGTTGCCTCTTGTTCTGTCTCCTTAACACCAGAGAACAGTTGTCCTTTCCATCTTTATGGCAGCCTTTCATATGTTTGTATCTTATTTCCCCCCACCCACCTTAGTTTTCTTTTCTCTAAACTGAACATACCCAAATCCATCAACTGCTCCTCATATGAATTGTGTTCCAAACCCTTTGTCATCTTCGTTTCTCTCATCTGCTCTATCTCCAACTTATCTACGTCCTTTTCAAAATGGGGTGCCCAAAACTGAATGCAGTACACCCAGTGGGGCCTAAATAGGGGTGTGCAGGAAGCACATCATTCATTTTCATTTTAGTTTTTGTTTTAATTTCCAAAAACCCATTCATTTTGGAGGGTTTCATAAAGGACTCTACCATTTTTTGGTTTATTTTTTTATTTTACTTTATTAAAAATAAAAATAAAAATTTTTATACTATTTTTAATAAAATAAAATGAAAAAATAAAAATGAAAATTAAAGAAATCAAACAAATGTTATTTCTTTATTTATTCATTTTCCTTATCTTAGTTACAAAAATGAATGCGGCTCCATTTGTTTTCATAATTAATAAAACTAGAAGAAATTGCATACCCATAGGCCTAACTAGAACCAGATAGACTTTCTGCTTCTGTTGATGCAGTCTAAGATGGCATTATCTTTCTTTGCAACAGCACCACAGTGCTGACTCATGTTTTCTAGGGGTGTGCAGTAGGCACCCCATTTATTTGTTTTCTTTTTCATTTGATGAAAGTCATCCATTTTAGGGTTTCTGTTGAAAACCAGTTTGTTTCTGATTTTTTTTGTCATAAAAATATATTTTTTTTTAAATGATCAAATCACTTCCCATGTACAAATGGCCATTAGAGTATTCTGCACATGTATGCCCTTTCCCAAAATAGTGGCAGCAGCATCGCTGCCATTTTGGAAAAGGGTAGAGGTCTGCACATCCGTAAATGGCCACTGTGCATGCACAGACTGCCTGCCTTTTTCCAAAATGGTGGCAATATTGCCACCACTATTTTGGGAAAAGGCTCACATGCGCAGAATGTTCTGGCAGCCATTTTGTGCATTCACAGTGATTTTAAAAAATGTTATGTTTATTTTTAATTGAAATCGCCACTGGGGCCATTCTACACAAGTGTGACCTTTTTCATAGGCCATTTTTACACGGACGGCACCCACCCACCAACACCCATTGGATGGGTGGGAGAGCATCCGTGTAAACATCCATGAGTGGGTGTGCACACGCCCGCAACCCACCCACCAACACCCACGGAGCAGCTGGGAGGGAGCAGGAAAGCTCTATGGGTGGAGATGGGCAAAGGTGGGTAGAGATGGGTGTTCAACACCCAAAAGTCCATGTAAAAGAAAAAACATGCACACACAGAGAAAGGGTTTGCCAAAACCTGTGATACATGCCTAGAGAGGCCCCTCAGGAGCTGTCAGGCAGACACACCCACCAGGAGATACACTGAATGCCAGACCAGGAGCCCTTAAAGGAGACATGAATGAGGACATGGGTGCACAGTCTCCCAACATGTCTGGGAGGAAAGCAACAGATAAGACAAAGGGAGTCAGCTCCATGACATGCATGGGAAGGGGCAGGGTAAGCTGAGGTACTCTGAGCCGCCCAGGGGTGGGGGCCCCAGGCCACCAGCACCCAGGAAAGGGGGGGTCAGAAAGGCAACTGACAGGTTACTCTTACCAACACAGGGCAGAGGGCGCAACACAGCTCTGGCTTGACCCGCATCCCCACCCCAAACCGCTACCATGCAGCCCAGGGAGGAGAGAACCTCAGAGAGCGAGTTAGGTGAGAGGGGAACCCACCTGGACAGGGGAGGGGGGAGGGCACTGACAAGCCCCGAGCAAACATTGGGGAAAACCCCGGCAGACCATTGACAGCAACCTCCATCCCCACAGGAGAGCAGTCACACCCAGGAGCTAAGCATCATTGGGGAAGACAGCTGAGGAGGGTTTCCATGGCAGTCAGGTAAAACAGCGGGAACACCCTGGGGGGAGGGGGGGCGAGCCAGACCCCCCAGCAGCAACAGGGGTGTAGCGGTACACCAGCTCACCCTGATGCAATCCCCCCCCAACAGAACACCACATGCTCCACTGCCACAACAACACTGCTGCAGGCACCATGCCGCACAGCTGGTCAGTCCCCCACACGTGGATCCCAAAAGGGGGAACCCTGGTCCCACAAGGAGACACAAGATTTCATCCATGAGGGTGGGGGGGCGAAAAGGTCCAGTACAACCTGATGCGAAACTGGAAGACCAAACAGCTCTATGAAAGCATCACCCAGGAGATGCAGCGGTTGGGGTACAATAGGGATGTAATTCAATGCATGCAGCTGGCAAAGGATCTGAGGTCCAGATATAAACATATTAAGGATAACAATCTCAGGTCCGGCTGTGTCATGTGCATGGAAGAAGGAGACCCAGGGCCCAGCACTCCATTGTGCAAATGGAGTTCCAGGAACAGGTGGATTGGTTCCTCTGCATGGACAGGGATATCATGGCCTCTTGTATCCATGGCACAGCCTTCACCAGGGGTAGGAAGAGGGCACCCGATCCCATGGTGCAGGGGAAGCCGTCTGCCCCTGGTGAGGCCAGCCAGGATGTGGGAGGTGACAACCCCACCCTACTGGTGGAGGAGGTGTCCCTGGAGCCAGAAAGTGGCAACATCACCCTCCATGTGCGCCCCCAGACCCCACAGGGACAGGGGGAGCACATGGAGTGGGTCAACCCCAGGGACACCACCCAGGAGGTGGAGGAATATGATCCAGGTATGAGAGATACAAATTGGAATGTGGGGAGGGCCCCGGCCCACGACAGCCAGGACCCCAACTGGGGAGAACCGTTAATCTGACATGTCACTTTCTGCACACACAGCACAAGGGGACCTGGAGGTGCGGGAGGAGGAGGTAGTGGCCCTGGAGGAGAATGTGGAGGAACCAGAGGCCATCCCACAGCCCAGCAACCAGGATACCAATGTTAGGTCCACACAGACAAGGGAACAGTGGAGGGAGGTGCTGGGGTCACACAAAGGGGACAGGGACACAGCTGTGCCACCAGCACCAGCCAAGGACACGCAAAGGACAGGCAAGGGTTCAGCAAGGAGGGGAGATGGGAACACCACCAGATAACAGTTGATCAAAGTACAGGGGAAGGGGGCTACACCACCACAGAGGAGGGACCGGGAGATGTGGGCAGGATGGGGACAGGAGACACAAGCATGCACGGGTCACTGGAGCATGGACAGGCCCACCACCAAAAACAGATGCGGACAGGGTGGGGAACGGGAGCCCTAGGCCAATGGAGCTGTAGTCATTTAGGGGGCAAAGAAGGGGGGATGCAAGCGCAACACCAGGGGCCATGACAGGTGCACAGGGGTAGGTAACGGTCTCCATGCTAATCAAAGTAATTCTTGCTGTGCATAGACAAGCTACCTGGTCCAGCCAGGGGTGCCGCTGCCGGCAGAGCTGAGAGAAATCAGGAGATGCGGGCCCGCAACCGGCAGAGGAGAGAGGATCTGGGGAGGGAACTGCTGGTGGAAACCAGAAGGTTGGCAGAAGCTCAAAGTGAAGAGCAGGTCCGCAATAGGGAGGTACAGCTGCAGGAGGGGGAAAGAGACCAGGAACATATTGCAGAAATCCTCATCCGGTCCCACACCGAGCACCTGTGGGACAGGTGCCAAGCTGCCACTCTCCTCTGCAAGCAGCACCTCAACAGCTGTATTGACAGCTGCTCGATGCACTCGAGGCCCTGTGGCAGCAACCTCAGCTTGACATGGGCCCTCCAGCTGCGGTAGGAGGGTTGGCAACCCAAGAGCACCAAGGTGCTGTCGCACAGGTGCAAGTGCCCCCTCCCCAACTCTTCTGCCAGCCCTGGTTTCCCCAGCAGGAGCCCTACCCCAGCCTGGCCCACAGGGCCCCCCCCCCGGACAGGCCATGCCTCTCCCAGTTCCTCTCCAGAAGCCTCTACAACCCCCCCAGGCCCCCAGCCACCCCACAACATCCCTGCACCCTGAGAGACTCCACCACCCAGGCCGGCTGTCCCACATGATTAGGCAAGCGTGGTGAACATGAGGTGGTCACCCGACAAGGGGGGAGGGGTGGGAAACCTGACACCGAACCCATCAGGCAATGGGAAGGGCTGGAAGGGATCACTGGACATGGTGATGGACACAGGATTTGCATGCACGGGAACACCATAGAACAGCCACCGGGAAGGGGGAATGGCTGCCACTCATGGAATGTGCCTCTTTCACAGGAACAGACACCAGAACCAGCTGTGGAGCAGCTGGTGGAAGAAGGAGACCCAGGGCCCAGCAGCCGACGTTCCCAGAGGGCTGTGGCTGCCACGGCCTGCAGAGAGCCAATCCCTGGTGGTGCTGTTAAGAGGGGACAGAGAAGACCCCGAAGAAACTGACCCCACCCCATGTAAATAGCCCCCTATTAAAACAAATAGTTAAGTCATACCTGTTTGTTGTTCAATCTGTACAGAGGGATTACTGTGATTGGAGGGAGCCATCTGCTCACCTCAGGGTTGTTGTGTTCCACGGCATCACCCCCATGCAGCAGCGGGGTAGCCAGGTATGGGGGTCCACCCTTGTTAGGGGTGTGCATGTCGTTTTCATTATTACAATAATGATAATGAAAATTGACATTTTTGTTATTGCAATAATGAAAATGACAAGCAATAATGAAAATAGAAATGAAAACAACATTTTGTTTTTGAAATGAAGGGAAACAACTGAAAAACATATTTCCAGCTATAACATTTTTGTTTATTATTCAATTCTGATGAAGATTGGGGAGATTGTACCCCCAATGGAGGGCACTATCTGTGCCAAATTTTGAAATGATTAAATAACGAAAACTAATTTTAGAAGCAATTAAATGTTGTGATTTTAAGAAAAGCTCCATACACATTCATGGCTACAGCTTCTTTATCTTCCATTCAAATTGCATGAAACCTGTGAATATTATGTCCCTCCACAAGATTAACACACATCCAATCTTTCTGAAAACTGGCATAACGGGTCCTGATGGACATTAGGACCTCAAGACATTAACTTGAAAATACATTTCCAGCTGTAACATTTGTATATTCCATCCTGTTTACAAGATATTTGGCAGGAATGTATCCCATACCTTCCCTGTCATCTCTGCAAAACTACAGGACAATGTGATAAAGGGACCCAATTTTATAAGCAATTGATGTTGTCCCTGTGAAGACCATTAATCAGAGAAATAACAGCACATGCAGTGCCAGTCAATTCAATTCAGTTTATTCAGGCATTAGTTTCCACCATAGCCAATATACCACAATCCATATAAATACAGTAATCACCATACAATAAAAGCAAAATAAAAAGTCATAATACATAAAGTCATAATAAATAAAAATCATAATCTGACTCAGATACTGAAAACTGCAAAATCAATGCCTTTATAGCAAAAATCCCAAGAAGCCTACATCACCCCTTCCTCATGAAGCTTCTCAGCTAAAAAGGCAAAGGATGCAGCCGCTCTCATGACTTGTAAATCATGTGTGGCTAACAATAGCTCTATTTTACAATTGGCTGGCAGAAATTCTTTATTTTCCCAAATTGGGTTCAACCAGATCTGTCTGATGTCTGCATAGAAGGAGCAATTCAACAAAAATGTGTTAAATCCTCTATGCCTCCTGACATACATGGACAAATTCGGGATTCATGTGGTGTTTTATCTAGGGATGGGTGAACGCGGTTCGGAAGTTCGGAGTTCGGCCCAAACTCGGCTTGTTCGGATGACCAAACCCGAACCCGAACATACTGGACGAACCGAACACTGAACGGCGAAATGGCCGAACAGTTCGGATCGCGTTCTGGTGAGTTCGGGTGGCAAAAAAAGGTTCACTGGAAGGTCAAACATGACAGGGAGGTGTCAGTCACTGAGGAGCAGACTTCCAGGACCAGGGGTGGAGAGGCTTGCAAGAAACTCCCTTGGGGAGTTGGCTGGGTAGTCCCAGTGGTGAAGTGCGGGCATGCTTGGACAGTAGGTTGGCGATCCCCTCGGCCCCACTGTGGTTGCCTGCTCCTCATCCCCATCTCCTGCTTCCTCCTCCCTTCTAGCTTCCGTGATAGTGTTCCTGACAGTGATTCAACTTCTGTTAGAGGTGTGCTGTTGCAGCAAGGATATGGGGGTTGGGGGAAGCAGCCCCAACAGGCAGCATTGGAACTCCGTGGAGAGGCCAGGGTGTACCAGGACATCCGTGAGTTACCCCTGTGTTTGTGCCCCCCCCCTTTGGTATGTGGGGTCCCTGATTGTTGTGTCCTGTGGACTGCTCTACTGGCAGTCCACAGGACCCTCTCCCTCTCTCCTTTAGTTCAGACGATGATTAATGAGTGGAGCAGGGAGCAGGAGGAGGTGGTCCAGCTGCAGTGGGTACACCTATTGGACCGTGCCCAGGCAGATCGCTGGAGTCGGGTACGGGATCACAGGTCCTACTGAGGGTTTGGATCAGTGTTGCTGCTCTATGCTGTGGTTTCTGTGAGCTTGTTGATCACGGTGTTTTGTAAATAAAGTTATTTTGCTTGCTTTCCCTGCTGTTTGTGTGCTCCTTCCCTGTGTTGTGGCCCTCCATGTGGGCCGTGTGGGGTTGGTGTGGTGTGGTACCTTGGCTATGACTGGCTCTGTTGGTGTGTGTTGTGGTTGTGCTTACTATCAATGGGACTCCTTTGGTATGGCCCCTTGGTCCTCTGTGATGTACCCCCTCTACTGTGTTGGTGTTTTCCCATGTGCCCCCCACTGTCCCGGTAATTCCTCCCACCCATCCCTTTTGTCCCTCGGGCCTTGGGGGGGGGGGGTTGCCTATCATCTTGGGTCATGCCGTTGCTGGTTCTGCCCCCCTTCCCTTCCCTACCTGGTTGTGGGTCTCCCCCTGTGCCCTTTGCATCCCTGGCCGGTGCTTGGTGCACAGCTCCGGCTTTGCAGCAGCTTTGTTTGTGTTTGGTGGCGCCTCTCCACTCTGTGCCCTTGGTTCCTGGCTGCTCCATGCGCTTTACCAGCTGTCCCTGTCACCCCATATGTCCTGTTCCTGGCTTGTTGTGACAGTGCCTGGGAGTTTGTGTGTGTGGAGGTCCTTGCCAGGGTGGAGGGTTGGTGTGGACCTCACCCATTTTGGGTCACGCCTATTCTTGCCGGTGACCTTGCTTGTTCCCAATCCCCCTCCCCCCACTGAAGTCCCCTTGTTCCCTGTTCCTAATGAGTTTCCCTATGTGCTTGTGTGCACAGCGGTGTGTGGGCAGGGTCTGGTTTGTCTGGGGTCTGTGGCACCCAGCTGTCTGGTCTGCGTCTCGGAAGTTGACTGGAGCTGCTTTTTATATCTCTTGTCGATCCAGCTCCCTCCTCCCCCACATGCACAGTGTCTGGAGGTATTGGGGTGGTGACCTATGCCATGGCTTCATTTGCCCTCCCTCGGCCATGTTGTAATGTCACTGTGCATGGTATTCCCTCCATTTGGTGTGCAGTCCGTGTAAATGTCTTGGGTGTTTGCTCGGTGTTTCCCTGGGTGGGTGGGTGCCCAGTGGGTGTGTGCTGGACCCTCTCCTTCCTTCTCACAATCCCCTGCGGTGGTGTTTGTGTAAACATCTCCCTGCTCGGTGCTGCTGGGTGTGCGGTGGGTGTGCTCACCCACCCATCTCCACCCACTGAGGCTGTGATGAGGAATCCATGTAAAAATAGCCATGATGGCGGAGGCAGTGTCTCCACCATTTTTGAAAAGGGCAGACCAGCTTTCCTTTTACAAAATGGCAGTGATGCTGCTGGCACCGTTTTGGAAAAGGGTCACACATGTGCAGAACAGCCCCGATGGCTATTTTGCACATGCAATGGTTTGCTTGTTTTTTAAATTATTTTTAAATGAAAACGAATGAAAGCAAACATATGTCATTTGCTTATTCATTCATTTTCAGAACTTTAGTTACTTAAACATGGGGCTCCATTCATTTTAGCAACTAATAAAAACAAAATGAATTGCACATCCCAAATGCATTCCACAACTATCCCTAGATCTTTCTCTCCCATGCTACTACCGATCCATTTACCCTCCATTTTGTACTCATGCATTTGGGGGGTTTGCCCTGCACTTATAATCTGACATTTATCCTTCTTTAATTTTGTTTTATTATTTTCAGCCCAGTTCTCCAACTTGGCAAGATCATTTTGTCAATCTGGCATTTTCTCTCGCCTGTCAACCAGGACTTTGCAAATATAATTCCACTCCAGTCACTCCCCACTTGGAGTGATGTGTCCAGTTTTGGGCACCTCATTTTAAGGAGGACATTGATAAATTGGAATAGGTTCAAAGGAGGGATGATAAAGCATCTGGAAAGCAAATCTTATGAGGAAAAGTTGAAGGAACTGGATCTGTTTAGTCTAGCAAAGACTAAAGGTGAAACATGATAGCAATCTTCAAATATCTGAAGGTCGGCCACCAAGGAGACGGCAACGACTGTTCTTCATTACTACAGAAGGCAGGAGTAGAAATAATGGGCTCAAAATACAAGCAAGTTAAGTAGGTTTTGGTTAGATATCAGGAAAACTTTCCTATCAGTACAAGTTCTTTGGCAATGGAACACGTTGCTTAGAAAGGTTATAGGCTCCCTGTCACTGGAGGTTTTTTTAAAAGAAAAATCAGGACAACCATCTGTCAGGATGGGATGGAATATATATATATTCCATCCCAGCCTGACACATGCCTGGCTAAACAAGAAGGTCCTACATGTCTTCCGAAAGATGAACAGGCTCGGGCTTAGGTGGACCTCCAAGGGCAGAGAGTTCCACAATTGTGGAGCAGCCACCAAGAACATCTCCCTGAGTGTCCTTGTAGTGTCCTCACATGTAGTTGCTACTCACAGGAGGGCACCTTTGACCAACCTTGGAGGCTGCAATGGAACATAATGAAAGAGGCAGTCTTTCAGATATCTGGGGCTCAAGCCTTATAGGTTAAAACCACCATGCTGAATTGTGCCTGGCAAGCTATTGGCAGCAAGTGCAGACATTACACTGGTGTAATGTGCTCCCAGAGACCCACCCCCAACCAAAGGCGAGCTGCCACATTCTGCACCAACTGCAGCTTCTGAACAGTCATCAAGGGCAACGCCACATATAGACCATTAATGACAGTGGTCAAATCAGAGTCTGACAAAAGAGGTTGCAGCCTTCTCACCAGATGAAGTTGGTGAAAGGCACTCCTGGACAACACCACAACCCGGCCATCCAGGGGCAGCAGTGGACCCAAGAGCACCACAGAGCTACGAACCTGAGTGACCAAAGGAGGCTGAACACCATCAAAAATAGGGGGTCCCTACATCCCCCAGGTCACATAGCCAGCCAATTATCATTACCTTGGTCTTAGCTGGATTCAGCTTCAATCAGCTCACCCACATCCAGTTCCCAGTGGCGGTCAGGCACTTGGTAAGCACCGAGACTGCAGGGCTTGGGTCAGATGAAAAGGAGAGACAGAGTTGGGTGTCATCCGCATACTGGCACTTCACTCCAGATTGCCTCACAATCTCACCCAGGGGCCTCAGATATATATTGAACAGGAGTGGAGATGAGATTGAGCCCTATGGGACCCTACAAGGGAGCTCCTGAAGGGATGATCAATGCCGATCATCAGTTTCTGGGTCCCCCCATCCAGGACTTAGTGGAACCACTCAAGAGTAGTCCTGCACACCCCTGCCAGGTCCCGCAGCCATGTCGACACCACCCCATGATCAACTGTATCAAAGGTCACTGAAAAAGCAAACAAAATCAACAGGGTACAATTTCCACTGTTGATTTCCAAACAGAGACTGTCAACCAAGGCCACAAGTAAAGTCTCAGTGCCATGCTCAGGATGAAAGCCTGACTGACATGAGTCCAGGAATCCAATAGACTCAAGATGCACCTGGAGCTCTGAGGCAACCACCCATTCAATAACCTTCCCTAAAAAGGGACAGTTAGAGACAGGCTAGTAGCTGGCTGGGGAGTCAACATCAAGAGATGGTTTCTTGAGCAGAGGACCACAGTTTTGAGGCCACCAGGCACCCTGCCCTCCTGAAGGGAGGCATTGACAACCCCATCCAGCAATGGCCCCAGTGTCTCCCAGCTAGCTTTCACTAGTACAGGCATGGATTATTAAACAACTGGTTGCTCACACCACTCAAGCACCACTTCCACAACAGTGGGCAAAACCAATTGAAGCCAATCTAAGCAAACCAGACAAGACCGGGTCTCCCCAATCTCAAACTCCAATTCTGCACTCAAAGTAGCAGTGCCCAAGTCAAGCCAAATATGAACAACTTTAGCTGCAAATTAGGTAGCAAACGTGTCACAGCAGACAGCTGATGACTGACTCCAGGTGGATACAGCTAGGGTTTAATAAAGGACCTTCAAGATCCCTTCCAACTCTGACATTCTATGTGATTCTATGTAGGCATTGAGCAACTCTGCCTTCCTTGCATCTTCTGTAAAAAGTTCACCATTTCCACTGAACATTCCCAGTTTCTTTGCTCTTTCTTTTACATCTGATATATGTATAGAATCCCTTTTTGTTGCTTTTAACATCTCTTTTTAGTTGCAGCTCATTTTGCCTTCCTGATTTGGTTTCTACAGATTCGTATCATATCTTTAAAATACATCCCTTGTTACTTGCCCTTCCTTCCACTTTCTGTAAGGTTTTTTTTTTAAGTTTCACAGAGGTAAAAACTTCGTAATGCAACCACATTTAAATGACTTCTCTGAAAGTAGTCTGTTTTAGTTTTATATAAACAGAAATTGATTAAAACTCTTAAATTAGAACTCACAGAAAACAAGTACTATTAACAAGTGAAAAATAGACATAAAATACATGCCAATTTTCAGAAAAATTATGAAATGAAACAAGAGAGCAAGAGGTAACACAATATAGTAAAGAGATTTTTAAGAATGTAAGAACGTAAGTAGTGCCATACTAGGTCAGACTAATGGTCCATTCAGCCCAGCACCCGTCTCCGACAGTGGCCAATCTTGGTTGTTTGGGAGAAGTACCCAACAGGTCATAATGGGGCAATCCATTCCCTGCTATTCACTCCCAGCTCCCAACAGTTAGGGGCAGGGCCCCGATTCTTCCACGGAATTTTTTTAAAAATTCCGCGGGAGTCAGGGGCCAATTCTGCGCCTTGGCGCGATTTACCATGCGGGGGGGGGGCTTGGTTTGCCTCCTCCTCCCCCTGCACTGGTAAACCCTCAGGGCCTCCCCTCCCCAGCTGCCGGGGCTTGCCCTCCCCAGCTGCTGGGGCGTGCTTGACTCCCACCCACCCCCCAAAAAAATCCCAAAAGGAATTGTCTTACCAGGGACGGCAGCAGCAGCTGCTCCGTCCAGCGTGCTCTTTTCCTGCTCGTACTTCCTGGCCCCTCCCGACGGGGCCTCTCAGGGCGACGCAGCCAGATGACGTCATCTGGCTGCGTCGCCCTGAGAGGCCCCGTCGGGAGGGGCCAGGAAGTACGAGCAGGAAAAGAGCACGCTGGACGGAGCAGCTGCTGCTGCCGTCCCTGGTAAGACAATTCCTTTTGGGGTTTTTTTGGGGGG
>QEPC01008570.1:528926-550396 GCA_003113815.1 Sphenodon punctatus | reverse complement strand
CCCACAGACAACCACACATCCCCACACACACACACCTACACAGACACCTGTCACACTGACACCCACAGACAGCCCCCACACCGACACCCCCACCCTGACATCTACCCCCACACACACAGACTCATCTCCCAACAGACGACAACACAGACACCACATACACATAGACACCAATAAACACCCCACATCTGCCCCTCCAACGCCTGCCCCTAGCTCCCGCCACCCCTCGCAACATCCCGAGAACTGATCTGCCCCCCAACCCCTGCCTCTAGCACCTGCCACTTGCAACATCCCAAGCCCCCACTTCCCACAAAACCAAGACATTAACCAAAGCAAAAAACATAACAGTTTAAAAATAAACTTAAATGTACAAGAGTTTTCTTAACATACACACACAAAAACAATTCAGTACAATTACAATTAAAAACACCTTCCACTGTATACATTGCAACAAAACATAAATGCCAAAAACATAGAAATTAATTCACAATTAGAGCAATATTTAGTATTTTATCATCAACATACATTTAATATATGTACTAAATTCCTTACCATACATAAATCATTTTTATCAATAACTAAACATGCACATTTTACAATTATGAAAATAATTTATTATCAGAATTTGACAAGGAACAATTGTGTCAGATTAATTTAACTCTGTTTCTACATAACTTCATTGTGTACAACAAATTGTATAATGTCTACACTCACATTCTTTACGTCATTGTATGAACTGTACACAATTTGTATACAGGTAAATAACAGACTTAAATTACTCTGACAATTATTGCTCTAATTGTGAATTAATTTCTATGTTTTTTGGCGTTTATGTTTTGTTGCAATGTATAGAGTGGAAGGTGTTATGAATTATAATTGTACTGAATTGTTTTTTTGTGTGTATGTTAAGAAAACTCTTGTACATTTAAGTTTATTTTTAAACTGTTACGTTTTTTGCTTTGGTTATATTAGATAAGTAATTCGGTGGAGTCATCTCCTTAAGAGATAGGGAGGCCACACCTAGCACAGAAGCTGGGCACGGCAAGCGCTGGGGTAGCCTCCCTGGGAAGGGTGTCTCAGAAGGAGGGCAGGGACAGGCATGGTCCCCAATCTTTCAGCACCGCATCCTTACTCCAGTCCGGAAAGGACACTGTCCCCTTCAGCATGGCTTCCGGCCAGAGAGCAAAAGGGAGACGTTGGTTGTACAAAAGGGGGGCTGGCACTGGAGGGCACATCCAGACCAATCCCTGTCAGTTGTAAGATAACCTGTTGTTTGGTTTAGCTTACTGGACCCAAAATTGCAATAGGCAATTTACCCCACTTAGCCTAATTCTTATTTGAATAAAGAGTGCGGCCGTTAAAACCCAGCAATTGAGTCCTTCTCTCTTTCTGGATGCGTCAACAAATGTGAATTGGAAAGGGATGAGGCAGGAAAGGATTGTGTCTCTTTGGAGTGAGGCTTGAAAGCACACACAAAGCCACAATCTGTGAAGCATTCAGGACAAGCCTGTACTAGCCACAGACAGGAGTCTGGGGCAACTACAGAAGTTTTATATGACCATATGCCTACCTCAAAGCCAGCTAAGCAGCCCAGATTGGTCCTTGCAAGCTGAAAGCAGACTAACAGAGACCTTGCAAGTGTTAAGGTAGGGGGGTACAGGAGGGACCCATGGACCCAAGGGAACCCACACACCACACCCCGCAGCACTCACCCCCTTACACACTAGGGAGCTCCATGCACTTATGGGGAGGGGGAACAACCCCTCAGGATCTTATATGGCCCTGAACTTCCTGGACGGGAAGAGACCTGATCATCACAGGGGGGGGGACAGCAAGGCCCTGAGTGGAGCCCCTCAACTCTATACAGATATACAGTACACCAGTCACACCCGCAACCACCCATATGCCCACACAACCCCACGCAGTGCACAGGGAGGAAAACAGTGTTTGGGGTAGGTGAAGGAAAGGGGAGTCCAGGCCCGGGGAGAATGGAGGCGGGTACCCACAGACACTCTAGCCCCAGGTCACAAGAGAGGGGGGACCCAGATACTGTGGCCAACGAGGGGGTGCACTCGCAACTCCTGCAAAGCACCCTACAACTTCCACACAATATAGTTCTGTCAACACCCTCTCAACACTCACCAAGCCTGTACACCACCCGCTCCCTCGTTATCAGCCAACCACGCTCCCACAACCCTACACACTCACATGTCTTCCAATGTAACCACACTCCAAGTATTCAGATCCACACAGAGGGCCAGTTTCTCACAGTGTTGCTGATCACTGGCAATGGCTATGTTAAAGCCTTCCTTTAAATAGTGCTGGCTCCACCCCCCTGAGCACGCAAACGTGCAGAGTGGTGTAACATACCGGAGGGTCCCGCCCTGCCACCATCCGGCGGTGCCAGCCAGGAGTTTTCCACTGCATCTCCAGCTGCTTGTGACATTGGTGCTGCTGTCCCTGCTCCACCAAGTGGGACCCCACCCCCAGACATCCCTCCACCACCTCACAGCATACACTGATCATGGTCCCACCTCCTAAGGGGCCGGAAGCGGTGGTGGCGAGCGTGAGCCCTGACAGCACCCCCCAAGCTCCCACACACACAAGGGGCACGGGCCAGGTTTAAAGGGGTAGCAGGTGTGAAAAAGGTGAATTAGACATGGAGTGTGGATGGCCGACACTGGTTCCCAGGATTGATCGACCACGTCAGAGCCTTCCCAATCCACCAAATAATACAGGGTACCTTGGGTGTGTTTGGAGTCCAAAATAGCACGAACCTCATATTCGGGGTCATCCGGTACATCACAAAGTGGGGGGGGGGGGCGGAGTCGGGTCAGGAAACAAGGGCAGATGAAAAGACTTCAATGGTGAGACATGAAACACGGGTGGATCCGGATCTGGGGAGGAAGCATCACGTGATAGGTGGTGGGATTCATCTGCTGAGAGATGGGGAATGGACCAAGATACCTGTTGTCCAATTTGCCTGAGGGTTGGCAGATGGACAATGGCGGCGGTCAATCCAGATGAGGTTGCCAATCCCAAATTGTGGAACTGTCTGCCGTCGACGATTGGCAGCAAGCTTGTATTGTTGGCGAGCGACGCAGAGCATCGCAAGCGTGTGTGCATCGTTCTGTCATAGTTGTTGCAGCATGGAGTCGATTGCCAGGACTTCTACAGCGGGGACTTCCGGGAGTGCAAAACGGGGGTGATATCCATAGGAGACAAAAAAGGGAGAGAAGCCAAGGGAGGCGTTTGACGCATTATTGAATGCAAACTCTGCAAGTGGCAGGTGGCCCACCCAATCGTCTTGCAGGTAGTCAACGTAGCAGCATAGGTACTGTTCTATTGCCTGGTTTGTCGGTTCTGCCTGCACGTTTGCTTGGGGGTGGTATGCTGTCATGGGGGCTAGCTTGACTCCAACTGCCATGAATAAGACTCGTCAGAAGCAAGCGATAAATTGGGAACCACAGTCAGAAACTATGGTCTGGGGGAGGCCGTGTAACTTTATAACATGCTGTAGGAGTAGCTGAGCGGTGTGCTGTGTTGTAGGCATACCTTTACAAGGAATGAAGTGGCCCATCTTTATGAACTGATCTACTACAACAAATATTGTGGTGTGGCCTTGGGACAAGGGGAGTTCGATGATAAAATCCATGTTTGTCCATTGCCAATGATCCTGTGGTAGAGGAGCAAGTTGCAGAAGGCCTATTGGGTGTTTCTGAGGGGGTCTTGGTGCGACTATAGATCTTACATCCCTGTATGTAGGCTCGGGTGTCCTTGCACATAGGAGGCCACCAAAAATGCCTCTGCAGCAATTTTAGGGTGCGTCACTGGCCAGGGGGCCCTGCTAAGAGGGCATCATGGTGGACCCATAAAATCTTTTGTTGAGCCACTTGGGGAACTACGATAGCGTGGTGATGCATCCGCAGCCCTGCACGTGTGGATTTCAGATGTAATGTGCTCCCGAGTCACCACAGTGGATCCCCAACCATGGCAAGCCAGCTAACCCCCTCCTGTGGCCCAGGAAAGCCCCGAACATATGTGACGGGAGCGGGACCACGGCAAGGAAATGGACGGATGGCCCATGGCAGTGCAACAGACGTTATGCTGATTCTGGACTGTGGTCAGAACACCCAGGAGACGCCGGGGTGGGAGGCAGACATGGCCGACTGAGGGCAAAAGAAGCCAAAAGCTCCAAAATGGAATTCCCACACAAGGGAAATGGGAAGGGAGGGGGAGGAGGGAGAAGAGCGGCTGAGACGGCACACACAACAGGCATAGGGAAGCCACACACACAGCAGAACACAGAGCACACACACACACCCAGGCACGAACACACCCCAACAGGAAAGGGAGGAAGGGGGGAGTACACAGGGAAGGTCAACACACACAGCACCACGAACACGGTGGGGGGGGAGCCCTGGGCCAAGGCAGCAGAGGGGACCGGGCCGGGAACAGTCCAGGACATGATGAAAGGCACCCAGAACCCCACTGACAGCACACAGAGCACTGGTCGCCCAACAGCAACACAAGCAGCCCAAGTCCCAGGGGTCCCCACAGGGATGGAGCAGGGTCACAGGGGGAGGGCAAACAAGCCGGGGAAGGCACCAGAGTGGTCCGAGGTAGGTCCAGATGGCAAGGATCCCCATCACTGATGCAGTAGCATGACTGGGGACAGATCCAAGCAGGAGCCTGTGGAAAGCACATGCACCCCCCTCCCCAGAGGAAGCCAGGAGGTGCTTTCCAGGGGCCCCAAGTCTCGTACAGTCAAGGAGGCACCCAGGGGGTGGGGTGGGGCAGGGCACGGACACAGGTGAGTGGGCAGCCATGCAAGGGAGGAATACACCACGGGAAGAGCCAGTAGCAGTGTCAGGCAGCAGGAACCAGCCAAAGGGGAGGCCGGGCACGGAGAACACCACAGGCAGCGACAGACAGGGGGTGCCCATGGATGGGGCACAGTGACACAGGCAAGTGGAACGGAGGCAAACGAACCAGCCAGAACAGCCACGAGACTGGAACGGCACGGAGCAAGCGGCCAGTGCCCTGAGCCGGCAGAGAGGTGCAGGGAGCACACGGTGGGGCTGTCATCCATCACACCGAAGATACAGAGGGCCTCACAGCCAGCTTCAGGGGGTCACGAAGGGGGCTGGGACAAGTTGGCTCACCCGATGCACATAGTGGGGCCACTGAATCATGCCCCGGTTGTAGCCCAGCCCCACCATGTGGTGGACAATGAGATAGTAGGCCTCTAATGGATCCGGAATGGCGAGCCCCACCTGAACACCACCACAGGTCCACACAGTGGCCAGTGCCACCAGCTCCGGTTTGGTGGGCCCCAACAAGGTATAGTCAGCAGCAGGGGGCCATGGCAGGTGTCCAAGCTCCAACAGGTGGTAATACGCTGCCCCACGCAACTACTGGTAGTCACTGGCCCCATGGATTCAGCAGAAGAAGGAAACAGGCAGGGCAGGGCCCCCTTCCTCCAGACAGGTTGTGAACCTGGCCAGGCTACACACCAAGAGGACGGACACAGTCTCCACTGCAGACCACACCACATGCGAGCAGTTCATCTCCGGAATGCACCCATCAGGAAAGGGATGGAGGCCAAGCATCTCTGCATGGAGTCGGCACGCACTACCGCTCACCTCATAACTGAAGTAGCGAAGCCCAGAGCTCAGACTCACATAGGCACCAGGGAGGGTATCCAGGCAGCACAGGAGCAGTTGCATGGCCTAGGACCACCACAGATCACACCGTCATGGTCTCCTGGAAGGTCCAGCTATGGGGGGCGCTGGGCGGTCCGGGGTGCAGGAGCCCAGGGGCAGCACTGCTGGCCATGATCCAGCGGGCAGAGGGTCTGAGCAGCAAGGAAAGAGGGGCCCCATGATGCCATGTGGGCTGGGGAGGGAAGCAGGGGAGCTCCAAGGACACGCGATAAGGCCGCAGGCCGCAACAAGGCACAGTGAGCAAGTGATGCGTGGGGAGCGGACACAGCACAGCTGCAGGAACTGAGCGCACAGAATGTCCAGCAAGCACTGATAGCAGGGAGGTGCTGACAACAGGCATCCACCTGCGGACCACACTGATGGGCGCATGTGGACTCGGGGCACGAGCCCCCAGAACGGGAGCGCAGGTGTACCCAGGCGAGGGGTGCTGTATGTAGGTACGCACCGGCCGGCAGGCGAACCGCTCCCCTGCCCCATTCCTCTTACCATGAAGCAGACAATAAAGCTGTCATTGTAGTTACACCTTGTGTTTATTGTCCATACAGTGCCCCCTTGTGCCCTACCCCCCTACTCCTTCCCCCCCTTCCTGCTCCCTGGTCCGCCCTACTGCCCCATCCCCCTCCTCCCCCCTGCTTCCTTCACCCTCCACTCTCCTCTCCCTTCCATCTTGCTCCGTCCCGCCACGTTCCTCTGCTGCTGTGTGCCCTTTAAATCTCCCTCCCCATCTGTGTGCTGCGCATTGCCTGGCAGCAACACTGCATGCTCTCGCCACGGCTGGGGATCATTCATTCTGATTCTGCCTGGTGGTTGGTGTTCAGTCATTACGTTTGGCGGTTTCCCAGAGGGAATCGCATTCACCACGCTTCCGGGGATGGTCCAGTCCCGACCTCCAGAAGAGTGGTTGGCTTTGGCCCCTGCAGGTAATTGACCATGGAAAACATCTGGATGCCACTGATCAGACGTTCACAGCTCTTTGGCCACACCATGGGATTGACTGTGGTTCACTGTGGTATTGTCACGTCTGAAATTACCCTATGTGTTTCTTTTTGGATGGTGGTTTTTCTTGTTTCAATAGGGCTTGGGTGCAATTGAAGCATATTACCAATTAACTATTAGTATAATTAGGGGTAAGTGAGTGTGGTGATACAGCTAGCTGCTGTGTCTGCTGACTCCTATTACCCTGTGGATTTGGCCACTTTGATTTGGGAGCAGTTTCTTTCACTGCAGGGAGTTTCCCTACTTGGTTAGTGATTTCAGTAACATATGAACTTTTAACATTAGGAATAGCAAGTTTAAAGGATATACCCTTTTAAAATAAAACAAAATTTAATTATTATTATTTTGCAGACTATTATTAATAATCTGCAGGTTATTGGGGTGCATCCCGTCATTGAGAATTTGACTTACAGTATTTTGCATTTGAAACTGCTGTATCAACAAGCAGAATCACCTCCTCTGGCAGGGGGTGAGACCCTATTGGATAATATTGTTATCTATTGTATCTGTGTCTGGGTCCCCCCTACCCTTGTGACCCGGGGCTAGAGTGTCTGCGGATACCCTCCCCCGTTCTCCCCGGGCCTGAACCCCCCTTTCCTTCACTTACCCCAAGTCAGTACAGCCAACAGAGCAGCAGTTACAGCCAACCAAGTTAATTCTGTCAAGACCAACCCAGCAGCATGGGAGTGTATGGACAAAACTCTGGAAGCTTTTCAGGCCCAGTAGAAAACCGGAGCATGAGTGGTTCTGATAACTGAGGCAGGGGAAGAGGAGGATTTGATCGTGGAGGCATGAGCAGAGGTGGGTGGGGAGGAGGATGCGGTGGAATCAGCGATGGAGAGCGAAGCCCCAGCACCAACCCCAGGTGGCAGCATGGGGAGGTGGGGCTAGGATGGGGGGGGGGAGTGATTTTTGGAATTAGGTTAAGGGGTAGAGGGTTTTGGTTTGTTTTTTATTTAGAACTGTTTAATTAATGTTTAGATTGTTGTACTAGGGCATTGTTGTGGATGAAAGGTCCCCCCTCCTGGTGAGAGCAGGAGGGTAAGAGGGGGTGATGTGATGGGCTCCTTCCCTGGTGGCAGCAGGAATGGAGCATATGGAAGGACTGGTGTGATTATGATATGTTGAAATATTATTGATTTGTTGTTGTTATATTGGATTGTGTGAGGGACAGGGAGGGTATGGTCAAAAATGAAATGGTATGTTATTGTGTCAATTATGGGGTCATTGGGGTTGTGTTTGTGTTGAATATATAATTGTTATTGTTTTCTGGATGTCTTCTACTTTTCTTGTTAGCCGCCTCGAGTCGCCATAGGCAAAAGAGAGCGGGATATAAATAAAAGTTGACTTGACTTGACTATTCATTTGTATTTGGATCTCTATGATGGGGTTAAATTCAATATGTTATAGAGCCTATAGAAATATGGATTGCTGGTGAGGACCTATATGTTGGGTCTAGAAACACAGCTGTGTCCATTCCTTGTATTATTCACTGTATTTTGGCTTATTCACTTTTGGCATCATTGCCTTTGGGGCTTTTTTTGTTTTTTAGCCTAATTATATTTCATTCTATTCTTTGTATTATTTATTGTATTTTGGTCCATTTATTTTTTTGTATATTGGTCTTTTGTAGTCTAATTATATTTCATATTTGTCAACTGGGTAATATTCTTTTGTAGTACTTTCTGCTATGGTAATATATTTTTAACCTCACTTGGTGTATACTGGATTTTTTTACAATTTTTTTTTTAAAAAAAATTTCATTCTTTTCTTTTCTTCCTTTTGGTGTTTTTTTGGGAAAACAACCCCTCAGGATCTTATATGGCCCTGAACTTCCCGGACAGGAAGAGGCCTGATCATTACAGGGGGACGGAGGGGGGGGAGACAGCAAGGCCCTGAGTGGAGCCCCTCCACTCTATACAGATATACAGTACACCAGTCATACCCACAACCACCCATACGCCCACACAACCCCACGCAGTGCACAGGGAGGAAAACAGTGTTTGGGGTAGGTGAAGGAAAGGGGGTCCAGGCCCGGGGAGAACAGGGGAGGGTATCCGTAGACACTCTAGCCCCGGGTCACAAGGGTAGGGGGACCCAGACACAGCAGCCAGCGAGGGGGTGCACCCGCAGCTCCTGCACATGCACCCTACAACTTCCACACAATACGGTTCTGTCAACACTCTCTTAACCCTCACCAAGCCTGTACACCACCTGCTCCCTCGGTATCAGGCAACCATGCACCCATGACCCTACACACTCACATGCCTTTCAATGTAACCACACTCCAAGTATTCAGATCCACACAAGGGGCCAGTTTCTCACAGCGTTGCTGATCACCAGCATTGGCTGTGTCCCTAGCCTTCCTTTAAATAGCGCTTGCTCCGCTCCCTTGAGCGCACAAATGTGCAGAGCGGCATAACACACCGGAGGGTCCCGCCCCGCCGCCATTCGGCGGCGCCAGCGGGAGTTTTCCCCTGCATCTTCAGCTGCTTGTGACATTGGCGCTGCCAGCCCCTCTCCCCCAAGCGGGCCCCCCGGACGTCCCTCCGCCACCTCGCAGCGTACGCTGATCACGACCCCACCTCCTAAGGGGCCGGAAGTAGTGGTGGTGGGCGCGAGCCCTGACATCTAGTAGTAACAGAGACCAATTGGCCAATGCAGATGTCTGTCATCTCTGCTGGGCTGCTCCCTCTCGCTTCCCCTCCCCTCCTCCCTGCCATGTGTGTCTGTCTGCAGCAGCCCTTCCCAGCCAGAAAACCAAAAGAGAAGTCTGACATTATTTCTGTCTTTATCGATAACGAAAGGATGTTCATTCGTTGTCGTTACTCTAACAACAAAAACGAAAAGCGCATCCCTACACAGCAGCATGTGTCATCCCAAACTGAGGAGGGCGGTGTCTGGCAGTGCAGCATGTAGCATTCCAGACTGAGCAGGTGGGAGGGAGGTTTGGCACTGTGCCATCCCAGACTGAGCAGGAATGAGTAGAATCAGGAGAGTGTTCAGCACCCACAGGCCTGGAACTACTCAGGGGACATCTCCTCCCCCAAAGTCTTATATCCTGAAAGGCCAGTTATCCTGTGTTAAGCAGTGGAAGTAACAATGATGTGGCTGTTTATTCCCATCCCTGCCTACCCTGCTCTCCCAATAAGGGAACCCTAATGCCAGACCTGATTCCTGCAGCTCAAATTACTGCCAAATGCTGCCAAGGCAGCAGCGAGGCTCATAGCTAAGCATGGAAAGGATCCATTCCTAAGGCACATGCAGGACAAATTCCCTGGTAGACACCAGCCACCTCAGCCCCGCAAAGTCATACTCCTGATTCAACCTGTTTATGAGCACATGTTCCTTTGGCCCAATGAACCCAACTGTGGAGTTTCCAGCAGATAATTCTACCTGCCAGAAGCCCTGAGCTCAGCCTCCCAAATCCAAGAAGCCCTCAAAGCACAAATCCGTCTGTCAACTCAGTTTAACCCTTCCCAGCATACTACCCATGCTGGCCTGGCTGTCACTCCAGCAGCTACCACCTGATCAAAGTACCACACCCTCTGGGACAGCAGAAGCAAGCCATTATTACCTGTTCCCCAGAGAAAGAAGGGCCTGCTTTTAAAAGTACCACCAGCTTATAGTTATTTTTAAATGGGCAACAAAATGCAGCAATAAAATCCAATGTAAGTTTAGATCTATAATTCACAGGCAACAAAAATATTCTAATTATACAGCTGATCACAGCTTCATATCACTGTATTACTGTAGACAAGTCTGAACAGTAAAAAACCCATTGCCCAATGAACAATGAGAGTCCATAGCTGATGGTTCACAATACATTTACTTCTTGCAGGTCAATGAGATGCCTAAAAATGAAAAGATATGAACAAGATTCTGGGGCAGTAAAATGATCATCTTTGGCCATGGCTCTCCCTGATGCCCCTATCATAATGCAGGGGCATCAGAGCAAACAGAGCAGTGTGAGCCTGGTGTTTTCACCCAGCCTTGTAACTCTAAATGAAGCAAATCAGATTAAACTAAAGCAGGCTATGTCCTGTTTAGAGATGGATTAAAACAGGTGTAAGTGCTGCAGCTGGTGCCCTCGGCAATGAGTATGGACCATTGGTCTGACTCAGTTAGGCAGCTCTCTCTCTTTCTCTCTCTCTCTCTCGCTCTCGCTCTCGCTCTCTGTATATATAGAGAGAGACTGATGTGGTAAGCAACAAAACAGCGATACACTCAAGGAAGCTCCGGATCTTAGTAGGATGCTGACAGTCATAAACAATATATAGGAATTATAAAGAGAAAATTACTGTAAACAGAGATTTATTGATTAGCTGAACATTTTGATTTCCGCCCTGATGAGGGCGGAAGTTGAAATGTTCAGCTAATCAATAAATTGCTTTCAATAATCAAACGTTAAGCTAATCAATAATCAAACATTCAGCTAATCAATAAATTGCTTTCAAAAATCAATAAGTAGCTCAGTTGATTTTTGAAATAAAGTGTATTGTGAGCACAGCTGAAAGTTCTTAGAACTCTGAGGGTGGAGAGAGTTCCAAGGTGAGCCAAGGAATGCAGTAGCACATACAAGAAAAGATAGGGGTTCACGTGTTATCTTCTAAGTTAAGGCTGTTGGGTGTGAGGGTGTCAAGTCTGTAGATCCAGAAGTTTTCCCTGGTGTTCAGTAGTTTGGGGTTGGAAGGTTTTTATATAGGGAAGATTTCTAGGTCAGCGAGTGTGTGATCTTCTGAATTAAAATGACTAGCAACAAGCTGTTCCACTTTCTTACTGACAATGGCTGACTAGTGATTTCAGAACTGGGTACGGAGGTCCATGGTGGTTTTCCCCACATATTGCATGCGACGTCCATTATGTATACATTGTATCACATAAATTATATTGCTTGATGTGCAGGTGATGTTTTGCTTGCTGTTATAGGTCCTGCTGCTTGTAGTGCTGCTTTTGAAAGTGGTAGTTTCTTTGAGATGGGTGCACGTGATGTAACGACTGGATTCACAGTGATGTGATCCAGGGTTATTGACCGGTGATTTTAATTCAGAGCTCACAAGTAATTTACATAGATTAGGAGGCTGGTGGAAAGCCACAAAGGGTGGAAGGTTGATGGCTTTTTCAAGACGTGGTGAATTGGCTACTAGGAGGTAGCTTTCTTTAATCGCCAGGTGATACTTCAGAGATGCAGAATGAAAATCCACCACTAAGGGGATGCAGCATTCTTTGTGAGTTTTAGTCACCACCTTGTAGAGGAGGGATTCTCTTGTTTGTGTAGACGCCCGGAGGATGTTGAAATCTATGACATGGGAGGGATAGCTTCTGGTAAGTAGATGTTCCTTGAGTTCTTTGATGCGTTCGAGGTAATTGACGTTGTTGTTACAGATGCATCTAACAATTAGAGCTAAGCTATGTTGTTCTTCTTAATGCGTTTTGGATGACAAGAACTCCAATTTAAATATAGGTGAGCATTAGTGGGTTTACTATAAAGATCAGTGTTAATCTTGTTTTGCTCAATGTTGAGAAGGACATCTAAAAAGGGAATGTAGGAGTTCTCAATGGTGCAGTTGCATGTGAATTTTATAGTAGGATAGATAGAGTTTAGATAACTTTTAAATTGTTCAAAACTGTCCTTATCATTTGTCCAGATAAAGATGTCGACGATGTATCTGTACAACACTAGGGGTCTGTGGGTAGAATCTTTAAGGATAGTTTGTTCAAGGTTGCCCATAAATAAATGGGCATAGCATGGAGCCATATGGATGCCCATAGCTGTACCTTGTATTTGTAAGTAATGTTTATTGTTGAAAGTGAAGTTGTTGTAGGTCAGGACAAGTGTGGTTAATGAGATGATAACTTCCGTGGGGGGTTCTTTTGAAGTTCTGCTATCCAAGAAATTCTTGAGAGCCTGAATGCCATCTTTATGTGGGATATTAGTGTAGAGAGACGTAACACTGAATGGTTTCTTCGTCGAATAGGTCATGTTTATTCAAGGACTCTATTTTGAGTAAGAAATCATTGGTGTCTTTAATGTAGGATGGGAGCTTTTGTACTAGATGTTGTAAGTGTAGGTCAATATATAAAGAGATCCTTTCAGTAGCTGTGTTGTTTCCTGAGACAATGGATCTCCCTGGGTAATTAGTTTTATATATTTTAGGCAGCATATAAAACCTTCCTGGGGTGGGATTAGAGTTGATAAGCAGATCAGCTGTATCATAATCGAGTAATTTCTACTGTGTAAAATCTAGTATGGTGTTGGAAATGTGGGTATTAAGATCTGCTGTGATGTCTTGGTTGAGGAGTTTGTAAGTTTTCTCATCTTTAAGTTGTCTCAGGCCAATCTTTTGTTTTAAGAACTACTACTGCACCACCTTTGTCAGCAGGTTTAATGACAATATCTCTTCTATAGCCTTCAGTCCGTTTATCTGGACCTAGGGAGCGATCTCCCTCGTGTCCACTAGGAGTCAGCATAGACTTTCAACCGGGCATGCATAGGGAGATCGCGCCCTCGCTTTCCCAGTTGAAAGCCTGCCTCAGGTCCAACAGGATGCGCAGCAGGGGTGCTCTGCACCCGTTCAAACTTTCAGACCCTCTTTCTCCGTCTGAGAGGGGGGGTCCTCTTGTTTAGCTGTTCTACTTTAAATATATAATATATATATATATATACACACACACACACACACACACACACCCCTCAGGCCACTCCGATATTTTCCCTCAGTACCGGCCCCTGGGTATGGTCTGAGGTTGACAGTTGCAGAGGGTTTTCGACCCACTAGATATGCCCCCTCCGCTGAAAGACCTATGCCATGGCAGAAACCACCAAAACTCGTAGAGTAGCCACCACTAGAACCGCAGCGCGCCCAGAAGGCCCAGACGCCCACTCGACCAAAACCGAAGTTGCGGGAGCGCTTCCTGTCCAAGGTGCGGCTCCTGCCCAGGAGGCTAAAGTGCCATGTGGCAGATCGGAGTCTGTCCAGGAAGCTGAGGAGGAGGAGGCAGCTTCTTCTGCCTCCGAGCAAGTAAGGGGACCCCAACTATGGACCCTTTCCAAAAGCTACAATTAGACGCTTTAAAATCCATGATGGGTGTGCTGTCACGCATCGAGGGGAATCAAAAAAGGGAACTAAAGCACCAACACATCCCTCCCTCTCAGCCCAAACCTTCTTTTAAGGGATCCTCCTGGGCCGCCGGAAAGGGAAAGGAAAAGAGCCATAAACAACCACGTAGGCAGTCCCTTAGGGAGCTGCTTGGCTCCTCTTCAGAGGAAGAGCTAGGGGGGTACACACACACCCCTTCAAAGGCAAACGAGCCAAACCCAAGAGAGCTCAGCCCACTCGTGTCACAGCCTCTGACTCCTCTGAGGTATCTGAAGGTTCCCCTGCCAGCCACCCAGCCTCCGCAGGAGAAGGGAACACCCCTTAATGGGAGGACATCCTAACCAAGGGGCACAAGGATCTGGGAAGGAAACTCCCTTCAGATCAAGGCCCTAAGCTAATGAGACGAGCACAGAGGGTGCTATAAATCACCCCAAGCACCTCAAAGCAAAGGGACTCCGATTCTTCCTCAGAGGAGGAAGACTCAGACGGGGATTATATTACCAAAGTTCATGACAACACTAGAGGTCTTATCCTTGATAAAGTTTTTGAAAAAATTATCAAAGCTCAATGGAAGCAGCCCACAAAATCCTCCAAATTGTCAAAGATCCAACATTCCCTCTATACATTCTCCAAGCACAGCAACCACGTTTTCAAACCCCCCAATGTGGACACAGCAGCAGCCTCGCTTGCACACCAGTCTGTATTCCTTTCAGAGGGGGAACTCTCCCCTAAGGATCCCACTGACAAAGGAGTGGATGTAGGTCTGCGTAAGAGTTATGAAGCACTTTCTAATCTGCTTCAAATGGCAACCTCAGCCTTTTACGCTTCCAGAGCCATCTTGAAATGGTTCAAACTGGGCAAGGACTCAAAGATCGCAGCCCCCCTGTCTTGCAAGCTCACTACTAATGTTACCCTCGCCTATGCTTTTTTAGTTGATGCTTCCATGGACATGGTCACCTGGGCTGCATGACTGCGAACGTGGCTGCCAGGCGCCGCCTATGGCTACACCCCTGGCTGCCAGGCGCCGCCTATGGCTACACCCCTGGCAAACCAATACCCATGCCAAGAACTTTTGGTGAACAGCAGGTTCAGGGGGAACAAGCTGTTTGGCCCCACCCTAGATAAAGCATTGACTGAGGCTTCTAGAAAAGAAAAGAAGCGCTCACTTAACCAAGTTCAATCATACAAGAAATTTTTTTGACCATTTCAGCATCTCTCTCAGGGTAATAGACGGGGCTTCTCCTCAGCCAACTCCTGGTCACAGCCACGAGGCAGAGAAAATAGAAGTCATGGAGCCAAGTCGGGCAAGTTCGTCTCCCAAGCCAGTTACACAAGGCAGTCCGGATCTCCTCCATGAAAACAGGAGTCCTGACTGCTTTGCTCCCTCCTCCCCAGACTGCTACCATCTCAGGGGAAGATTGCTCCAGTTTTCACACCGTTGGCACCTGGCAATCTCAGACGAATGGGTAAGACAAACAATTTCCAGGGGATACATCAGAGAGCTCAAACATAGACCAAAGGAGTTCTATCGTGTATCCCCCATGTCACGCATCTCTACCAAACACGCAGCTATGCGAGTTGAAATCAACCGTTTACATAAAATGGGAGCTATAGAAAGAGTACCTTGGCACGAAAAACGACAGGATCTTTATTCCATCTTTTTCTTAGTGCAAAAGAAAAATGGAGAGTGGAGAGGGGTTCTCGACCTAAAGCAACTCAACAAAGTCATTTGCCTCCAGCGTTTCAAGATTGAAACCTTAACATCCATTTCACTGGTCATCTCAAGGAATGACTGGCTCGCTTCTCTTGATCTCAAAGACACTTATCTCCACATACCCATCCATCCAGCTCATCATCAATGGCTCCGCTTCACATACCACAACCAACACTGGCAATACCGAGCCCTCCCATTCAACTTGGGCACTGCACCATGAACATTCACCAAAGTACTAATACCCCTCATAGCGAACCTTCAGCTGGAGGGTATTGCCATATTCCCATATTTAGACGATCTGCTCATCCAGGCTCTGTCCAGGGAGCTCGCTCAAACTCACCTCCAATGTGCCATCATTTATCTGGAGCATCATGGTTTTTCAATCAACAGAGTCAAGAGCCACCTCACCCAGCGCCTAGAGCACCTGGGAGTGATAATCGACACTTCCTTGGACAGAATTTTCATCCCGCAACCGTGTCATCATAAACTGAGCAAGCTGATGGCACTAGTGCGAATGCAACTACGACCCTCTCTTCAATCTCTAGCTTCACTACTGGGCACCATGATCTCATGCATTCATCATCTACAATGGGCACGTTTCCATGCTCACTCTCTACAGGCGTTACTCCACCCATGGCAGAGCCACATAATCCACAAATATCCTGCACACATTGCGGTGTCCCCCGAGACCATCTGATCCTTCAGTTGGTGGGAGGACCCTCATCGGTTTCAATAGGGGGTTCCCGTCTCAGAACCACCCAAAACCATACTCACAATGGAGGCCAGCCTGTATGGATGGGGGGATCACCTCAACTCCGAAGTGGCCCAAGGCAACTGGTCAGACTCCAAACATGCTCACAGCATCAATTGGTTGGAGCTCTGGGCCATCCGGCTCGCTCTACGGAGGTTCTCCACTCTGCTAAAGGGACATCATGTACTGGTCTTCACAGACAATACCTCAGCCATGGCTACATCAACAATCAAGCGGGGTCCCAGTCCAAGTCACTCCAAAAGGAGGCCTCTCGGCTCCTGCGTTGGGTGGAGACTCACCTCTTGTCCCTCTCGGCCCTTCACATAAGAGGGGTCGACAAAGTGGAGGCCGACTGGCTCAGCCGGCAGGAAGTAGATCCATGGGAATGGTCTCTCAGCCTGATCATATTCCAATACATCAGTCTCAGGTTCAGCAGCTCGATTCTAGACCTATTTGCCTTTCTGAACAACTGCAAACTGCCCTGGTTCTTCAGTAGAGGGCCCCATCCCCTATCAGAGGCTATCGATGCTCTCAGTCAACAATGGCCCCCAGGCTTCTTGTACGCCTTCCCCCACTTCCCGCTGATCAACCGGGCAATACACAGATGCAAGCAACTACAGGCTACAGTCATCTTTGTCGCACCGTTTTGGCCCCGCAGACCATGGTTCACGGACCTACTCACTCTGTCGAAACGGAACCATGTACAAATACCAGTCACATAGAACCTTCTCTCTCAGGGGCCTCTGCTCTACAAGCAGCCAGAATTCCTGTGACTGACAGCCTGACTGTTGAAACCCTAGCCCTAACATCTCTAGGTTACTCCGACCCCGTGGTCCAGGCCCTGTTTGCCTCTAGAAGAAAGTTCACCCGTCGCATCTATCAATGTACCTGGTGAATCTTTGTCAGTTGGTGCCAGGCCCAACAGGTCCCTCCACTTCTCCATCGGTGGCCCATGTCCTTCAGTTCTTACAGGAGGGGTTGGAGAAAGGGCTCCATCCCAACACCTTATCCAGGCAACTTGCAGCTATTGATTGTACTATCGGGGCCTCTAGTAGCAGCCAGCTCTCTAGTCACCCCCACATTCATCATTTCCTCAGGGCGGCCCGTAAGATTTCCCCTCTGGGGTACACCGGTTCCCCTCCTGGAACCTCAATGTGGTGCTCAAGGCACTTACCGGTCCTCCCTTTGAACCTCTTAGAGAGGTATCCCTCTTTTTCCTATCCATCAAAGTGGCCTTTCTAATAAACATTACGTCCGCTAGACATGTTTCTGAAATCAGAGCTCTGTCGGCTGACCCGACGCTATGTTCCTTTAGGAAGGAATCTGTCACCCTTCACCTGGATCCATTCTTCGTTCCGAAGGTTGTATCCCTATTCCATATGTCCCAAGAAATAATCCTCCCTTCCTTCTGTCCTCGGCCCCGTTACCCTCTGGAGAGGCTGTGGCACTCTTTAGATGTAAGAAGGGTCCTAAAAGTTTATTTGTCATGCACCGCGCCCTTCCAGCACTCTTCAGGCCTCTTGGTAAGCTACCAGCCTCGACACAGGGGTGAGAAGGCTTCCAAGACAGTTGGTAGGAGCTGCTACCAACTGGTCCTTCTGCTCTCGAGCTCCCTTGGGGGAAATATGCAGGGCAGCAACTTAGAAAAACCTTCACACTTTTTCTAGGCACTATAAGATTGATCTGCTTCAATCCACTGAGGCCGCCGGATTTTGCAGGGGGTACTAGGGTCTCAGTAATCCTAGCTTCCCTCCGTGCCGAATAGACACACTGCTTTTTACCTCCCTAGGTCCGAATAAATGGACTGAAGGATATAGAAAGGGCAATTGGGATTCTTACCTGTGAATTGCACTTCTATAGTCTTCCAGGGAGGTTATTTGGCCCACCCCGGGGTTGTTTAAGTTAGTTGGTTTTGGTACGCTGTTCACCTTTTTCCCTGGGGGGTGGGTTTACTGTTCTAACGTTCGACCCCCAAGTTCGGGGATAGTTTGTTTTTTGTATCTTTCAGATTCGGATCTTCGGCTTTGCTACACCTGGGAAAGCGAGGGCATGATCTCCCTGCGCATGCCAAGTTGAAAGTCTATGCTGTCTCCTAGTGGACATGAGGGAGATCGCTCCCTAGGTCCGAGTAACCTCCCTGGAAGGGCAATTCACAGGTAAGAATCCCAATTGCCCTTTCTTTTCTGAAGATTTGTAAGGGCGGTTCTTTCATCCCTAGTCAAGTTTTCAAAAGTGCGTGGAGGTCTCTGGTTGTGTATAATTCTGTTAATTGACAGCAAAAACATTTCTAAGACTGGATTTCTGTTTATAGTGGGTGTCCAGGTTTTGGGTGGGAGAAATTGGGAGAGGGGATATTTAGTGTAATCCTGTGTGGTGGCTTCAGTATCATCATAAAAATACTCTGTCAGCCTGCATCTTCTTTCAAATGATTTGATGTCGCTCTTCATCTGGGCTCTATTGTATTCTCTAGGAGTAGGACAGAAGTTGAGTCCTCTGGATAGAAGTTTGAGTTCACTCTGTGATATGCTCCTATTTGAAAGATCTATCACAATTTTAGAATCTGTTATTTCAACACTTTCTGTATCTCTGGGTTTGGATCCTATGCACTGCAGAGAGAATCTTCTGAATCTTCTGTTTTTGGGGAGTTTATTGTTGTACTTGTATTTCTGAGTGGTAGAAAGAGTTTCTCTAAAAAATGATCCCTGTAGAATAGAGTTGAATGGCAGACAGGGAAGATGATATCGTAGCACGTCTCTTTCCATTTGCTCTTTTTAATAGCATAGGTTTTACAATAAATTTTAAGTTTTGATCTGTTTACCTCATGTAGGAGGCTGTCATACTCCTTTTCATTCAGATGGTTTTTTTGAAGCCTAAGTTCTTCTTGGAGGAATTCCTTAAGTGTTTTAATTTTCTCAAAAGTCTTTTTAATAATAGCTGATACAAGAGTTATATTCAAGTTATGTTTGTTATTGTACCAGTTTGGATTAAGAAACGTGTTTTCTGGAGTAGAGAGAGGTATGGAGATCTCTAGGCCTTTAGGGATGATATTAAGAGTTACATAAACCTTGCTAGACATTTTAATTCAGAAGATCACACACTCGCTGACCTAGAAATCTTCCCTATATAAAAACCTTCCAACCCAAAACTACTGAACACCAGGGAAAACTTCTGGATCTACAGACTTGACACCCTCACACCCAACAGCCTTAATTTAGAAGATAACACGTGAACCCCTATCTTTTCTTGTATGTGCTACTGCATTCCTTGGCTCACCTTGGAACTCTCTCCACCCTCAGAGTTCTAAGAACTTTCAGCTGTGCCCACAATACACTTTATTTCAAAAATCAACTGAGCTACTTATGAGGGCAGAAGGAATGGATATGAAACTGAATATGCAAAGACTGTCACCTCAAGTCCCTCTCAAACTCAGTATAACCCTGCTTCTGTTCCTCATCTAAATTTCAAGTAGATTCATTAAGCCAATCCAGAGTTATAATGATTTTAAGGTTAATTGGTTCATGACTTTTTTGCCAAGTCTTACCTTTTTTGTAAGGTGATATCTTCCTCCTTTGAGCAAGTTCTGCCTCACAAATTCACACATATATAGCCATAGCAGTCCATCAATCGCTTAGGATGGGCTTATAATCTTTGGTGGAGTATTTAAGTTTGAAAAATCAGGTCTTGCAAGTTGAACATTCACAGTTGCAGAACTGCGGGGCTCTTGCTAGCATACAAGTTATACCAGAAGCTCTGACCTCAGCAGCTGCAGCCAACTGTTTTGGTGTGGGGTTAGTTCTCGGGGAATTATACTTGGCAGGAAGCAAGCTGGGGCCAGGGTTCGCTGGCTCTTTCAGGCTGCTGCTTTCAAAGGAATAAGGGAGGACTGGGCTCAGCCAGGGAGAGCCAGTCCCACTGAGGCAGAAACTCAGCTGAACCTGACTCAGCCCAAGCAGGCTTTAGCCAGGTTGTCCTGGAGATGCTGATTTCATGGGGGTGAAGATCAGGTTGGGCAAGTGGAGAGGGTCCTGTTCTGCTCCTGATGAAGTTGCTTTGGGGAGCGATTCCTTTTCCTGTTGCTGCTACTGCTGCTCCCTGGCCATGCAGATGCCTCCGGGGAGCAACTAGGCATGGAGAGGTGGGGAGTGCATGGAGTGTGTGTGTGGGGGGGGAGGGTGCTGGTTTGGGGATCCTCAACCCTTAGATCTGGGGATGTTGTCCAGGTGGAGCAGCTGTGCCCTGTCTGTATTTGGAAGTCTCTCTTGCCCTTGGGAAGCACGGACTCCAGGCTGCATGGAGCACTGAGTGGTCTCCCTGCCTAACAGCTTCCCTGCCTCATTAGCCTAAATTTACAAGTCTGCCACTTGTAAATAGATTATCTGACAAAGTTCTTGATGGGGGGGAAATTAGACAAATCAATCCAGCCCATCAATTCCTCCTTGTTGAAGGGAGCCACATTGATCTATGCTTAAGGCTGCCATGAATTGATAACAATATGACATTCTCCTAATGGGGCAATGGGAAAACACATAGAACCCCCTCTCCCTATAATAGAGAGTCACACACGTATGTCTCACTGCTAGGCATCACTCCAACTCTTTTAACTTTTTGTTTTTCCTGATGGTGATTGAGCTTCTAATTGGTGACATCAAATGTTAAATAAGTGGGAAATAGTGACTCCAGTAGCTCCCTCGGCTCAAAAAGGCTAAGCCTTTCAAAGATGAACTGCTGCTTCAAAAAGAGTGCGAGGGAGAAAGGGATTTTGACTCACAGATAGGGGTGTGCGAATAGAACGTGATTTGGATGTTTGGCTATTTGGTAACTTGGTTCAAAAACCAAGTTCGGGTTCGGTTGTTCGGTTCGAAAAAGTTCAGTCTCGCCGAACGTTCAGTGGAGTTCGGTCCCGCCACAAGGCTTGGGGTACTCCAGGGACCCCCAGGGGGGCCCATGGCCAGGGCCCCGAGGGAAACGCGGGTCTGCGAATCGCAGATTTCCCGCGGAATTCCCCTCCCCCCGCGGAATCTCCTGCCCCGATTACCCCAGCGCAGAATTTCCAGCCTGCGCTGCAGGGACGCGGGGCAGGAGATTCCATGAGGGGAGGGGAATTAAAAAACCCTCGGGGCTTCCCCTCCCCAGCCTCCCCAGTTGCCAGGGCCCTTTAGATAATTAATTTGCTTACCAGGGATGGC
>QEPC01008570.1:505997-522709 GCA_003113815.1 Sphenodon punctatus | reverse complement strand
GCACAGCAGGAGCAGACATTGGATTGCCCAGAGGCAGCATTGGCACAGCATGAGCAGACACTGGAGTGCCCAGAGGCAGCATTGGCACAGCAGCAACAGACATTGGATTTTCCAGAGGCAGCATTGGCAGCATTCGCACAGCAGGAGCAGACATTGGATTGCCCAGAGGCAGCATTGGTACAGCAGGAGCAGACACTGGATTGCCCAGAGGTGGCATTGGCAGCATTGGCACAGCAGGAGGAAACATTGGATTGCCCAGAGGCAGCATTGGCAGCATTGGCACAGCAGCAGCAGACATTGGATTGCCCAGAGGCAGCATTGGCACAGCAGGAGCAGACATTGGATTGCCCACAGGTGGCATTGACACAGCAGCAGCAGATATTGGATTGCCCAGAGGCAGCATTGGCAGCAATGGCACAGCAGGAGGAGACATTGGATGTGAACATTCCATGTGAACAGCAGTTGTTGAATATGGGTCAGTCGGTCCTAAGAGACATGAGCTGGGCCCTTCCTGTGGATTGACACAGCTGCAGAAGGCATCGCCCACCCCTCCCTGCCCCGCCCTCCATGTCATCCTCCACGGTGGTGGGGGCAGGGTAGCCGGGGTTCTGGGCCAGTGTCCCTCCTCGGCGTGCCCATAGCAGCTGACTTGGAAGAGGTGCGGACCTGAGGAATCTGACTGTTTCAGTAACTTCGGGATGAGGATTGGCTCTAAGGGCCACCATGTAGTGCCCCTCCCATCACAGCACTGGGGTGCAAGCTATCTTTCAACTGAATGCCACGCGCGTGTTGGGGGAAGTTCCCCGGAAGACCTAGTGAAGCGCTGAAGCCACAAGCCAGCGTTGAAGCCAGACCATGCTGCGCTGCTGCCGCTGCCACCACCCACAGCACAGGTAAAAGGTGATGGGGGGGTGTTTAAAGAGTGCCACAGTGCTGTCAGGACTCCTGGAGGAGAGCTGCCTCCAGCAATAGCCCTGGCTGGCTGCCGCTGGGCAGCCGGCGGTGTGGCGGCGGCCCGGAGCCCACAGGTCCGGCGGTCCAGCGCCGGTTTAAAAAAAAAAATCCAGGCCGGGTTGGCAGGGTGGGTGGGGGGTGTCCCCCCTTCCACCCGCGCAGCCTGGGAGGGGGAGGGAAAGTGGTTTTGGGTTTGTTTGTTTTACATTGCAGCCATTGATTTCAATGGCCACAATGTAAAAAAATCTGGTGCCGGAACCAGCACCAGTACGGGGAATTCTCAGATCTATCCGATATCCCCGATACTGCCAAATACCGGCAGTATTGGATATCAGGAGATCTGAACTTCCCACCCCTAACAGGAACTACTCCACCAACTTGGGTCCCAGTCTCAGGCAGTGCGGCGAACAAATGTCCCCTGCCATGGAGAACACCCACTCACTGGGGACACTGGTTGGTGGGCAGGACAATATACCTTTGGCGGTGTGATACTTAAGCATCTAGGAGCTGCTGCCTCTGTCCCGCCGGACTATCTTCGCATCCCCACCACTACTCCAGGAGTCTGCTTTCCATTGCGGGGAGACAGGAGCATGAGTTGGGGGAGTGGGGGAGCCCGGACCTGAACTTTTTCCTCCCTGCCACCCCCTCCCCCCCCCTGCTGCCGGCCCCCTGAAGTGATCCGCCGGCTATTTAAGGGCAACACCTATGGCTCTGCTGCAGGCTGCAAGCCGGCAGCCATGTGCCGAAGGGCTGCGGCCAAAGGGCGTGGCCCTTTGGGGTCCTTCGGGGCCTCTAGGGGTTTGGGGGGTTGGAATTTTGTTGGGCTCTTGCCAGTGAGATCAGTATGAGATGAAGGGGAGCAGCACAGACACCTTCACAACTTCAGGTGGTGGCCAGTACATGGAGCGGAGGGAAGGAAGGAGGGAGAGCTAGAGCTGTCTCTACTGTTGAAGACTGTGCCCGGGCAAAGGACCCGCCGGCTCCCGCCACAGCCTTTTTGCTTTCTTGAAAGGGGGTGCCCGCTGCTTGTAATAGGTGGTTGGGAGCCCTAGGGGTGCCGCAAGTGGCGGAGCCGAGCAGCAGTAGCCGGTGAAGGAAGGAGGGAGTGGGCAGGCAGGCGGGCGACGGGGCAAGGACGTGCCTTGTGCATGCGGCCTTTGGTGCTGGTGAAGTGCAGGAGTGCCCCGCTGGTTGCTGTCTCGCCTGTGGAATTCAGAGATGATCTTACAGCGATGGGAGGGAGGAAAGCAGCTAGGAAGACCAGGCACCAACAGGAGGGTTTACCTTCAGATCTGCTTCAACCCACCCAACAGAGACTGGATAGCTACTATGCTCTCCATTAGGCAACCCAAGTAGCCATCGACGAATCCAACGATGAATCCCAGTCTCTTCCCATTGAGTTGGCTACATCAAGGGGGCCAAATGTTTCACTGGGCTTCCAAGAGTTTAATTTGGAAAGGGGGAATGGTGACCCGGAGCTTCATTGCCTGGACCCATATTTCTAGCAGGATCCAGATCTGTCGGGATCAACTACTCCAGGTGGTAAGCCTGCCTTGGAGACTCAACTTGAACTTATTGGAAAGCAATGTGTGCAGATGGGAGAATTTACCAGTTATTGGGAAAATTTAATGAAACTATGACTGTAATCCAGGGTCAACAAGCTCATATAACAGCTCTGCTGCAACAGATGGTTAGCTTTAAGACTGAAGGGCTTAAGGAGGAGCATAATATCTCTTGTAAATCCTGCTCCGCTATTGTACAAGGAACATCTGGTGGTCTCGAATGGCTAGGCCAGGCGATTTATTAACAGTTGGTGCTAAGCCGGGTTCACTACAAAATCATGAGGGTCGATTGGGGCAGGGCATTCTAAAAGCTACCAGTGGTGGGTGCAGTAGCTTTTAGAATTTCTCCTTTGCCCAATGGGTATCTCCCCCGTGGAACTCTGTATATGCCGTCGCGCAACATCTGGAAGTAATTTTGGGCTGGATACCCTCAGAGGCCATTGGCTCCTTGAAGATCTTGCCCTCTTATGGGTTTTTGCATAGGGTAATAGTTTACTTTCGTATGCCAGCTTATGCCTCTCAAGTTTTGGAGCAGGCATATTTGCTGTCTACATGGGGAGTACATGTGGGCGAGGTCTTTAAAGACCTAGTAATTCAGCCATTAGTGGAAAAGCAGTGTCAACCTTCAGATGGGGCCCTGATTACGGAGTTAGACGCGCAGAACCAACAGGATGGGGCGGAACACTTGGGAAATAGTAGTGGACTAGTTCCTCCAAAAATGGTACCTATAACTACTAGACTGCTCAATTTGACCCAAGGGAAGGAGCAGGTGTCCAGTCAATCCAAGGGAAGCTATGGATTGACATTTGGGAGGGTATCACCCTCCAAAACTTCTAGGCATGAGAGTGATAGAGACCCCAGGTGCATGGCTTTGGGCTATGTACCACAGTCAACCCTCTCTCAGTCCAGGCCTGATAACATATGTTTAAATTCAGGCTTGGATAGTGCAATTGTGGATGTAACTTCCCCAGTTCCAGCTGTAAAGGCATCTCAAGTGGGTTTGAACCAGCAGAACTTGGTGACAGCCTGAGGGTGTCAGTATCATGATCCGCCCCTTTTTTCTATTTGTTCCTGGACCATTGCGGGTTGGAATTTGCATAAGGTCCAGGATTCCTTTACTGAGTTTCAGGTAATTTTGCTACAGGAAACTTGGGCAAGTAATGAAGTGGAATTGGAAGGGTACAATTCTTATTCGATTTTGGCTGACTCCTGAAGGAAGAAAGGTCGACCTAGTGGGGGGGTTACATGCTTAATTGATAGATGTCTGAATGGATGTATGATTAAGGAGGTGAAATTGACTCCTATAGTGCAGGGGATCCTCTTGGTGGTGGGTGTATTTAAGCTTATCATTTGCTCAGTTTATATCCCTCCGATAAATGTGTCCACCTATGATAGTGCCTATTGGATGCAATTTGAGGATTTTATTGCTAATCTGGTACTTGAACACCCCTGGGCCTTGTTGGTAGAGGGGGGGGGGGAGGATTTTAATGCTCAGCTTGGGGAAGGAGATGAGGCCTTATATGGCCTTATATGGTATCTTTCCTGTGATCTGCCCCCTTTAAATGTTGGCTTTGGTGGGTTTGTTATAGAGGAAAGGCGGTCGAAGGTCCAGGTCATTAATTCTTCAGGTTTTCAGGTTTGAAGTTTAGGGAAGTAGTGGCTACACTTAATCGTACTATCTTAAATGGTAGCTGCCCCCAGGAAACCCCAGGGGAATTTACTTTTCTGGGTCCACAGGGGGTTAGTGTTGTGGACTATCTGGTGGTAAATAACTTGGCCTTACAACAGGTGTATGGCTTCCAGATCGGGAGTATTTTGCTTAGCGATCATATGCCTATGCAATTCGCCCTTCAATTTGGTTCTGGGCAAGGGGAGTATTGGTTACACCCCCGGCCGGAGATAAGGGTGGGGGATGCTATTGGGGGGTATAGACCCAGGAAATGGGACAGGGGCAATAAACTTAAATTTGTTGAGTTATTGCAGACTGATCCTTTGGCAATGCTTAAATATAAGGCTATGACACAGGAACCCACCTTAGCTACCATACCAATATATGAGGAAGTGATGGAAGAACTGAAGCCCCATCTGATTGATAGGGAGCCAGTGGCTAGGGGGGATTACCAATGTAAAAATCAAAGATGGTTTGACAAAGAATGCTAGCAGGCTAGATGAGCTTTCACAATCTTATACCAATCTTACCGTTATTTACATCTGAGACAGCTGCCACCACAGTACTTTGATTTTAAAAAAACACTGTAGGCTAGTTATAAAAAGGAAGAAGAGGGAGTATGCCATCGGTGTTTGGCAAAATCTGGTGGAGGCAGGATATAGCAAAGATACAAGAAACTTCTGGCGTATTGTCAATAGGGCATTGGGGGCAGTTAGGGGCCCGGAAATTTGTATTATATCTCAGGATGCTTGGGAAGAATATTTTAGGAAGATCTACCACAACTATATGAAAAAGGGAGAGCAGATAGATCTGGAGTCAGTTCCACTTTGGCTCCAGGTTACAGAGGAGGAAATACAGGAGGCGATAGGTTCCTTTAAAAACAACAAAGCGCCTGGGTCTGATGGGATTAGGATTGAATTTTTAAAGGCAACAAGGGAATGGTGGGTCCCGTTTTTAGTGGTACTATTTACAGCAATTAACCAGACTGGCTGCATCCCGGTGGAGTGGGGTGAGGTGATAGTTATTCCCCTGTACAAAAAGGGCTCTAGGTTTGACACTATGAATTACCACCCAATTAGTTTGCTACAGGTGATAAGTAAAGTATATACAAAGACCTTGCTTGTCAGGCTGGTTACCTGGGTTGTAAGCGAAAAGATCTTGTCACCAGAGCAAGCGGGTTTCCAGAGTGGAAGGACGACAATTGATCATTGTTTGGTCCTCCATCTTTTGAGTTGTAAATATATGAAAACCAATAAAAGGCTTTTTGCCACCTTTATAGATCTTCGGCAAGCCTTTGACTCCATCAGGAAAGATTAACTATGGGGTAAGCTGAGGGCCTTAAATATAGATCCTCGATTGTTTGCCATTATTCAGAACATTTATAGGCAGGCTAAGATGGTTGTAAAGTTGGATAAGGTGGGACATATGTCTAGGGAGATTGGGTTAGAAATTGGGTATGGCAACGGTGCCTTCTCTCCCCAATACTTTTAAATATTTTTATAAATGATGAGGTTTCTCGAGTTACGGAGGAGAGGTTTTTTCCTCCGAGGCTGGCAACCAGACAAATAGGTTGCCTTCTGTACGTGGATGACCTGGCCCTGGTCTCACAGACCAGGGTGGGTCTCCTGCAACAATTGTCAGTTTTTGCTCAGTATTGCCAGGAAAAGGCTCTATCGATTAACCATCATAAGTCTAAAGTAATGGTTTTTTCTAGGGAAAGGAAAATTTATTTTTGGGAGGTTGGGGGCTGCCCCATTCTCCAGGTGACTTCCTTTAGATATTTGGGGCTCTTGTTCCAGTAGAACGGCAAGTGGTTGGTTCACCATAAGGCGGCTAAATTGGCTATTGGAGGGGCCCCAGGGGCAATTGACAATCTTTTTTGCCGTTTTGGTAGGGCGGACCCTACCTGGGCCTTGAGAGTGTTTAACTCTAAAGTAAGCTCTAAATTTCTGTACGGGGCAGAACTTTAGGCAATCCCGATTGGTAGGGAGTTTAAGGGGCCACAAAATAAATTTCTTCATCATCTTTTCAATGCCCCTAGGGGTGTACCGCTGGAAGCAATTAGACTGGAAGCGGGCCAGGTTGCATGAGATGGGATAGTGACTAAAAGGGCGATAATGTTGTGGCTGAAAGTAAATTTCTCAGCCCAAGAGCTTCTAATAGCAGTTAAGGAGGATTCTTATGTTAGCCCATGGTTTAAGGAACTGGATAGCCCATCTAGGATTCTCTAAAGAGTATATTAGGGCTAATATGCCCAAGTTAGGGTGGAATTAATTAGGAGAGTTGATGATATCAAGGGGCAAAATGCATGTACACGGATTAGAGACACTGCCTTTTAAAGAGAGTATTTGATGGTTATGCCTGTGCGAGGGGAGATACCTAGTTATCGGCTACAGCTTACGACTGAAAGGATGAGGTATTTGTTCCTATGTGCCCGTTTAAATTCGCTGCCATCTATGGTGCTTGAAGGACGCATGCAAGGGACAGTGTACGTGGAACGACTCTGTCCCTTTGATGCTATGGGGGTGGAGTCAGTGGCACACATATTGCTGGAATGTCATTTGTATGACCAGGCAAGGAAGAGGGTTTTGTCCCAGTTTATTGATACATTCTCAGGGCATTCAAAGCATTTTCTAGCTTGTATGATGCTGGCAGATGATGATAGTAAGTTTACAAGGAAGATGGCGGCCTTTCTTCAAATTGCATTTGAGATAAAGAATAAATTTTTGAGATCCCAGATGGTGGGGGACTGTGATACTGAAATGGAGGGTGGTAGTTGCTAAAATGATCCTAGTGGCTGGTTGCCTTAGGTAATTACTACTATTGTTTTAATGCTGGGGAAGTCTAATAAATTTAAACCTTAAATATGGTGTTATGTTTAAGTTAAGGTTTATTTTTAGTTTGTAAATTACATTCTATGTTTTTTGTTATGTGTGTTTGTTGTATGGTGGATTTTACATGTTTGTATGTTGACAATAACTAAATGGTCACGTCTAATAAAGTTGATTGATTGATTGATTGATTGATTGAACTGATATACTCTTGGCCACTTTGGACAGGGCCAGCCACATGTTGGTCTTGCCAGCCCAGTAGGCCAAGGGATCATTGCTGGGCTCAATGCAGGGTTCCTCCTCCAGGTAGTTCTCCACTACTTCTGAGGCGCTGTCACACTCCCTCATGTAACTGTGTCTTGGCACCACCTCCACCACTGCCCTCAGCCACGCTGCCTGCCCTGCTGTGCATGGGCCCATGCTCTTCAGAGTGCCCTGCACATATGAGCTACTGCTGCTCGCAATAGGGGTGCTGCTGCTGCTTGGCCTGCTGCTGGTGTTGCTACTTTTTGGGCTGGGGCCAGGGATAGACCCTGCTGACTGAAAGGGGTAGGTGGGGTGCTCCCACTCCCACCATCCCCAAGGGCATCCTGCTGCTGCTGCTGTCATGCACTCTCAAGAACCGTCTCTGCCCGCCAGACCCTGTCCACCAGCTCAGCCTTCTAGTTGTCATAGACTGCTGTCTGCTGTGCCACGCTGCCCTTGACCCTGGGGCCCAGCATGGTTGCCATCACGTATTCCTCGCGCTTCAGCAGCTCATCAAACCACGCCTTCAGCCCTGCCTTCAGCTGCCGCACCATGGCAACCGCCTCAGCTCCCAGCCTCTTGCCCTCAGGGCCACCATCCTGCCCATGGAGAATCTCCTCCAGTCTCCTGAGGAGACTCCAGACCAGAGGGGTCACCTGGTTGATGCTGATGGTGGAGGAGCTGATGGTCTCCGTCATGGCCAGGAACAGTTTCAGGACAAAGACTATTTGTGACAGGATGTCCCATTCCACCCCATTGTATCCTGGAGGTGCCCCACTGTCTGTCACCAGTTGTACCTGATGCAAGGCGGCTTTCTGCTCCACAAGCCACTCGAACATCAGAAACATAGAGTTCCACCTGTTGGAAACATCCTGCACCAGCTGGTGCACTGGGGAGCCTTGCTCTGCCTGCTTGGCCCGGAGGAGCTCGCTGCCCTTCATGCTCCAGTTAAAAAAAACGGCCAGCTTCCTCCCCCACTCGATCAGGGAGCTAAGGGTGCCTGACCCAATCCCCTTCTCCCTCAAGCCCAGAGCATCCCTGACCACCAGGTGAAGGGTGTGCACAGCGCAAGGGATGCTGGTGAACCCACCATCATGGACTACCCTCCATATGTTGGCCCTGTTTTCCGTCACCATGCATCCCTTGGTGAAGGGCACACCTGGCGTGACCCACTCCCTCGCCATGGCAGTCAGGGCTGCCTCAATGCCGCCCTCCATGTCCTGCAGCCGCCTACTGACTTGGCAGCTGCCCCCACCCCAGCTCCTCCATGGTGCTTTGATGCTGCTGGCAAGGCTGCTCCTGCTGCTGCTGCTGCTCTTCTCTACTAGCAGGAATTCTAGTGCTCCTGCTGTAAGAGGCAGTTTTTGGAGCAGGACGCTTGCCCACTTATGGAGGCGTACGACTGGCCATTATGGTCGGGAACCCGCTGGTGTCCACTGCCCCTGCCTGCCCGCTTAGCAGCACAGTGCTGTGGCATGCCGTGAGGTGCTTCGCCATGGCAGTTGTGCCAAGATTGGTGAGCACCTGCCCACGCTTCACCACCTTTTGGCACAAACTGCACTGCACCTCCCTGGGATCGTTCACCTGCACCAACTTAAATTGTGCCCAGACCAAGGATTTTTTGCCCCCTCCTGCCTTCTGGCCCACACCGGGAGATGCATTGCTGGGAGCTGGGGCAGGACATGGTGGCGACACAGCACCAGATACCTCCTCCACAGAACTGCTGTCTGCCTCGCTGTCCCCAATCTCAGATATGTCACGTGAAGGGGAGTACTGGACCCCTGAGGCTGATGGACTGCCCACCATACTGCTGCCACTCTGAGCAGCACCCTCCCTCTGCCCCCTATAGCTGCTGCTGCTGCTGCTCCACTCTCTGCTGCCATTGCCCAGGGACCAGGACCTGCCTCTAGCAGCCGGGGTGGGATCCACTAGTCCTGGAATGCTGGGGGGGATCGCCTCTACAGTGTGGGACAACGGTGGACCCTGAGGAACTTTGGCCCCTGAATCACCTGCACCTGCAGGCATTCCAGTGGAAGATGCTGCCAGGAGGTGACGCCCAACCACTCCCCTAGTGCCACTAGTTTTGGGAGCCTCAGAAGCCTGTTGCCCAAAATCAGGCCTGTGAAGCTTGGGGCGTGGTGATGGGCTTGAGCGGCTGCTTCTGCTTGCTGCCACGGCACAGCCCCTGTCACCTCTGCCACATGCCCCATTGCCTGCCTTACGAGCAGCAGACCAACCTCTCTGGCTTCCTTTCTCCATTTTTCCTCACCAAGGTTATATAATATATACACTACACTAACTGTAACTGCTTATTAACTATTCTAAAACCTATGCAACTAAATTTAATACTATCTCTGTCTAATACTAAGAGGGATGGAATATATAGAGGGAGAGGGAAAGGATTCAAGGGAGGAAGATCACAGGGAGGGGTAAAATATAAAAATAACTCCTAAATCTATCTAATCTAAGGTAAATAAATGAAGCTAGGGATGAAAATGTGTGAAAATGGGTGAACAGGAGGAGGATGTCAATGGATTGGGAGGAACACAAACTGCTGGGAGAGGGAACTTCTGGAAACGCTGCTGAAAGGATCAGTGGCTAGCTCAGAAGGATTTGGAAGGGGGGAGGACAATGACTTTTGTTACTTGCTGCGCCCCTTTCCACAAGTCCCATTGACTCTGTGCAGCCTAGCCCCTGGCCAATTGCAGCCTGCGAAGTCAGTGGTCTGAGGAAAAAAGGGTTTGTGATTGGGCAGGCAGGCTGCCATTCCAAGCCTCTCCACCCCTGGTGCCAGGACATCTGCTCCCCCTCCTCCCTGGGCTTGTTTACCATGTTTTTCCCACCCGAACGCGGCTAACTCAACCGAACTGTTTGATCGTTTGGACGTTCGATTCGGACGTTCGGTTCAGTTTGGTTGACCGAACATGCCGAGTTCAGCCCGAACACCAAACATCCGCACCGCGTTCCCACATCTCTACTCACAGAATTGTCAGGATCAGGTGCTTTTGAGATATAAATTAAACCTTATGCAGTTGATAATTGACAGTATTAGGCTTCCTTTATAAGTTAAACAAGCCTGATTAAATTAACCACATTTCCCCCATGTTTCTGCAGCATCAACATCTATTCCCCTAGAAAACTTCACCTATTACCCACTGAGAACAGATAGCAGTCTGTATTTCTCTCATCTTGCTTGGCAGTGAGCCAATTGTCCATCAGCCGAGCAAGCACTTCAGGAGGCGGCGGAGCAGAGGTTTGTTCTGCTCAGGCAGCTGCACAAGTGGGTCAGCTGGGATGAGCGGCAGGCAGCAGCCTGCAGGCAGAGCATAATAGACACCAGCACACAGTGAATCAAACAGTGTGTGTGTGTGTGTGTGCTGCCAAGGCTGCTGTAAAAGGGGGGGCGGGGCATACTACTGCAATCAGTCTGCAGTGGCAGCAGGTGCATAGTGCAGCTGGGTACAGTGTAACTCCACACTGTAACAACAAGCAGACCAGCAGGCTTAGCTGTAGGTTTGTAGGACCCATGCTGGGATTTGGCTGGTGACCGTGGGAAACTTAATATGAGGGGAGTGGTGCATAGATGAAGAAAGCTGCCCCATGGTCCCCTCTGCACAACTGGCCCCCTTCATTCTCCCTCTTCCTGACCTTCTTTTATTGCATTTTTATTCCCCCCTCCCCCCCTTCCTGTGGCTTTTATCTGAATGAGGGAGACAGAAGAAACTGTCAAGTTGCTGTTACGAGAACCCACCTTATTGGCAAGCCTGTGGTAGAGACTTACACTTTCACAGAGCTTGGAGATGTAGCTCAGAAGTTTTCAAACATTTGGCCGCAGAAGTGGATCCATCAAGAGGGATAACCCCAACTTACTGGTCTCCTGTCTGTCTTCTAGAAATGGAAGGAGTCTGGGATTTGGATCATGACTGGGACCCAGTCTGAGAATCTGCCCTCATGTGAAGGGAATAAGGGTTTGCCAGGGGCAGGCCTGGAGAAGATTTACCCCACAAGAGCTGACTGGGGGCTAGCTGGAGCTCACCTATTTCTGGTCTCCAATTTTAACTGACTTTCAATGTACCAAGTTTAATTGAGGAAACAGAGACAAAGTAGTGCAACAATATCTTTTATTGAACCAACTAGAGTTGGTGGAGGCTTGCAAGCTTTTAGACCTCACAGGGTCCTTTGTCAGGCAAGTAAGCTTACCTCAAAGTTTGAGCTCAGGGAGTGGATCTCTCTGCCTCCCAGTGAAGTCCATTTTCTAAAACTTATATTTGATACATTATGTCCTATACTGACACAATGTATCAACATGTGCATGATACAGTGAATCATTCGATTATACAATATATTGATTACAGGCTTGGATTTGACTGTGCATGTGTCCAGCTTCACCTTCAGATATCCCAGCCCTTCTTCCTCATGGGTCATCTGGCTTCAGAGGAGACTTTTCTCCTTGCCCAGGCAGATGGCAGCATCAGCATCTCTAAGTGGCAGAGATTCTCTATGGTCTCAGGAGCAGCTCCTTATCATTATGCAGACTACGTTCTGGGTGAGGGGGCAGGAAGACTATTATATCTGTCTCTTATACACATCTAGATGTGTATAAGAGACAGGCATTATGCAGACTACGTTCTGGGTGAGGGGGCAGGAAGACTATTATATATTAAAAATTCACATTATTCTATTCCTCACATCTAAAAAAAACTTGAACATTTCTTAACCAACAAAACTTTCAGTTTTAAAAAAACTTAAATCATTTCTAAAAAAACAAACAAAACCCCCCCACAACCCCTTAATATAAAATTCCGCCAGAGTGGGTGAGGGAGGTGGGAGAAGGGGGCTGAGGGTGGGTGGGGAGGATGGGTTTTTTATTTTCTTTTATGCCTCCCTTTTATGTATTTTATGTTTTATATATATGTTAATTTTTGTAAGCCGCCTTGAGTTGCCTAGGGAGGAGAGGTGGGATATAAATGCTGCTATACATTATGACAAAATTTAAACTCCAAAAAGCATGGAAATTAAATTGTGCTTATTTATGCACATTTCTCCAATAACTTTACTATTGGAATTTACTATTCCAATCATTAATACAACTTTCATTTATAATTAACCATACTTCTCTACATTGTTCCAATAAAGACTGTCTTCCAATGATTCGTTATTTATTCTTTTCATAATTACTTCCATTTAGACTCACCAACTTGCCCTCTCAACATCACAATTAATACAGTGTGTTAAACTCTGTCTTTTAAAGCACATATTAGAACTTGAGATTATACAACTACTTTAAAAATTACAAGTCCAAATTATTAATTACATAATTTATATTAATAAAATTAGATTAAAACTGGCCTACATAGAAAGACAGTGTTTAATGCACTGCATTAATTGTGATGTTGAGGGGGCAAGTTGTTATAGCACTTATGGTGGAAGACAATGAGAGGGGCCCAGAGTGCCAGTGTCCGGGTGGGGGGGGGGCTGCAATGGCAAGGAGTTGATTTAGCAAAATAAACCCAGATGACTCAGACAAGCAATCCATGCCCCACACTGCAGGGGATGGGAAAACTAGCAGGGTTTCTAGCCAATCTGACTAGAGGGGTATTCTTTCATGACCGCCACTACTTAGTTAGACTCTGTGCATGTGAGCAAGAACCCCAGCCAAGCTCTGAGCAGGGCCACCCCTAGGCATGTGCCACATGTGCGGCTGCACATGGCCCCGCGGCCAGCTGGGGCCCCGCACTTGCCTGGCTGGGCAGCAGGCTGCAGCCAGCTTCTCCCCCAGAAAGTGATTCTGCCTCCTCTCCCTGGCTCCAGACCCCATCCCTCACCTGCCTCTGCCTTCTAGTAGTGCTGCAGCGGCAGCAGCGGCAGCAGCAGCGGGGACACTGGATCGGGCTGGGAGATAAGGCTGTTTACAAACAGCTCCTCCCCACGTGCTGATCAGAAGGTTGCTACCTTGTAAAGAAGGTTCTTCGAGATGGCTCCCAACATTCTCACAACTGGGTTGTGCGCGCTCACCCTGTTCAAATAATAGACCACATGATGGTCTTGAGCTCCTCTGGTATAAAAAGAACCCTCCCCCTCTGAATGACAGTTCCTTTCAACCCTTTCTAGAAATATAAGAAAAGAATTCCATGCGGGGCTGGAAGGGTGGGTGTTGTGAGAATGTTCGGAGCCATCTCAAAGAACCTTGTTTGCAAGGTAGCAACCTTCTGTTCTTCTTCGAGTGGCTCCTCACATGATATTTTTACATGGCTCCGCCGGGTGGGGAGTCCGTGGGTGCGCCAGTGCATGGATGGGGCATGCACACAGCTGCACACACATCCCCACTCACCCACCACTCATCCACACCCACATAGTAACCACCATTTCCCCCGGTTGCTCCGTGCGTGGGGATGAGTGGGGGGGTGAGTGGGGATGCGTGTTAGGCGAGCGCGCACGCACCCCCACTCACCATGGGCGCGTGCACCACGTCATTCACATGGGGTTCCCCCACCCATGAACACACAGAAATCTGCGTGTTTACGGCTGGGAGGAGAGACCCGTGTAAAAAGGGCCACATTCTCACAACTGTCTTACTTATACTATCTTAGGTAGGAATTTAGGATGTAAAGCAATATCTATTCTGTCTTGGAAAATAAATCTGCAAATATGGTTCTGAGATTATTATGGCTGCTATTTCACTAACTCTTCTTAATGAAGTTATTGCTAACAGGAATACTGTCTTTAAACCCGCACCCCATAACCAGTTCATTTGCACCCCCATATAATCAATTCACGCTGCCCCGTGGGCACAAATTAAATGGTTATGGGTGGGGGCAGCGTGAATAGATTATATGGGGGCGGGGGCAGAAATGAACTGGTTATGGGGTGGGGGCAGCATGAACTGATTATGGGGGCACAACTGAACTGGTTATATGTCTCTTTTCATGGCATAATGCGCTTAATAAGCTAGCTGCATTTTGGGTGTCTTGTGTGTGTGATAGCAGCACCTCTGGACTGGTCACACCGCATGCGTGCACAAGGCACAGGCGGCACTGGCAGCAAGAAGCAACAGGCCCTGGAGGCCAGACTGGCTAAGCTCACCCCCTGGCCCCTCCTCCAGTAAGGCAGTGGACGCAGTCAGTCTCTCTGTGCCTGCGTCACTGCCCGCTTGGCTGCCCCTGCAGTGGAACCACTCCTGGGGAGTGGTGGTAGACACTCGGCTGGGGAGGGGGGGAAGCATTAGGAGGCCATGCTTCTCCATGGTTGCTCAGAGAGGTGGAGAATGGGAATCCTTACTGTCCAGAGGGAGTAAGTTTTATGTACATTTATACATTTGCAAATTAGGTGGTGCCTAATTATGCAAATTAGGCCCCGCACCAAGACTTCGCACATGGCCTCACAAACCCTGGGGCCGGCCCTGGCTCTGAGGTACAGTTCTCTGTATCTTTCAGCTCCAGACCACCCTATCCCGAGTCTTATCTGATTCTTAATGGAAGTAAGGGAATATTCTATTCTGATACTTAAGGGAAGCAAGGAAGAATTCTTTGGGGGGGTGGTAAGTAAATGTTTTCTTCTGGAATAATACAGCCAACTCACTGAAGCCACAGATTAGGATACCACTAAAATCTACCAAGATCCACCTTAAGCTTCTCAGGATTCTTGTTCCCGCAGCCTGCATTGGGAGACTGTTCAAGAACTTCTCTGATGGTTAGGAATAGAGTTGCAACCAGGTACTTGGCAACCCTTTGAATCTGGGCTGTCCAAATCTCCCCAGTTGTATTTGGGCACTAATTGGTACCCGAATGCAAGCCGACAGACTACCTGGCACCACAGGCTGACTCCACCCCACTGCCAGGTTGCTGCTCCTCTGGTACTGTCACTGCTTCCTTCTCCTCCCCGGCCCACATGCTGCTCAGCTGAACTGGGGACTTCCCTGCTTGACTTTTTCTGAGCGGAGGGGGGAGGGGGAGGAGGCACCCAAAATGGGGGTGCACACCGGATCCATGCACACCCCTGATATGGGTCCCCCTGGGAATGGGGTCCCATTAGGGGGGTGCATGAAGGTGGGAATGGGACGTAGGAATCATAGGGACAGGAGGGACCACTGTCCCAGGGCCCATGAGTCTAGGGGGCCCCAATATAATGGTGGACTGGACCAGCCAGGCACTCAGAGCAACCTCTGAGTCATGTGGGGTCCTGCAGCAGCAGCAATTCCAGTCCTCGCTGCCTCCTGCAGTGCACCCCAGCCTTGAAAGCACTGAATTAACTTCCTGGCTGGGGGAGGAGAGCACATGTGACCAGTGATTAGCTCCCTCCAGCAAGGTGTAGAAAGGAGATACAGGGAGAGGAGAGCAGGGACGCAGGCTCCAGCAAAACAAGAGACTGCTGAACAAGCTTGTTGCCGAGGAAATCATTGGCTGGGAGGGAGAGCCAGCCCTCTGGCCCAACAACCTGGCCATGTGTGGGGCTGAGGCTCGCCTTGGAGGCAGTGGAGGAGTGGCACAAGTTCACTGACAGTCAGGCTTGGACAGCAGCCATCAACCAAGGTGACACACATGCGCAAACACACACGCACACACACACCAGGGAGACTCCCATGGTGACAGAAACCTGAAACCTCCTCCCTTAGGTCACCAGAGATAGAGCTCCCCCCTCCTCCTCCTCCCTGCAGGCTGGGTTCCCAACCCCTCCCCCCTCCCAAGAGAGACACCCCCCCCCATCCCCACTGGGGAAAGATCCCAACCTTCCGATCCTGCTCCCCTCCTCCATAAGGGGAGCCCCAGCCACACACATGGCCAGGCTGTTGGGCCAGAGGGTTGGCTCTCCCTCCCAGTGTATGCTAACAATCTCCTCAGCAACGAGCTTGTTCAGCAGCCTCTGTTCTTGCTGGAGCTGCCACTTCCCTGCTGTCCCTCTATCTCCTTTTTATACCTTGCCAGAGGAAGCTCACCCCTGAGAGAGCCCCAACCCAGCACTTCTGAGGTGAGACTCCTCCATCTGCCTGCACATGTCCTGGGGAGCCCCCACCCCCTGGTTCTGAGGGGCCTCAGGAAAATCTTTGGCAAAAAGCATACTTGCCAAAAACAAGCAGGCAAACAGATTTTTACACCTGCCTTATAACTAAGAAAAAAGGTTGACAGTAGTGTTTCACTTTAAGTGCATAATTACCTTCATAGGTTTCCAGTCCTGTTCTTACTATTTGTTCCCTTCCAAGATTGACCATTTCCCCTCCAACCTTCCTATTGCTGAGTTAAATATTAGAGATGGATCCAAGTGGACAAGAACTGGAATTGTGTCCAATGGGGTGGGACCCCGGACCCATTACCGGCTACCGGATTTACCGGTTACCGGTTCTAGGAAAACCGGATTCCCGGATTAAATCCGGTATACCAGTACCGGATTTAATTCATTGGTTTCAATGGGGCGCTGTGTCCCCATTGAAACCAATGAAATATCCCTCCCCCTCCC
>QEPC01008570.1:470063-488342 GCA_003113815.1 Sphenodon punctatus | reverse complement strand
GAGGCAAGAAAAGATACTGAAGGAGCGGTTAAAGTGATAGAAAAGAACCATTGAGACATGGGCCACGAAAACTAAGAGAGCAAAGTGAATCAAGGGGAAGGGTGTGGTCAAACATTAAAGGTGGCAGCGAGATCGAAGAGGATGTTAATGGAGTAGAGACCTGTAGACGTGGTTAAGAGAAGGTCAAAGGTTTTGGTGAGACTCAAGCAGTCTCACCTGAGAAGAAATGACAGAAGCCAAATTGATGGGGGTCAAGGGAGGAATTGGAAGAGAGGAACTGAAGATAGTGGGTGACAGCTTGAGCTTGTTGCAGGAGCTTGGAAAGGAAGGAGTGAGATAGGGAGATCATTGGAGGGTTCAGAGTGGGCTACTTAAGGAGAGTGGTGTGCTTGAAAGAAGAGGGAGCCAGTGGAGAGGGAGAGATTGATGTACAGCAGAGAGGGTGTAGTACTGTTGTTTGGCAAGGGAAATGGCAGAGCTGAAGACAGCTCTGGACACTTGGTCTCATTTACAGAGGTGCTGAACAGTCACAACTGCAGCTGCAACTGAGAACAAGAAAAAAGTAGTGTGGGAACCAGATCCTGTCTCTGTCACCAACTCACACTTCTCTGGAGTTGACAGAGAATGAGTGTCCAAGACTGGAGACTGAATACTTGCTTTAAAATTTCCAGTGACAAAGCTATTAGCCATAGAAAATTTTGTGTAGATCTGAGTTGGGTTTTTTGTCTGTAGGTGTCAAATGTATTTACAGAAAATGGAACAAACTGAATTTCAGCATCTTGTCTGTGTCAGTGTCTTTCTCCTCCAAAAACAGAACCTTTCTCAGCTGCTGGAAGCTGCCATGAGTTTTGATTTTCTACACCTCTTTTGTGATGCTCTGTACCTAGGGTTGCCACCTTAGGTATATTTTTCCAGGCCACTTATGAAAAATACATGTTTCCACCTATGTATATTTTTCCATGCCACTTATGAAGAATACATGTTGCAGGGTCTGCATTGGTACCATAGGTGCCAATGCAGGCCCTGCAACATGTATTTTTCATAAGTGGCATGGAAAAATATACCTCAGGTGGCAACCCTATCTGTACCTAGGGTGGCCAGATATGCAAATTTTAGAGGACACTTATGAGAAATACTGGTTGCAGGGCTGCAATGGCTCCAGTGTCCTCTAAAATTTGCATATCTGGCCACCCTATCTGTAACCTCTCCACACAGCCACGTACAGTCAGATTGACACTGGAATTGAAAAAAACCCCAAGACTATTACTCTTGTTGTACAAGTGGCAGACCCCATTATTACAGCATGTGGCTACAGCCAAAGCCCTTGACGAAACCTTGGGTTTCTGCCTGAACTTTGTTCTTGTTCCTGAGCTATATTGGGAGAACTATTTGGCCTGCTACAACGTGCATTTTGAGTATGAACCTTGGATTGTCTTCCTCTCTATCTTAGCTTTTGCAAAACTTTGTATTGCTTTAATGCATAAAGATTTACTGTTTGGGAGATATCTTAATATTCCATATGACTCTAGGAAGTGCCCATGTCAAGTTGGTGGTGTAGAATATCTTCCACATTATGTTTTAGATTGTTTGTTATTTAAGGAAATCAGAACTAGGTGGCTTTCGCCCCTATTTTTTCCCCATAGAAGCTGGTCTTTTTGTCAGCCCTGAGGAAACTTGCATTCTTTTGGATAGCAAAGAGCTTAAAATATTTTATAATGTAGCAATTTTTGGTCTTTTGGCTGAGCATTCATTTATCGCAGCAAAAGCTGTATGATATCATTGTTTTAATATGTCTTATGTTTTATTTGTGTATTTTACATTTGTAATAGCACAACTGCGAACAAATAAATCTGTATTGACTGACTGACATAGGCTGTTTTTACATGGATGGAGGTGGGTGTGGGGATGGGTGTTTGGACGCGGTGGGTGGAGGTGGGTGTTTGTCCTTTTACACAGATACCCACCCACCTCCACCCATGGATCCTCCTCCAGTTTTCCAGAGGGCTCCGTGGCTGGAGATGGGTGTGCAATGGGTGGAGGTGGGTGTTACGCAGGAGCACACACGCACCCCACCCATCCCGCTCAGTGTTCACACCCATTCCCCATCCACCACCCCGCTGCACACCCACCTGAACACTGAATGGGGGCATCCATGTAAAAATGGCCATATTGGGAGCAGTGCAGTGTCATAGCAAGGCTGTGGTGGGCCTGGGCTCATGTCCCAATCATGGGTCCCCCTTATGGGCAAAAGGCCCCCTAGGAGGAGAGAGGACCTCCAGGGTAGGAAGGCAGCACTTCCCCATGAAAGCCTCCAGCAGGTCCTCTGGAATAGCAACAATGGATATTTTCAAATGTGACACTACCACTGGTGGTTGCTTACCCTGGGGTGGCCACCCATGGTGGTGTCATGTTTGTTCCTGCCTGCCACATGTTTACTGTGGGCGGGAAAAACATACCCTGGACCATGGCAGGATTAACTTCAGGTTGTGTGCTGGGCTCCCTGGTTGGTTGTGCACATCCTGGAGTTAGCCCTGCCATGGTCTGGGAAAGACACTCCCGGACTGTGGTGAAGCGGACCATCACATCTGATGACCTACTTTACCTAACTCCGGCCGGTGGCTGGAGCTTTTCCGGGTGGACCCGGCGGCTCAGGGAGGGGGTTGTGCTGTGCTGCTTGGAGTCATGCGGACCCTGTTTGTACGTCCCCCTGCCCTCTTTGCACCTCCTCCCCAGTCCTGGTCACCATCACGTTTGTTTGGCAGCAGGGCCAGATCCTGCTTGGGGTGAGGGTTTAAGAAATTAAAAGGGTTAACTGCCTTTTTGCATTTGGGGTAGACCTGTATCCTAACCAGCTATCTCTGTCCAATAGAGATATTCAGTTGCACATATCCTAACCAGCTATCTCTGTTCAAGAGAGATATTCAGCTGCACATATCATACAAGAAAGCAGGTCCCTTTCAATCCTTGGGATCTTAGTGGAAATACTTCAGTTTGAGAGGGTTAGGGAATTACTCCTCTTCTATTTCAGTAATGAGTCTTTTATTCAATCAAATAGACATTTATTCAATAAAATCAGAACAATTAGCATATCAATTACCAAAGAGACACTTGCATCTAACATCCTGCTCTCATCTTGCTCTGAACTACTTAGAAACACATGCAAAGCACATATTCTTACGTGATCAGAGGACAACCATCTTGGTTCCAGAGAAAAGCAGTCAGGGGGCCCAAACGATGCTGTTGGAGGACTCCCTAGATAGAGGAGTCCCAAAGTGGGCACAACCATCGACCTCAGCGGTGCTCTGATAAGAGCTGGCGCTGATTACCGTGGAAGGCAAGGAACTAATCCAGAGTCAAGCCTTATATGCTGTGGCTGTCTTATGATTATCCAGAGTGCGGGGTTGTCAGTACTAAGTTTGTGGCGTACTCCCATTGGTTGCCCAGATCTGGGGTACCTTCTTGCTTAGTCATGATGTGAAACTTGTCCTGACCAGTAGAGTCAGGCCCTCTCCTCCCTCCGGAGGTCAGGGTCATGACTCCTTGGTCCTGGCTTAGCCCGTACATCCTTCTAAGAGTCATCTATTTGTCTTGCTTGTTCAGCTCAACTTCTGCTATCAGTTCCTGTGAATTATCAACATAGGTTGTTTGGGGAACATGGGGTCCTGCTCACTTCTCCAGCATCATTTGTTCTCTCTCTGACCAATTTCTGATTATCCTTCCTAATACTTTCTGTTCTTTGAGTCAGATGCATTAACGCATGTGCTTAATAGTGTCTTGCCTAATTTCTGATATTCTATATAATCCTACGTAGCAGCCATAATGGCCTACAACAGTTACATTCCAAGTATTATAGCTCCAGTGTGTACTCTTGGTTACATTTTAACACAAAGTTAGTTACAGACATGTATGTTCTGGTACATTTGAATCAAAGAAGCATTTCTGATTTAGACAAATTATAGCAGGGAAATTAGTATCTTTGTTGGGCCAAAATCATATCAATTTCTAACAAGGGCTCTTACCATGAGCAGGATCAAAGCGTGGTGGTGACTAGTGCTGCCATGTATGAAAATACTCAATCTTGCCACAAAGGTGGTGGGGGTGGGGGTGGGGGCAGCACTTCACACACACACACACACAAACACACACTGTTAACAACTCTTTCTTGGCAGAGTCCTTTGCAAGTGTCCAAAGTACCACTGAGAAATTTTCCGAGTGGGTGGGGCAGAGTGCTGGCTCTATTTCCTCCCCTGCAGTCAGAAAATGTCTAGCTGTGCTCAGACAACTTGAAACTGACCCCCTCACTCCATAGTAGCTACACCCCTGGAGCAGTGCCTCTGAATGCCTAGAGATCCGCTTTGTGAAAGCGAAAAAACCTCAGACAGCTACATCATTGGCACTGGCATATCATAAGGTGGTGTTCATGAGCAGCTTCACAACAAGGATGAGGGCTGATGCAATAAGGGCTCATTTCAAAGCCTTGTCCCAGTGCAGAATGCACCTCATTATCCTCTGATGTTAAATAGGACACTTAAAGGGCATCCAAAGGCTTTCTAATCTAATTCAATACATATCCAGCAGCACTTCCCCACTTGCTCATTAATTCCACTGAGGAACACAATGTTGGGGCCTACCTGAGCCCAAGGCAGCAGGAATGCAAGGGACATTGAAAAGGAGCTCCTCTCCCTGTACCCCAGAAAGTAATTGGCAAGCTCAATCACACAATGTTGTTGAAGTGGGGAGTGATGCAAACCCACATTCTGAGTTTTATATGAAATCCTTACAGCTCCCTGATGATCCCTTGTTCTCTACCACCTGATGCAAAGAATTTACTTGCAAGGACCTCAGTCTACCAAGTAGCAACAGTATTATGTGAATGGATTGTCTGGTGCGAGTTTCCATCTCTGATACATAATTTCCTGTTGGTCACTTCTTACCTCTGAGTAAGATGTGGGGAGCAGGGACTTTCTCCACTCTAATCTACTTTGATAGGCTCATTCACACAACACACTTCTCCCTTGCAAACTCTCCACTCCTTTCATACTCTGTGTTTATCTTGTCTCATAGCATTATATTCACTTTTAGTTACTGATTTACTTAGATTTCAGTAGCCTATCCCCTGCATCAGGGAGCAGAGAAGAAGAAATGGTAATGATTTCACACAGCACTTGGAACATGGTAATCATGTAAAAATGGCAATGGTTTAGCATAGCACTCAGAACAAGAAATGGTAATGTTTTCACACAGCAGGAAGGGGGGGGGGGGAAGGATAGTGAAACATAGAGCATTCAGCAGGTGTGTGTTGTGACCAAGAGTGTTTCTTTTTTTATATTACAGAGCTGCAGGAGTGGCGCTATAGTTAAGGGGACTGCATGTTTGAAAATCACAAACATTCTATTCATTGTAAAATTGGGATGATTTTTCCTATGACTGTGAAATTTGGTAGGGAGGATCATTTGGGTGAGGAGTTGAATCTTTCAAAAATTCAAGTAAGATGAAAAAACCTAGAATGTTACAAATGTTTGAATTTTGGAGGCAGAATGACATTTTCTCCCCTATGTGACTTTTTTGTTATGGAGACTTAGTTCTAGGAGCAGTATTAAGAAATATAGCAGTGCTTGAAAACTCAAGTGTGGCCTGACTGACTTTGTATAGTTTTGAAATTCTGATGTTTTGAAGTACCCATTTTGGCAAACAGGGAGAGTGAGAAAAGTGGTTTTTTGCTGTCTGTTTCATTAATGTTCTATTGAATGTGAAGAAACAAGCTTTTAGGGATCTGAGTGGTATTTATTGCAGGCTTTGATATGGATGTGAATGGTATTTATTGCACCCTATTGTTGTATGGACATCAGGGGAGTTGATTGCACCAAATTCTTGTACAGAGTCCAGGGAAATTTATTGCACGCTATTCTTGAACGGAGGCCAGGGGAGTACATTGCGTGCTGGGGATGGGACAGGGCTGGTGCTGAAAGGGAAACTCACTGGCTAGCTGCTTCAGTTGCCAAGCAAACTCCCCAGCAGGTGTACTGGTAAGGCACAATGAATGCTGATTGGAAAAAATAGACAACATGAATACCAGTTGGAAGTAATGGGACTTTGGGAATTCCAGTAGCCCTTAAAGGGCAGTAAACCAATACAGTGTCAAATGCTTAACTGAAACAAGGACTGGGGGAGTATCTGAAATGCCAAAGAAAGTAGGTGGGTGACTAAAAAAAGCCAAGAGGGAAAAAAAGTGAGGAAGTCACGTAGAAAAAATGGAAAGATGGGGAGGGGAGCGGGGTGGAATGACAGGAAGGAGGCCATTCAGAGCATTGAGATTTGTTTGAATGATGGATATGACACCACCGGGAGCAGTTTGAATGATATGGGGCTGGGAAGAATGGCAGGTAGGAGGGCACCAGGAGTGTGTGGAGTGACAAGGGGGCTGGGTGGAATAATGGGTAGGAGGCCTTTGGGAGTGACTGGAATGGGGGGGGGGTAGGGTGAAATGATAGATAGGTCTCCAGAAGTGGCTGAAATGATGGGGAGCTGGGTGGAATGATATGCAAGAGGTCAGAGGGAGCAGCTGGAATGACAGCAGGCTGGGGGGAATGATGGGTACAAGGACACTGGGAATGGCTGGAATGATGGGAGACTGGTTGAAATGATGATACAAGGACACTGGAAGCAGCTGAAATGATGGGGAGCTGGATGGAATTACATTAGGAGTGGCTGGAATGATGGGAATTTGGGTGGATTAACAGGTATGAAGCTACTGTGAGAGGCTGGAATGACAGGGGTCTGGGTGGTATGATGGGAGAGAGGATACTGGGAATAGTTGAAATGATGGGGAGCTGATGGAATGATGTTTGTGAGGACTCATTCCATCTTGCCATTTCTTCGCTGGGACTTCCTCACTCCCCCCCAGCAAAGAGACAGAGTCAAGAGAGACAGTATGGAGTTAGGTGCATTGAGGAATTGTACACGAGTTGGATAGAATTGTTTTAGGCATGTAACTGACAAAGATCAGAGCTACAAGGGAAACACTCCAATGAGGGGTCTGCAAAACTACCTCCTGTCCTTTCCCCATGAAATTGAGGCAGCTGCTACGAGGTGGGAAAAAACCCTGGTGAAAGAGACAGAGCTAGGCCTGAAAGGGAAACTTAATGTCTGGCTGCTCTGGTTGCCAAGTAAACTCCCTAGCAGGTGAAACTGATAGTTCTTCTGCTCCCAGTTTTGAACCAAACCCTCTGGTGAAAGTGGCAAAGATTGAGGCAGCAAGGGAAACTATCCAAAAGGAGGGGTCTTCAAGGCAATCTCCCTCTCCACCATTCTCCCTTCCTCCCCAGTGAAACTACCAAAGCTGGGGCTGAAAGGGAAACTCACTGGAAGAAAGAATGGAGTCAGGAGACTGTATGTGGTTACTTGCATTGAGAATTGTACGAGCTGCATAGAATTCCTTCAGGTGCATAAACGAGAAAGCTTGGAGTTGCAAGGGAAACACACTGGTGAGGAGAAATCTGCAAAGCCATATCCCCCTCAGTCCCTCCTTCCTATGCTGGTGAAATTGAGGAGGTTGCCAGTTTCACCAGCAGGATTTGTTTACACCTGGGAGACAGTTTGGGCTGAAAAAAATCACTGGTTGGCTGCCAATCAAACTTGGGTTGGTACTGTGGCAGCAGGGGGAATTTAGCACATTCCCCTTTTAGAAAAGAGGGAAATTCTTGCATCAAAAAACCTTCAGATTAAGAGAGGCGTTAAGGCCTCGTGTTCCAAAAAGCATGAAAATCATAAGATAAGGTTTCTGCCTTAATGTCTGTGCCATATAAGCAGTAAAAATATCATAGTCTTGCATATTGTGATTGCTTACAACTTAGGATCCATGCACCCACACTTTACCTTAGTCGTTCAGTCCCAATCCTTGTCCTCTGCGGTACAGCTAAAGTGAGTACTGGCAAAAATGGGTATACTTGATGAATTTCCATAACCAAATTGACTCAACATCTGGTACCAATTGGTACCCAATTGCAAGCCAATTCAGGTACCCGATGTAAGTGTACCCAAATGTCAATTTCTGGTCCAGAATGTTGGCTTCTGATACCAATTTTTAAACTACCGGAAAGTTGACTTCCAGTCCCAGAGAGTCAACTTCCAGTTCCAATTCCTTGACTTCTGTTCCCAATTATGTTGTTTTCCATATTGATTTTTTGGTTTTCCATCCTGATATATCAATCAGAAATCAGAAAAAAACACAAAAAACTGGTACCGGAAATTACCAATTTTTTCAGGTATCAAGATACCCGCTCAGTATCTGTGTAGTCCATCAAGTTCTTGATGCAGTACTTGAAAATGTGGGTATTAACCCACGGGTTTTAATTTAAGTACCCATTTCAGCTCTAATCTGCAGGTTGGGGTAACACTGAAGCTGGGGAGAGCTTTCCCAACATACTTTCATTTGGGTTGAGGAGAATGGGAAGAATGTGGACAGCGGAGGATACTGTTAGGCCATTTATACATGGACGGCACCCACCATGAACACCCATAAATAACCATTGAATGGGTGGGGGAGTGCCCGTGTAAACGTCCATGAGTCGGTGGGTGCGCATGCATGACCCACCCACCAACACCCATGGAACAGGCGGGATGGAGATGGCATGCTCCATGGGTGGAGATGGGTGTTCAACACCCACCTGTCTGTGAAAAAACCAAAACACACCCACCCACGGGGAGGGGTCTGCCGAGACCACAGAGAGATGGCTAGAGAGGCCATGCAGGTGCCCCCAAGCAGACACGCCCACCCGGGGAGATGCCGGACGCCTGGCTGGGAGCCCTTAAAGTAAAGCTGAAACATGACAGTGGTGCATCAGATTCCAACATGTCTGGAAGGAAAGCAATGGATAAGACGAAGGGAGCCAGCACTGCGACTCGTGCGGGATGGGCCAGGGTAAGCAGAGGGCCCCAGGATGCCCAGGGGAGGGGGATGGCCCTATGGGCCAGGGGGAGAGGTGGAAAGGATGGCTAAACACAGCACAGGGTCGAGGGCATACCGCTGCGCCCGCACTGCCTGCATCCCCCAGACCACCACAGCCACGGGGCATGGGGAAGGGAGTGCTACCAACAGTGAGGTAAGAGCGAGGGTACCCCAAGAACCCAGGGAGGGGAAGTCCCGCACGCCAATAGCAGAAACCAACCTGAGGGAACACAGGGAGGGCAGCTGTCAGCTAACGGTTTCCACCCCACCCCCAGGAGAGCACACAGACACAGGAGCAATGCACCACAAGGGAGATGGCCGAGGAGGGCCTCCATGACTATCAGGTAAGTTGCCTGTGCCCCCTGGGGGGAGAGGGGAGGGGTCCCCCCAAGGGAGCACAGGTGGGCCACGGGGCACATGCTAACCCCTCTGCAATACCCCCAACAGGAGACGACCAGCTCCGCTGTCACCACAGCTACCCATCAGGCCCCAAGCCACCAAGATGGAAGGCCCCCACATGCGGTACCCCAAAGGGGGAGCCCTGGTTGAGTCAGGAGACCAGGGACTTCATTTGCGGGGGGGGGGGCCTGAAAAGGTCCAGCATGACCTGGTGCGCAGCTACAAGACCAGACAGGCAGCAGCAGGGTTACAATAGGGATGTCAACCCCCTGCATGCAGCAGGTGAAGGACTTGAGGTCCGGATATAAGTATATCAAGGAGAACAATCTCAAGTCCAGCCATGTCATGCGTACAATGGAGTTCCATGATGAGCTGGACTGGTTCCTCTGCATGGACAGGGATATAGTCGCCTCCCGCGTACATGGCACTACCTTTGCCAGGGGCAGGCGGAAAGCACTCATGACACCCCCCTGCCTGATCCCCCAGAGCAGGGGGAGGCCGCTGCCCCTGGAGAGCCCAGCCAGGATGCAGGAGGGGACAGCCCTGTCACACAGGGGGAAGAGGAAGCCTGGGAAACCGGTCACAGAAACATCACCCTCCGCATGCATCCACGAAACCCACAGGGTGACAGGCCGCGGGGATAGGGGGCGCACATGGCATGGATGGAGACCCGAGACGCCTCCCTGGAAATGGAGGAAGATGATCCAGGTAGGAACACAGCCAGGCCCTGGGCGGTGGGAGAGGCCCTGGGAGGGTGGAGAGGGCCCGGGGGGGGAGGGAAGAGGGCCTGGGGGGGAGGGAGATGGCCCAGCCAGAGTGACTGGAGTCAAAGCTGGGCACCAGGGATTAACAGATGGATCCCCATTCCCATTACAGCTCAAGGAACCCTGGAGGTTCACGAGGAGGAGGTGGCAGAGGAGGATGTGGGTGAGGAGGAACCAGTGGCACCCCTGAGACCCGGTCACCAGGACAACGATGGTAGGCCACAACGCACAAGGGATGGGTCGTGGGTGGTGCCGGGGCAATGGGGTAGCAGCCTGCCCACAGGGGCAGCCCCTAGAGCAAACCGCCCCCCATGCATGACAGGGAAGGGTTGATGCCCATCATGGTTGGGTAACCGACCAACACGGGTTAACAGTCTCTGATGGGTATGCAGATGGGGGGTCATGGGAGCTGAGGGACCACAGGAAACCCCCTCAAGGACGTGCTGGGACAGCATGGGCCCGGGTGAACACGCCTCCATATGGGGCAAGCAGAGGGGTCTGACACAGGGGACAGGAATACGGGGACCCCATGCGATCTGTACCAAACACGATAGGGACAGACAGGGACGGGGGTGGGGGGGCATCGACAGGGATGCAGCGCTATGGGAAGAGGGTACGGGCAAGGCAAGCAACACACCCCAGGTGGTTCACATGTCTCCCACAGATGAGTATCCTGGTCTTGCGAAGGGAGCGGCCACCGGCAGCACCGAGAGGAATCAAATGTGGGCCCGAAACCAGCAGAGGAGAGAGGACCTGGGGAGGGAACGGCTAGAGGAAACCAGAAGGTTAGCTCCACTCCGAGGAGCTCACCCTCACCAGGGAGGTGCAATGAGGGGAGGGGGATAGGGACTGGGACATATTGGCAGCCATGCTAAACCGGTCTGAGCACCCGTGGGACAGGCGCCAGACTGCCTCCCTCCACCGTGAGATACGGCTTGACAGAGCCGAGAGGGCAAGGGGCCAAGTAGCACTGGAGGGGACCTCTGCACGGGCCCTTTGATCTCATAGGGGAGGCAGTGGGGCTCCTGCGGAAAGAACCCTGGCACGACGCGCCCCCTCCAGGCCTGGATGGAGGGATGGCAGGGGAGTACCACCGGGGCACCCTCCCACAGGTGCAGGTGGTCCCCAACCTGCACTTCGGCCAACCCTGGTTTCCCCAGCAGCACCCCTTCCCATGCCTGGTGGACACGGTCCCTTTCCCCCACATAGCCCCACAACAACAGCCTGTGGGGCTGCTCTTCCAACCCGCACCCCTCCTGGTTCCTCCACGACTGCCTCCGAGACCCCTCCTCCAGGAACCACGGCCACTTATCATCAACCTGGAACCTCCAGGCGACCAACCGCCCATGATGGCTGCCCCACCAGCTCTGGTAAGCTGCAATACATATCTGTCTGCTAAGGGGTGGGTGGAGGGGAACGCAGTGCCACCTGCAGAGGGATGGATGGAGGGGATGCTGCATGGGGATGCACACCAACAGCAGAGGGCAACGGAAAGGGCTGTGGTGCAGGAGTAACAGGCCAGATTGTATTGTAACCCCCACTTTATGTTCCAACATCACAGGGTCTAATACTGCTGCCCGGAGCTCAGTGGCCAGTGGACAATGGAGAGCCCAGGCCATCAGGCCGCCAGTCACAGCAGCTGCAAGGGTCCACAGGAGAGCAAGCCCCGGTGGAGCACAAAAGTGGGCACGGGGATGGCCTCGCAAACAGTGATCACCTTGTAAATAACCCCAAATAAAGAAGCATTGTACCTTACCACTCTGTTGTTCGCTGTATCAGTGGAGGGCCCATGGGTGGGGAGGGGCGCTCCACCTGCACATCGGGGCACGGCATGCACAGTACAGGTGCGGGTACCATACAGCTCTGGCCTGTAAGGAGCCAGGTGGGCAACAGCATATCACCTATGGCTGGGTACAGGCCTGCACATGGACAGTGGTAGAGCACTGCCCATGGTAAGAAACAGCTGGTGCCAGGCCAGGGCCTGGAGTGGGTCGGTTGCCATGGCAACATGCCAGAGGGTGACCCTGTGGCACGACCCAGGGCCCTCACAGGACTGGGGAACACCCCCCTACCCAAACACCAGCACTGATGCGGACAGCTGAATGTTCTAATATTTTATTTTTATGACAGGTTACACAGTCCGTTGAAGGGGGGTGGGCTGTCAGCAGCACGAGTCATTTGCCAGCCATCTGGGCAACAATGCACCTACACAGAGCGTCCCGATTCTCCTCAGATATGCTCCAGAATGCCCCACCCTGGACATGTTGGTACAGGGGCACAGGACCCTTCACTGTAACAGTGGGGGGTAGTCAAGGGCAGCTCCCCTGGTCTCGCAGATATTGTGCAGGATGCAGGCCACCAGGACTAAGATGGGGGTATGTTCCAGATCGAACTGGCTCCTGTTCATGAGCAGGTGCCAACACCCCTTGAGCAGGTCAAATGACCGCTCCACCATGCTCCGAGCCGACGAGAGGCGTTCATTGAAGAGCCTGCGGTGCCACGGGATAGGCGTGCATGAGCCACGGGCTCAACAGATAGGCGGGGTCCCAATCACCACAGGAGCCATGGGAACCCCCTCAATGATGTGGTAGAGGTTGGGGGCTATCTCCCCATCAAACATGCGTGCATAGAAGGGGGAAGCTCGCAGTATCCGCGCATCATGGCTCCTCCGTAAACATGCACCTGTGATCCACAACGGCCTGGAGATTGATAGAGAACACCTGCTTCCAGTTCAGATAGTTCATCTTGGCATGTGGGGGGCCGGATTATCGCCCCTATGCAATGGGGGAAGCCCAGGTCCTCAAAGCCACGGATCATGACCTCTGAATCTTGGAGCTGGATGACCCGCTAGAGCAGCAGTTCCACTATCAGGTCACAGGTGCCCTGTTAATGGTTGTGGTCCCCACCCCAAATTGCTCCCCAATGCTTTGACAGGAATCGGGGGTGGCCAGCCTCCACACGGCCATGGCCAAGCGCATCCTTGGCAACAGCGGATACCGTGTGTTGGTTGCCCGCCTCTGGAGATGCAGATTCAGGAGCTCTCCAAGCCGGGTCAACAGGGAGCGGTTCATGCAGAAGTGGTCCGTCCATTCCTCATCTGTCCAGGTTGCCAGCATGTTCTCTCACCATTCATTGGTGCATGACCGCATCCAATTCAACCTCCGTGTTGGTACAGTGACATGATGGCTGTATAGGTTGAGTGGTCTAGGACAAGGCGCATGTCCTGAGACACAGCTGTACTGAACAGGGAATGCCGGCGGGCATCTACCCTCTGTGCCCACTGCAACGATGCTGCTCGGCGCATGTTGGCCACTCTCCTGTGCCATTCGCCATGGTTGTAGAAGTGGGGCCCTGGCAAAAGTAGCTCAGCCCATTGCTGCAACACCTGGGCCAGGATCATGAAGCAGGAGGCCAGGACCATTAACAGAACGGCCCTCCCCTCAGGGGGCTCATCAACTGGCAGCATGGTACCACAAACGTGACCCACACACAGTGGTCACCAGCAGCAGTGTTTCCACTCTGCTCTCAGTCACTATCACCTATCAGTCACCACGCCCAAACCACCTCACACTCTGAAGCCCAAGCCCAGCCAATGCAACCTGTGCACATACATACTCTGGTGGCCCGGGATGTGTGCGCAGCGATTGGTGCTGTAACATGGGTGTGTTCCGTGCACCTGTTCGGGATCCCCCCTTGCCGGGCCGCTGCCCCCCCAGACATCATGGTTGCCTTGGGGTGAGAGGCACCTTGAGGCACCCCTGTGGCCCAGGAGCCACCCCAGCCCCTGCCACGGCCCCGTGCGATCACTTGGCAGGGCCCATCTGCAGCAGCCATGCGTCTGTCCCATTGCCCAAAGGCCACAGCACTGTGCAGCTGTGTTCCATCAAGATACGCTGCATGGAGTGTCTCATTAGCTCCCTGCTAGGGGCAGATGTGGCCTTGGTGATCTGTCATCGCTAATGCTGGTATGCTCCCACCCGGTGCGTGGGTCTGGGGTTCACAGGGCCTCTCATTGGTCCCACTATTAGCTGTGTACTGGCGCAGCCTGGCTAGTGCTGCACAGCTCCCAGTGCTGCGCTCATTCACAGCCGCTCTCAAAAGGACCACGGTGCACACTGAGGAGCAGCCCTTGGACCAGTCATGGCAGGATGTGGAACAGGGGGCTGGTGGTGATGCAAGGGAGGAGTGGTCGCTGTGTGCCAACATGCTGTTGGGGCCTCGATGCGCAGCTGCTGATGAGCGACCCCCTGTCGGTGGCGGATGGATTCAATATCCTGTCACGGTACATATGGGTGATGGGCCATCCATTTGGGGGTCCAGCTTGCCGGGGAGCTAGGATTCGCCCTCCTTTAACAACCTCTGTGGGGGCACCCAGCTGCTATTGTGCCATGGACCGCACAGGAGATCACGACTCTTCACTTGGTGGCTGAATGTTCAGAGCATGGACTGGCCCTGGAGTCCGGGGGTGCCCATGTTGCTACCGACTACACCTCCATCCTACTGTGAGCCCATGGAGTATCCCATCCGCGATCTGATTGCCAGGCCCTTCTTGGGGAGCTGGGACTGCTACCCACCGATGTTGGTGGACCACTGCTGACCAGGACCCCTACCACATATGAAATGGGCGTCCTGCGATCGGTGATGAACCTACCAGATATCAAGGCTGCAGATGCGACAGGGAACCACCTCCTGCCTTGTTTCATGGTGGATGTGCATACGTGTTCCCGGAGATTCTGCAGGGGGCTGTTTGCCTGGGAGGGAATTGCCTGGCAGGGACTTGCCCTGTTCCAGGGGCAAACTCCGGCCTCTCCATGAGCTGGGCATACCAAATGGCCCCTCCATCGCCTTGTCATTGGCATGCCTGTGCTGTGGCCTGCCTCCTCCTGGGCCCCACTGCTCTGGCCCACAATACTGTGTGACCCGGTGGTGGGCTACCCCATCTGCCGGACCCATCCCTACGTCTGTACACTCCAGTCCCCATATCCCTGTAGCATTACTGTGCTCCTCTATCCCTCTTGGAGTGCCTACAATGGTGCCCCACGTTGTTGCTTGTGGAGAACAGACACGAGCCTGTGATCACCCATTCGCCCGCCTGTGATTGCCCATACCCACCCTTCCACCCCATCAGTAATAAATACCTTGACTGTGACTGTACCCCCTTGTGTGCATTCCTGTCTGTGTCCCCTCATCTGTCACCCCTCCAATGACTGTGGCCCTATCCTTGTGTGTTGGCTACTGTGATGGGGGTGCCTGGGGTTCCTGCTCGGGATCACTGGGGCTGTTGGGTGGCATACTGTGCCGGGCACTGCATTCCAATGTGGGCTCCATGATGGATCGTGGGTGTGCCCTGGTGGGTGGTGTGCCCCCCCCGCATCCTGTTGAGCACCCTGTCCTTCATTTGTGGGTGGCTACCTGGTGTCCAGGGCCTCTGTGCAGCCACCTGTGCTCTGGGTTACCCCCTGATTTCCCCCCCTGCGTGGAGGTGCTGTCAACCACCTGGGTTGATTGGCTGGCCCATCGTGGTGTGCATTGACAACATGTGTGCCGCTGCAGTCCCATGGCGGTGCTGTCTGTGTTTCCCCGTGGTTGGGGGGGGGAGCATGGCCTGGAGGCCCCAACCCCTCCCTAGTGGCTACTGTTGCCCTGCGGGCCTTGGCACGCACGTGTACTGGGCTGTCTGGTCAGGGATGACCATTGGTTAGCCACCCCGACTGGGCTATCCCACTTTCCACCACTCCTGGTGCCCCCTGTTGGTTCCCAACACTTGCACTGGTGGCGATGGATGGGCGGCAGGCGAGGTGGGCCACTGACTATGAGTGTGGGCAGTGCAAGGGGCATTTGTTGCCCGCCCGTGGTCCCCCTTGATCCGAGCAGGTGGGGTGCTGGCTTGGGTGTACCTGGACACTGCATGGGTTGTGCGTGATGTGTGGTTACCAACCCCTGCTGACCCACACCCTTTCCCTGCACCCTATCCCCTTCCCCCTTCTAGCTACTCTGGTTGTCTTCCTGGTAATTCGCCTGGCACAGATGGCCGGCCAGCTCCAGTGGTGCGGCCTCGGAGCTTCGTGCTGGGGCACACCTATGTGCAGGGCCCTCTCCCCAGGTGTCTGTTGGGGTTACACTCTTGGGGCCCACTGTCCCCTCCTTATGCACATTCTCTCTATCCCTTAGTATAGACAATGATTGCAGAGTGGACCAGGGAGCAGGAGGAAGTCCTGGAGAGGGTGCATCGGCTGCAACACACCCAGATGGATCGTTGCAGACGGCTATGGGGCCGACGTCCCTATTGAGGGCGGGGCTCCAGCCCCGCTGTCAGTACTGCCTCCCCACCTCCCTTGGACCTTTCCTGTGACCCTCGCCCTTCCCCCTGTTGATAAAGTTGCTTTGCCCCCTTAACCAGTTGTGTGTCTTGTTCCTCCGTGTGGCCTGGTCTCTTGTGTTGGCACTTCTTGGTGGTTGTTGAACTGTTGCCTGGTGGGGACAGGTTATCCTGGGACACCCCCCCCCCCCGGTGTTTGTGCTGTGGCTCTGCTGTCTCCTTTGGGGGTGACCTTGCTTGGCCTGGGGTGGTTGTGGCCTGTCGCTCGCCTGTCTTGGTTTCCTTCTGTCCCCCTCTGGCCCGGTCTCATTTCCCCCCCCCTTTTCCTCTGGTCCCTTGGGCCAGGGGCTTGTCCCCTTGGCTGCTGTCCTGGTGCCCTACCCCCTCCCTGTTTGTATGATGCCCCCCCCATCCTCCGCACAGTTCCATTGGTGGTGTGGGGAGAGCTGCAGCGGGTTTGCTGCCGGTTGCTGTGATAGAGTCCTTCCCCCACCCCCCCATTCCCTTTCCAGCCTGGCTGTGCCCTGCTGCCATGACCGCCTACATTCCCTGCCAACCCGGCTGTGCTGTGAGATTCCGTTCCTGCCCGTTCCCAGCTTGTTGTCTGGGGGCCTTGGGATGGTGTGGGTGGGTGTCGTGGGGTCCCCTGCTGCTTCGGACCTCTGCCACCCTCCCCTGTGCCCTGTCCTGCCACTGGGGTCTCCCGCCGCCTAGGCCATGCAGCCCTTCCCAGTGTGGTTCTATTAATGGTTGTGTGTGGGTGGGTTGTGCTTTGCGGGCGGTCCATGGTGCCTGGCTGTCTGGCCCTGTCACGGGGCTGCCTGGAGTCTGATATGGTATCTCCTGTCATCCCTGATCTCTCTCTTACCCCACCCGCGCAGGGGCTGGTGGTCCATGGGTGGAGCTGCGTGCTGTGGCTTCATTTGCCCTCAGTCGGCAGGGCTAACCTTGCAGTTTCCTGCCTTGGTGATGTCCCTAGTTCATTAGATTGAGGCTGTGATGTGGTTGGGTAATATCTGAGTAATAGCCCTCGACAAACATGTGTTGAGGTGCCTGTGGTTGAAATGCAGAACTAGGGTTGCTACACTGTTGCAATACAAACACAGTATGTGGGTGTGGGGGGGAAAACATTTTTAGAGATGTGTCCTTATCAAAGCATCAGGTCAGGAGGCTTCAAGGAGGAAAGAAGTGGTGTAGGAGTGCTTGAAATAGGCTGTATCCACAATTATTTCTCAAAAGTGACCACATTTACCTTTAGTCTTACTGGAAAAGCAGATCATCTGAGGTGAGAATTTGCTAAACTGTACAATGGTGCACTAAAATGTGTGCAAGAAAGGACATTCCAAAATAAACAAACAGCTGTAGTGAGCCCAAGGGATGATTTTTGGGAGTACTGAGCAACGGGGTGTGTGGAACAAAGGAGAGTTAGTACAGAAGCAGGCGAATCTGATTGAAAGCAGCAGTATTACCATCAGCTCTCCCACACCCACAATACAGTACAGAACCACATTGCGTGACATAAGAGGACCAGTATCCCTCTGCTCATAATCACCTATGCAGCGAGCAGATGCAGTGAGAATAAATGAAGGAGAAATTGTGGCTACAGTGCAGACAGATCAAGCACATAATATTGGGGCAAGGAGCTTGTCTCCAGCTTCAGTGCTGCCCCCAACATGCAGAGGAAGAAGACGATGGCTGAAAGACCAAGGCAAAACACAGAGCCTAAGTTGTAGGGGCGGGAAAACCGGTAAATCCGGTATCCGATAATGCCAGTACCGGGCGTACCGGCATTATCGGATTCGACCCGGTAATCCGGTCCGGGTACTGGATTCCGGGTACCGGATTTTTTT
>QEPC01008570.1:419813-469963 GCA_003113815.1 Sphenodon punctatus | reverse complement strand
CCCCCCAACCAAGGGGGCCAACACCTCCCTCGCTCTCCCCACCACCATCACCTCCATCTTACCGGGGTTGAGCTTCAGTCTGCTCTGCCACATCCACTCCGCCACAGCCTCCAAACACTGGGATAGCAACGAGACGGCAGGGTCTGGGTCAGCTGAAAAAGAGAGGTGATGGCGGAAGGCCTGGTGGCTACTCCTGCTTTGAGGTTGGATTCGCCTTTGCTCATCACACCCTGATTTGAAGTAGCAATCTCATCGTGGTGAGCCCGGTGGCGCGGGTAGTACCAGAGTTGTGTGCCTAGGTGCCGCTTGGGCTAGGGGGCGTCGGCTATCTTTATACCTGACCTTAAGCCGCCTTGCTATGTCTGGCAAGGGCAAAGGTAAGCATGGCTGCCTTTCTACCACACTGCCTGTATCGCCTCCTCCTAAACAAAGAAAGATGCATAGTTTTTTTCCTACCTCAAATAAATTAGAATAGAATTTATTTGAGCGTGGCCATAGGCCATTGCTTAGGGGAAACATAGAAACTAAAAAGGCCAACATGGACCAGTCATCAATACAAAACACATATATACAGTTACAAAATTTAACCCAAATATCTAAAAGAACCACTTCAGGGCAGATCATTAGGGAAACACTACATAAAACAAACAAACTAAAAACTAAGGTTACCAAATAATTTATATTGATAATCTGGGTAAAAATAGACCAGAGACCATAGCCCTCCCCAAGGGAGATATATTACAAAATCCACATGGTACATAACTAGCACCCTCTAAAGTAGGGCTGTAGCGGAATGTTGCAGAGGTAGCTAATTCTGCTGGAAACAGCGTTTCCGCAATTAGTGGTATGGCGTGACAGAGGCTTTCATTCCACTAGTTTCATTCCACTACTTCCGCAGTTCCGCTAATTTCATTCCGCTACTTCCACAGGCTTCGCAAAATAGTGGAAACATGACATTTTCGCTACTTCTGCCATTCCGCCAGTGCCACAAAATAGCGGAACAGCGGTTTCCCAACAGTTTCCGCAATTTTTCCGCACTTCCACAATTTGCAGAATGCTGGCGGAATTAGCAGAATGTCCGCAGAAAAGCCGCGGTGTGGCATGGGCAATTCCGAAATGGCAGAATGGAATCGCGGCGTGGTAACAGCTGCTGCCGCATCAACCCTACTCTAAAGCCGTTCTCCTACCTGGGGTTAAATATCCAAAACAGAGAAAGTCAGCCTATAGAGCCCAATATTGCGGTTCTACAAGTCATATCAGCACTCATTAGTTCCACTAGAATTGAGGCTTCTCTGGGGGGAAAACCAGAGTCTAAGCTAGGAACATGATTATAAATAAAAGGGATTATAAATAGAAGGACATGATGCTATAGGGCACCGTAGACTGATATGCTGAGATGGAACCGCCAGAGTACCAGAGCAAATAGCTTCTGGGGTCAAAAGGATCCCCCCCTGAGCTAGAGGAACTGGGTTTCAAGGAAACCTGATGGATATCCACCAAGGGGGCAGGTAAATCGACCTGGCTATCGAGGGCAGAGTCCTTTGAGGGCAAGGCAGAAGCACTAAAGCAGCATTCACTAACAGGGCCGCAAGGCACAGAATGAAGTTCAGCCTGAGCCAGTTCTTTAAATCTGTGGCCAATTGGCACCTCTGATGGAAAACAAAACTGCCTCTTTGGCACCTGAATACAATTTAGGCTACTGATAATTGGATAAGGCACCTTAGGAATAAACACAGGGGGAGATGTTCTAACTAGAGGCGCTTGCAGCAACAGTGGGGAAATTCTAGGCTTAATATAAATTTTAGATACATGAACCCCCCATGAAGTAAAGACCTGAGAATACACCAATAAGCTATCCACTATAGCTGGAGAACGAAAATAAGTGACAACCCGCATTGCACCACCCACAAAAGGAAGATAAAAAGAATGAGTAATAAAACTAGGCAAAAAAGGGAATCTTAGTATATTGGAAAGATGACGAGAGATCCAAAATTTCATATCCCATACTGGAAACACCCCCGAGTCCAAAGGAAGGACTCTGAAAACTAAAGCATTTGGGGCAATATCAAGCTTAAACCCAGTTCCCCTGGTGGGAGTATGCTTGCTATTATTAAAGGCTTTAGGAGCCGAGAAAGCAGAGAAGGACAATGTCGGAGAGGCAGAGGTTTGACACCCCTGGTCTATGCCCTGCGTGGGCTGACCAGTCCTGTCCCTACTTAGATCTCTTAAAAATAAATCCATTAAATCCCTCGACTTATTCAGCTGGAGCTGGGTTGCTTGTATTTCGGTGGCTAACCCCTGGATTTGGGACAGTGAGTGATTGCAACATATCACCTATCCTAGACAAGCCATAGAGAGTATCAGTCTCTGGTATCTCCGAGGCACAGAGCCATAGGCTCTTCAAAGGGCTAGAAGGGATGGCCGAGGTAACCCCCGTAGCCAAACCTGCTGTAGGACAAGGGGCAATGTGCCCCTGAACCTTAGTAATCTGAGTACAGGACAAAGATCCTGGCCCAAAAGGGATCACACACACATCCAACTCCCCCTTCCCGAGTTCAGGGGGAATTAATAATCCTTCCCTATCCTGCAGATAAACAGCTTGAGGCTGTGATACAATATCCTCCATAAATGACTGACGAGAGCATAGTTTGTCTTTGTCTACAGAATGTAAAGATCCCAAAGTTTTACAAAAAGGTTCTCTGGTCTTTCTAGCAAGGGAGCAGAATCTTTCCCCAAGCTTCCTAAAGGCCAGGTCATTTGAAAGAAGCGATGAATCTGGAAAGGAATGGGGAAAGGAATGTTAACTCAGAAACACCACCAACGGCTCGCTCCCGGGGCACCTCCTGAGCATAGGAAGGAAACTTCAACAAGGAACTCGGGGGGGGGGGGCAGCACAAGAAATCAGTCTAGCCTCAGCCTCCCCACTGGTCGAGCACACAGGCAAAGGTGAAGGATCACCCCCAACAGGGGCAGTGATCACAGGACCAGATACACAATCATGTATTTGAAGTTGCTTTACTCGTGCCCCGATAGATGACCCCTTCTTCTTACTGTTCTTCTTAGTCATTTCGGGGGGGATTCAGGATCAAAAAACACATAGTCCTAGTCCCAGAGCCAAATTAAGTCCTAAGTACAATAAAGTACTAAAGACCAAAGCAAAATAAAAAACAACCAACAGCGGAGGGCACCCTGCACCCGGCCCGCGCCTAAGGCCACTTGCACAAGGGCACGCCCTTGCGCGCAGCCCTTAGGCACGCCACCCCAGTGTGCGCCTCCGGCGCCGCCAGGCACCACGGCGTCCTTCAAGGTGAGTCCCAGTGCGTGACTCCGTCCCCTCACAGGTGGCAGTGATCCCTGGGGCAATCAACAACAGGCTCCCTCTGGTAACCGGGGACCCTCAGGATCAGGGGGACGCGGGCGCTGGGCTGGTGGAGCAGGCAGGTCTCCTCAAATAAATTTGAGGTTTTACGGTCGTGCATGGATGCGGTGGCATCTCATTCTTGCCCCCTGGACTCACTCTCCCGTGAGGGAGGCTCTTTTAGCCACACCCAATGTGATACCTCATGGAAATCTTACAACTAATCCATCAAATGGACCAATGGCCATCGAATATCTACTCATGAAGGGGCCCTCATGGATTGTTTCGTGGAGCATGCATTGTTAACTGTGCAAACATGTCTGCTTGCTTGGACAAGGTTTCTGCGAAAGTTGATGATTTTTCCAACCAACTTATGAAAGGGGGGTCTCTCTGCCCAATTAGACAAATTAGATAAAGTAAACTCTAGACTGGATGAGATTGTGCAGCTGGTTGGAAGAGTCCCCCCCGAGTCCCCTAAATCACAGCCTATATCATCTTTGGTGGGCCCAGGGAAGGAGGGCTGTGAAATAGACCTGCAAGATGTGTTTGTGTTAGATACTGGTCCATCTCAGGATAAAAAGTCTCTAGTCCCTTATGTTAGAGCCATGAATAAAATTGCTTTGAACATTAGCCCTACTCCACGGGGCAATCTACCCCTTTGGAGTTCAGCTTTAGAAGTAGCAGAACATCTGAGGGTACTTATCCATGTTCCTATAGTTAGCAAGGACATTTTGAGGGTGGATACGTTGGGGGTAAATAAGCTCCAGAGGAGCATTTTACTGCATTTCTCTGATGTTAAATATGTATCTGCTATATGGAACAAACAAAAAGTCTTATATGGTCTGGGCATTGCTTTAGCAAATGTTTAGATGGGCCAATGGAAAAAGGAGGATCTAAATCCTAATAGGAATGCATTGGCACCCCAGATACAGGGGGGAGGTCTCCCCTTGGGTAGAGTGGAACCTCCTGTTGTGCTGTTGTGGGTCCCCCCCCCCCCCAATCGATCTCAGGGTGAATGAACCGCAGACTGAAGTTATGGAAATCCAAATAAGTTCTCCAGTAGTTACGAAACCATCCTTCAGTGTAACGCAGGCTGACAAACTTACTGCCTGTCTCTGAGGTTTACGTTGCTGTCTCGTCAGATCCATGACTCAGTAGCTAAATTGAGGCAAAATAAACTAGGCTCTTCCCTACATAGTAGGAGTCCTGGAAAGATACCCAGTAGGGATAGTTTGGCCTTAGCCAGCGGTATCCTGGGGGCACAGCCAGTGTCCTCTAGGATCCTTTATTACCCAGAGGGGGATTGGCTTGGAACATCCACCCCTTTGGGAGAGCGACAAGATAATGAGACTGTATATGGCGCTGTGGGTCTAAGCACATGACAGCATGCCAACTTTAGAATCTGAGGGTATTGGCTCTTGCCCCGTTCAATGTGGTTTGATAGCAAATGAAAATGGGATAGCTGAGCAAACGGTGGGCAATCTGGTAAAACAGTGTATACTCGGCTTGCTTGGATACCTTTGTTCTACCAAGTCAGGTTTTAACACGGGACGGGGAGACTTCCGACTGTCAGCATGCAGAGCATCAAGTTAGTGCGGCGGCTCTTTCTTCTATTGATTAACTGTATTCTGTTCCAGTGGGGGAAGGGCCTTTGAGGATTGCTTGTTGGAACACAGGGGGTGGTTTCAGAGAATTTTGAACCCTGATTTTGGAAGGTTGCGGGGTTACTGTGATTTCCTTCTTTTACAAGAAACTTGGGCTGCCAGAGAACTTTGTCTGTCTGATTTTGAGGTTTATTATTTAAACGCTCAATCTGTATGTAAGCAGGGCAGACTTAGTGGGGAGCTGGCACGGTTAGTGAAATCCTCCTTACAGGCAGTTATAACGGAGGTGGGGAATTATTTATCTTATTTTGGGCTATGGCTCTGTGTGCTTGCCTCTGGTGCTGAATTATTGCTGGCTAATGTGTATATCCCCCTGGTGGCTTCTCCATATTATATGGTGGATATATGGTCCTGTATCATCCAGATGATACAGGGTATGTCCTTGAAATACCCCAAGGCTGTGCTAATCATGGGCGGGGACATGAATACCTGTATTGGGCCCTCCACAGGATTGGGGGTGGTGGTGGTGACACAAGTACCATTTTAGTCCCCCCATTTAATAATGTTCGTGTTTCTAGAGCTCCCATCCTGTGTCCTAGAGCTTCTAGGTTATTCAAGCTTCTGGATAACTTAGATCTTGTTATTTTGAATGGACTCATCCCAGGGGATCTGGAGGGCAACTTTACATACCATTCAGCCCAAGAACAAAGTGTAATTGACTATTTTATGGTATCGGTAAACTCTCTTTTTCTGGTTTCAGAACTTAGGATTTTTATGACCGTAGAAACAGAACATTCGCCCCTGGTTTTGTCCCTTGTGATACACCCCACTAGACAATTGAACTTAGTCACGTCCAGGGCCTCTCATTATCAGTGCCCGGGAGCAGTGGGACAGTACTCTGTTCGTGTAAGGTGGTCCGGGGGTGTGGAGGCATCTTTTCTTAGTTTTATTCAGGAGCCCCAGCTTCTGGGACTCCTTGATCAGATAATCGCCTCCTCCCCCAGGTCCAGCGCTGCTTTTGAAACTCTTTGCCATTTACTGCTATTGTCTATAAACAGAGCTTTTGGTGCACGTCCTCCCCGATTCCCAAGATGGTTTGATTCTGACTGTTTTGATGCAAGGAGGCAGTTGAGGAAAGCTGTACGTTTGCAATGGCTTTTCCCTCTTGTTGAAAATAGATGAAGGGTGGTGAGGGAGAGGGGGGTTTATCGAAATATGATTAGAGCTAAGAAACTTGCGTTTCAAACCACACAATGGGCTAGGCTTCACCAGGCAGCTTTGGTACAAGATTCTGGGCAGTTTGGGACACTTATTGCGAGCTATAAATCACCAAACAGTCAGATTCAGGACTGCTTTGTATCTTTAGAAGCCTGGGAGCAACATTATGGGAAGTTGTTTGCTAAACCAATGGGGGTCTGTAGGCCACTGGGTTTGGAACCTTTAAATTGCTTCCAGGAGTAGCCTCCAGTATCCCCACAAGAGACTGAGGACCTCATCTTGTCCCTCAAAAGTGGCAAGGTGCCAGGTTTGGATTTTATTCCTCCCGAGTTACTGAAAGCCAAGCCGGCTTGGTGGGCAAATCTGCTGGCTCCTCTTTTCACTCAGATTAATGCCGAGGGAGCCGTCCCGGCCACTTGGAGGAAAAGCTTAATTGTTCCAATTTTTAAAAAAGGCGACAGGAAAGATCCTTCTAATTATCGCCCAATAAGTTTGCTTTCAGTGGTAGGGAAGCTTTATGCTAAGTACCTTCTGGGACAGCTACAAAGGTGGCTGGCGGAAGAGCAAATACTGTATCCCAAACAGGCTAGCTTCAGGGCTGGGCAGGCCACAGTAGATCATATTCATATTTTGAGTCACTTGATTGCTGAATATTCGTCTAGGCAATATAAGGTTCCCCTGTTCTGTTGTTTTGTGGACCTTCGAGCCGCTTTCGACTCTGTGGACAGGGAACGCCTTTGGGTGAAGCTTAGCGGCACCTCCATTGACAGATGTTTGCTATACTTGCTAATCCTTCTGCATAGTAATAACCCTTACAAGTCCACTCCTCACCATCTGGTCTCTGTACCAATGACATCCCGCTGGAAAGAGGGGTTCGACAAGGGTGTATTTTGGCTCAGACTCTTTTTAATTTTTATGTTAATAATTTAATCCCGTTCATGGAGAAGCCAAATAATCATGCCCCAATGTTGAGCAAATGGCGGTTACCCCTATTACTGTATGCTGACGATACGGTTATTTTCTCACTAACGTAGGTGGGCTTGTGGCGTAGCATGTCGAGGTTTGAACTCTACTGTAAAAGGGAAAATCTAGCTATTAACTACTCGAAGACAAAGATTATGGTATTTGGTAAACCCTGCCGTCACTGGAAGGCCATGGCTTGGAGCAGGTTAAGACCTTTAAATATTTGGGGGTAGTATTCTCAAGCTCCGGTAGTTGGTCCTCTCATTTTACAACAACTAAAGCTCAGGCTAGGAAATCTTTGAGTACGATCCTTAGCTTCTTCCATTCACAGGGGGGGAAGCTGGTAAGTCCTGCCTTGGCCCTTTTTAGGGCCAAAGTACTCCCACAGTTATTATATGCTGTTGCTGTGTGGGGCTTATCAGTTTTGGAGAAGCTTGAACCTTTACAGAACTTATTCATGCGATCAATCCTGGGTGTTCCGAAATCAGTCCTCCAAGCGATTCTTAGGGCCAAATTGGGCTTGGTTCCAGTTTGGTCTCTAGCCTTGATTAGTATTTTGAAATTTTGGCTAAAGGTGGAATGGTTTCCAACATCCTCCAATTCGGGCTATTGGTCTACGCCCACGACAAGCACGTAAAGAACTGGTGGGGTAGCAGGGCGAAATTGGAGGTGGCCAAACTTGGCCTGTCTAGGGACATCTTGCTCCCGTTGGGCAGGAGGGAGGCGGTCCGTTTAATTTCCCAACGAATTAGTGACCAGAGTCTGCAATTAGAATCTATAGCCCGCATATCCTCCCGGAGTGTGCCGGATTATTGCATTGAAAAAGCTCCTGCGGATTATCTTTTGAATTGGCTGGCGTGGCTGTTTAGGAGGGCCTTTTCATTAATGAAATTCAATGTATTCCCCTCAGCGATTGTATCAGGCAGAAATAAGAGTATCCCTCATAATGAGAGTGTGTGTGTCTTCTGTGATAAGGATCTTCCAGAAACAGCCTCGCATATTATTCTGCACTGCCCTGCTTACTCACAGCTTAGGGAAAAATATATTATTCCAAATATGGGTAATCATTACTCAGGGCTAAGTGAAAAACTTAAATTGCATTTACTTCTGGATGCAGGTGGTCCTCACTCCAGAGCAGTAGCAATTTTCTGCCTTCGGGTTTTGTTACTCAAACTTGGTTAAATTCGTGGGCATTGAAGCTCACTTTCCTTTTCTTAGTGTAAATCTATATGGGAGGGATTTTGCTTGTCGCTTTTGTGGTATGTTTTAAGGCCGGGGGGCTAACAAAAATATTAAGTAGGGCTAAGGATGATTGGGTGCAATCTAGTCTTATGATTGGTATCTATCCCTTTTGTTTGTTTTAAATTTTATAATTTGTATTTTGGATACTGTAATATATGTGTTATTTGCAATTGTGTTTAAGTCGTGTTAATATCCAATTTCTGTATTAAATGTATTCATTTACTTATTGTTATTAATGTTTATTGTATTTTAATATTTGTATATGTGCAGAAATTTTCCTTTTGTATAGGAGCTTTGGGTCACGGCGAAAGCTAGTAGCCGTAATAAAATGATGATGATGAATAAAATGATGATGATGAATACACAGAGAATTATAGAATTTATATCCTCCCCTCAGTTGTGAAAGCTATCTGGGCAGAACCAATGCTGGTTTAGAGATACACATGCAAAAAAAACCTTGCCATAAGAAGGGGCTTACCCTAAAGTCACCACTGAACCCATTTCTCTACATGGGCACCAAGGGAGCACTGTGCTGTTGGATACTGTTGTTACTGGATACTATTGCTACTGTGCAGGTTTGTGAACGTTGAAGATCCTATAGCACGTCTAAGCATATATATGGACATCTACCCTCATACCTGGTGAAGTTTTAACTAAGGAAGTTACGAATGATTACACTTTGGTAATTAGTATCATTGTGTACAGCTATTGTATTGCAATCAGCCACTGACTCATCTGCCTAAAGTGCTTTGCAGGCTCCTGGGTATGCAAGTTAACAATATAATTTTAGGGCAGTGTAATAAAATTAAAGTGTGATGCTTTTATCCAAGAAAGGAATTTAAACAGGTGCTACTATTTTCTTGCTACTTATAAATAAGAACAGTCTTAACAGATAAGGCAAATTCTTTAACAGGCAGTACTCATGACAGATCCTGGAGGTTTTCAAATGAGGCCTCAGAAACAGTTGCACTTAAGCAAAACCAGCAGATGTGGCAAGAATAATGGCGCACAATATTCAAGTCTTTTTATTCAATGGGGGGTGGGGGGGAGAATCACTTGAATGGGTGACCATCTCCACTATCAAACTACAAACTAGAGCCACACTTACCTAAAGCTGCAGGATTAAGTGAGAGAATACACTACTTTAGGCACTTCAGAACTGAATCTCAGCTTAAAAGTACACAATACAGAATGCTCTGGCTTAAATTTTAATATAAAAATTCACTAATGTACAAAAATGTTAAAATGCAACATAAACCATTTGAAATACTGTGATTAACATTCTTTTAACACGACAGTAAAAAACAAAACCAAGCTGGCAAGAAGCACTGAAACATAGGCTTTTCTTTCTCAAAAAAAAAATAAATCACACACAACGTACTAAAACGTTCAGCTACAAACAGCTCGACATCTTTATTAAGAGCTTCCATGTGGTAGGGCTACTCTCGATGGACCAGCACGAATAAGCCCAGTAGAAAGAGGACTGCGTACTGCAAAAGAAACAACCAGTAGAAAGAGCATGGTTGCAGTCAAACATGTTTACAACTTCAGCAACAAAACAAAGTATACAAGTTTTCCCCACAGTAAGAGAATAATTTTTTAGCAACAGAATGAACATAAGGGGTCATACCTTAAATTTGGGGTAATCGTTCATTAAGATAGTGACTATTCCAATGTAAGGCACAAATCTGAAAGCAAAAATTCATTGTTTCAAATGGTTTCCAATCAAGAGTTCAAGGGTTGAGTTTTGTTCTTGGATATGCACACAAAACAGTCAGTCTTGATCGGGCCTGCTATTCTGTCTCCTACAGTAATCTGTGCCAGCTGCTTTGGAGACTAGTCTAACAAGACCCTCATGCTGAGTTGTCCCTCCAACCCTGTTTAGAAAGTCGGCCCAAGCCCTAAAGCAGGAGGCTTTCCCTTATTCTTGTTTCTCAGGCAGCTGCCCAAACCTTTTGGAATCCTACTATACTTGTGACCTTAATGAGTGCTTGCAGCTATGTGTTCCACAGGTTAATATGCAATGTGTTAAAAACAGATTGTCACTTAAGTTTGCAACTGCGACTTGACAGAGCATTCATGTATCTAGAGAACAAAGTTCCCATTCTACCATTCAGTATCAGTATTTTGAATCACTATTGAAACCCCTCTTTTTTGCTCCCTTCGTAAGCAGTAAATGCTAATCTTTTCAATCTTGACTGCGTTCTGTTCCAAAGCCCCCTCTGTTTCTGAGATAGGATGATCAGACCTGATCATAGTATTTGGGTGAGAGCATTTGAGTGATCTACAAAATGGGATCAGAGAAGTCTCAGATGCATCTTACTGTGCGACACTGTTTAATCATCTGGCTGCAAGCAAGCGCCTTCACTGATCTGTCATCAACCTGTTAGTTTAGGACACAGTAAGCTGCATGAGTAGTTTCAAAAACCCTCTACTAGGTGATACTACTTTGAATCAGTCAAAACTTAATTCCATCCAAGTCTTTTTTTGATTCTGAGCTATCTAAAAAACTCTTCCGCAAGTTTTGCCACCATGCTGCTAACCCCCATTTCTTGCTACTCTCATCAGATTTAACAGCAGCTGCATATCACTATATAATATATATGGAGGAAAGTTTGGCCCTAAATGCAGCACGTGCAGAGACAAGAGTGCTGCTGTGATGCACAGCACTTTAGTTCTATCAGAACAAAGGCTTTGTTTCCTTGAATCAAGAAACCTGGATGGCAACAGAGTGAATTCAAGACACAAAAGGAGGGCACTACTATGAAACTAGACTCACAGAAAATGCAACATGAAAAAAACACAGAACTTTTTACAAAAACATGGGGTAAAGCATTTATCCTGCTTTAGAGCAGGGAGTTGGACTAGATGACCCATGAGGTTCCTTCCAACCATACAATTCTGTGATTTAGTTCTCTGAAAGCAGTGTGAGTACCACACCATCACCAGCTGAATTACTTACCCCCTGGCTCGTCCTACAACATCCTTCTTCTCCAGCCAGTGCTGGCCTTGCTTGTATAGACCTCTGTCATCGACAGCATTATTATCTCCCTTTGTCAAAAACTTGATGTCTCCATTTTGTCTTGCAGAGGGGAAATCACAAGTCACAGTTCAGCCACTAACAGATATTCAAAGAACATAAAATATTTTCATAGGCTAAAATACCACTTAAAGCAAGTATGCGACAGTAAAAATTTTGACTTGCTCCAGGCCCCAGAGAAGTAGAAGCATCAAATTGTCACCAACAGAAATTTGTTTTGAAGGGCAGACAAAATCTGGAAACATTTCAGCACTGGAGAAATGCACAGTGCAATCCTTGAATACATAAAAGGGAGCTGAGAGTACTAGCAAGAAAGTGACTTTACCTCTGTACACAGTGAAATACTCCATCCAGTTCTACTGCCCACATTTTAAAAAGGATAGCGAGAAGCCAAGTGCGGAGAGTTGGACAACAGGAAAGTTAAGGAGCTTCATCTGTTAGCTTACCAAGAAGGATAAGATTATGAAGACCCGATTACGATGCCTTCACAGGGTGAAAGTACAGTAGGCTTTCTTTAGATCTAGCATAGGAAGGTAAAACCACTATCACTGGTTAAAAGTTAAAAAGCTGACAAGTTACAATTAAGCCACTGAACAAGTAGCTCAGGGAGGGATGGGTGCAATCAATTGCAATCTTCATATGAAGAGAATTTGATGTTCTTTTTCTGCCTGAAACCCTTGTAGGACTCCACTGGAAACACTCCCATTCATCGATGATTTCCCATTAGTTGCTGCCAAAAGCTGTCAGTCCCTTAATGTATTTAAAGTGTGCTCAGAAAGGTAGTCAACCATGAGAGTAACCTTGGGCTAAAATTATTATTTTGGGGGTGGGAATACTGACCTTCCACCTTAAGCTCTACACCCTTATCTCTAGCATTGCAGGGGAAGGAAATTTGCAGGGGATGTGTCCTTTATGTCATCTCCCTCTAATTACTCCCATGAAATCAGAATGGTATGGTCAAACACTCTACAGAAAGGCTAAGTCTCATACATCAGTCAAATCTGTAATATCTCAAGGGAAAAAAACCCCCTTAAGACTTACATTAAAAACATGTTGATGGGCATTAATTATATTCCATTCTTTTCAATTTTTGAACCCCTTTCCATTATTTTACCTCATTTCCATCTTTTAAGTGTTGGCACGGTACTTCACAGATGAAGGCAGTGAGCCTTGCAAGTTTCTAGAAATTCCATTATTTTGATGGGCATTAATTATATTCCATTCTTTTCCATTTTTGAACCCCTTTCCATTATTTTACCTCATTTCCATCTTTTTAGTGTTGGCACGGTACTCACAAGTTTCTAGAAATTCTCCAGTATACCTTCATTAATACCGCCATGCTTTCACTAATACAATACCTGCAATGCTTTCATCACCTCAAGACTGGACTATTGTAACATGCTCTGCATAGGGCTGGCTACCCATGGTGACGGTTTGGAGACTGCAGCTGGCAAAGAACGTGGAGGCCCATCTCCTTGCAGGAACGGGTCACCGTGAGCATATTACACCAGTGCTCCGTTCTTTGCACTGGCTGCCGGTAGTCTTCTGGGCCCAATTCAAGGTGTTGGTGCTTACCTATAAAGCCTTATACGGCCTAGGTCCTACCTATCTGTGGGACCACCTCACTCACCAGGGTCGACCAGGAGTGTCTTTCTTGAGGTTCCCCAGGTATCTCGGGGGGGCGACTATGGAGAGGGAGTTCTCAGTGGCCACACCAAGGCTGTGCAACTCCCGCCTGCCAGAGGTCTCTGTCAGGCTTTTGGTGGGGGAGATGGGGAAGGGGTGGGGGTTGAGGGATGAGGAGGGGGGAAAGTTTTCCTGTTTTTTTGATGCTCCACCAAGTGGAATTTTTTAATATTGTGTTTTATACTATATTTATATTTGTATTTATACCGTATTTGATTTTTTTAAACTGTAAATTGTGAGCCGCCCTGAGCTGCTGCTAGCAGGAGGATGCAGGATATAAAACTTGTAAAATAAATAAAATAAAGTCATTATCAGGACAGAGAATCTCCTCAGCCAGTTTAAAAAACAACAACAACAAAAACCCTACTGGGTGCAAGTTATCTAAGCCTGTTGGCTGCACAACTTTTAACTCCTGGTCATAAGTGAGCAAAAGAACCCAGACTGCCTTTCAAAGCTCATGAAAGTGGTCACAGAACTGGCAGATGGAAGTGATCTTGTTTGTACACAAAACAGCTCAGAGCTGGAGTCACTACAGAGCCCAACAAAATAATTTAAGCAAAGACCCTATTTGGAGCAGCAATGCACATTTAGTTTCCAATAGACTATATATCTTAATGGCCGCCAACAGCCATATCACAAAAGTGAACAAGACTAGAAGCTGCAAAACAAGACTTTTGCACCTGTGGAAAAATAAGAAGCAATTGGGAATTTCAGGACAGCGTTGTTGGAAATTTTTGCAAATAATGCCTAATGTGAAACTGCTAATGCTACCATTTAAACAGATAATTAAGAGGATAGTTAAAAGGATCTCTCTTACTGGACCAACTTTGTTGGTATGAAACTCTGAAGCTTACAGGGCCCCTCCTTGGGCAAGAAAAATCTGTGAAGCATGAAAGCTTGCACATTCCTAACCAACGGAAGTAATCATAGGGTTACCAGATAAACACATTTTTACTGGCCACTTATTAAAAATATGCACCAATGCAGCCCTGCAATGTGTACTTTTCATAACTGGCCAGTAAAAATGTGCATATCTGGCAACCGTGTATCATGGTGTGACTTTCTCTCATCTCTTATATGTGGGACCAATATGGCAACCACACTCCTCCTCCACCGAGATAAATGGGACAAGTCACAGCACAGAGCTAGGCTCATACTGCTCACACATCCACGACAACCTTTTATAAACAAGGGTGGGCAAATTTCCGGAGCCCAAGAGTAACATACCAGCACTTCCATTTTTCTGAGAACTACAAGGCACTTTACAACGATTGTCTGCTTCCCCTGACCCTGGGGATGGGGCAGAATGGCTTCCCCCCACCCACCTGACATCAAAGCCCTGCTCCCAGATGTTCCAGTGTATTCAGGCAGCAGCAATAGCTCAGAGCATGCTACTTCTGCTCTAACATTCCCACTAACCCTGGACTCAGGAGCACAGTTTGGGAACCAGTGAGCTAGGGGATCTGCAGGTGGAGATCTTGGAAGGAAGCCTGGCACACAGAGTGCAAGTGGCTATAGACTGAGATCCTGCTGGTAGAGGTGAAGGAAGCACTTCTTCTTATTATTTTTATTTATATAGAACCAGCAATGTACCTGGCACTATACAATCATTAATTTGAGACAGGTCCCTACCCCAAGGGGCTTACAATCTTTGTTGAAGTCATGTTTCTAACATTACTCCATTGTTAACACCACCTCCAGTAAGGAAGTCTCCTTTACAATCTTGGTATGTTTCTAGACCCCACTACTTCTTGATATCCAAATAACTAGGCACACAGAGTTCTAGAAAAGTTCCAGTCAATTCAGAAAGCACAGTCACTGTCATCAACACAGAGTCATTTTACATACTAGTCATCATCAATTTTCTATGGAATATGGAGCCAAATTTGAACTCTGCTCCACTGGTTTGGCTACAGTTACCTAAGAAACTACATATGTCCACAAATATTCCAAACAGAACAATAGTCTACTAGAATGTTTCACTGCAACAATGAATCTTGCAAGTTTTGTGTTGCCTATGCAATGCAAACAGCACAGATAACGTAGGTCTGTCCTATCACATAGCGGGGAAAACAAGAGCTATAAAAACTAAAAGCTATAAGTAAATATATACACACACCATAAACAACACAGTGCCCTGCATCTTACAAGTTACATATACGAGACTCAGGAGTCACTTCACTCCCCGCAGAGTGACACAGCAAAAAGCACCTAAGGATGCTACCAAATAGGTCGCAAATTTCTGTTCACTCTGCCTCCACCCCCATAGTTAGTTAGATAGATTTATTTCAGCAAATTTGCAATATAAAATATACATTAACATGACACATCACAAAATACACATAATAAATAAAATTCTCTGCTTTGCAATAAAACAATCAATCATATATAAATATCCAAATATAACAAGTTCAAAAGGGCAGGAAACTGACCCTTCTCAGGAAACTCTACCCTCTCGACCTAGCGCTAGGAGAAACATTGCCACTGTTTTAATTGTTGACATATCCGTAGAAGGTAATAGCAGTTCACAAGTCTACTCTGGGAAGCTATTTCCGGGATTATCACAGAACTCAGCCACAGTTCCCTAAGCTCAGCATATTGGCTCCACCCCCCTATAGCTTTAATAGAATGCAGTGTTATTAATCCCTGCCTCTCTCTAGTATAGCAACACTACAGAGCAGTTTGAGAGAGGCAGAGATTAATAACACTACATTCTACTGAAGCTTTGGTGGGGGCGGAGGGAACAGAAATTTGCAACATATTCAGTAGCATCATTATGGCTACTTTCCCAGTTTATGGAAACTGCCATGACAAGCCATCAGAACCCTGCAAACTACCTGGAAGATGATCCTTCCAACAGCTTTCTGGTAGGCTGCTGAATGAGTATCAGGAAGAAAGCTTAGCGGTCTCCTGTCCATGTATTTTCCAACCAGCCCTTGATTGTTCTGCAAGAAACTCACAGTCCAGAGCAATAAGGCAGCTCACATTTGCAACTTTAGTACAGTCACCACCCACATTGACATACTTTTCATGAATTTTCAAAACTCGATGAACTATTGGAATTTCCCTTCCTTCTATCCTAAAGACCACGATTTCTCCCACTCTAATTGGATCTTCAATTCGATTGGTTAAGAACAGGAGATCCCCTCTGTGAAATGCAGGTTCCATGCTGCCACTGAAAAACAAGAATATTAGCATTTAACAAGATTAAGAGATTAAAATTACTATGTGAAACTATATTAATTTGGCAAAGAGGCAAGGATCTCTTCTGTCCACACCAGTTTTTAGTGGTGAAAGTACAGATGGCAAGCAACGTGTGTGTGCCAAAGCTCCCACTACTGATGGAGATGCACTGGTGACAATGTCACAGCTGGAAGTTTTAATAAGGCCAATGCAGACACAAAACTTCTGAATAAATTAAATACAGAAGTGCTCCAAAGCATCTACTGCCTGTTCCAGATGTGCTGTGCTAAAATGGTCATTCATTGCACCTCTAACAATCACACTGTAGGCACTGCTATTCAATTACCTGTCTTGCAAATGTCAAAGTATTACAGAATGCGTAACCTTTTTAATTTTACATGAATTATACCGTTCAAGAAAAGATGAACTTTAAGCATTGCACATATTTCCATTGCAGCTGGAGATATCAGGCAAATGATGACATTCAAATAAGGAAAGGAACACTTCATTCAAAAAGGCAAACGAGATGCTCTTCTAGACTACAAATTCTCTAGCATGAAGAGCCTCTTCCTAGGGCTACAAAATGTCAGTAAGATGAGAATATGAGCTTCATGGATTTGTTGTTCAACAACCTGTGATAATAAACGCTGATGAAAGAGTGTTGTGAGGTTAGTGTGCATTTCAGAGAAAGAGACCTGCATATTCTGGGTGTGCTTAATATTTGACTTTTCCTTTGCTCCAAGAATGGCAGCAATGTAAGACTGCTTCAGGTAGTACCACTCATTTGTACCCAGAGAATCTCTAGTAGGGAGACAGCTGCATAGTCAGATTTCCCAAAGCAAACTACAAGGACATCCCATTTACTTTTACAGCTCATTAAATAAATGCCCTGATGAATACCTGAGCGCACTGAGGATGCTTACAGAAACAGCATAATCTGCTCCACCACAAGCTGAAGTGCCAAACCTACTCACACTTGTGATGCTTTTCAGGGTAATCACAGCTTTCCCGATGATTGGGTCATATACTAACAAAACATGGGTATGAGGCGGAGGACTGTACTCCATCCCACAATTTAGCTTCAATTAATAATACTGTTCCACTTTGGCGAAAGCCATAAATAAATTTGAATTTGAATACTGCTGTTCTCTGGAGAGAATCATCTTAATGCCATGCCCATGCAAGGATGCTTCGATGATTCAGTCCTGCAGAGAACAAATGGCCCCCTGGTTTGCCCCTGCCCATCATACCCCAGAGAATCTACACTGGCAGCAAGAAGAGCGGCTTCTTGCTCCCTCTCCTCTGCTTGGGTCATCCTGCATGGGTTGAGGGGCTGGGGCTCAGCACAACCTAGCACGCCTGAGACAATGGTGACTTCCAGCTCCTGCAGGGTCCAACCTAGGAGTGTGTGGAAAGCCAGCCCCATGGGAGGGAAGTTACCTGAGTACCACCACAATGGGGCTCTCACTCCCCGTCGCCACCATCAGCCCCTTCCAGATCATCAGTGCAGAGGAGACGATCATCCCAAAGTTCAGCACCTGGTAATAGAGCTGAGGGCGGATGACAGCAAAATGAAACCAGGCCTCATGTGAACACCACCACCCCAAGCACAGGGCCCCACACAAACACCCACCCCGCCTGGGCCAGGCACAGGCTCCACAAATTCACTCTCTCTCTTTCACCTCATCAGACCAAGCACAGAGACCATCAACACACACACTCTCCCCTACTCCTGACCAGGCACGGGCATCACACTACTACTAGTAATTTCTATAGCGTCATCACTAGGTGTAGCAGTGCTTTACAATCACAGGTTTCCAGAGATAAGTCCTTATCAGGGGCTTGCAATCTAAGATGGACAAGGATGAGGGAAAACACAGGGCAAGACACTGATGGGAAACTGAGGCTGAGAGATTGTGACTTGCCCAAGGACCACCCTGGGAGTTCACTGGATAGGGTGAGATTCTCGCCCGCCCCCGCTTCTCTTTCTACCAGCCACAAACAGCACAAACACTTCTCCCCAGACCAAGCACAAGCACTTCCCCTTTGGAGAAAGAGATTCCGAACCGGTCCCCGAGCCGCACCTGGCGCTTGTTCATGCGCCGCACATCGTCTAAAAAATCCAAGGAAAGCATCGCGACAGGGAAGCCGGGTGCCGGACCAGGGCCCCTACTTCCGCTTCCGGCCGCACCCGTAAACCTCTCCCTCGGGAGGGCGCGGTAGCTATTGTCGCCTCCTTTTCCGGTCCTCGCCTTTACTGTCCGCTGTCCCCGGCAGCGGAGGCAGAGGGCGGGCAGAGCGTAAGTAGGGATACTGGGTGGCTGGTAGCGAGGCCTTGGCTAGATCCGGCGTCTTCTCTCGAGCTGTTGCTGTGAGTTAGGAGAGCCCGGGGTATTGGCCTGGCTCCTCTCTCATTCTGACTTAACGCTCGGCAGTGCACTCTCATTGGAGGCAATTCTACCGGAGGGTCCGACTTCGGCCTTTAGTTTTTGGACACGGTACTAGGGGCACCATTCAGCTGCCTAACCCACGATTGGAGCTATCATCGGAGAGAACAGGAGATTGTAGAACTTTGCATCCCGGAAACTTCTCAACACAGCTATGAAGTAGCCGAGAACACCACAATCAATACCCCCCTCACCCAGCATACACCAGCCCGGCCTTTTAGTGACAATTTCCACAGCGTTTGTGCGGGATGTGTGTGTTCCCCCATGGCCCAAGTCCCTTCGTTGATAGTGAGGGTGACAGCAAAGCTGAGAATAGCACGTACGTCCTTGCTGCGCCACCATGGGGGGTTGTTCCAATAAATATCAGATAGAGCTTAGGGACAGTGCTGTACATCTTGAAGGTGGGTCAGGGACATCTTGTTACAACATGCAGAGACAAACTCCTCCAATCCCGAGGAACGTCAGCTCTGAAATTGCTGCAGGAACAGATTAAATTCTGCAGGAACAATTTTTCTTCTTTTAATACAACTGCCCATTGGTGGTTAGAAAAATTAGGGACCTCTCTTAAGGTTTTTGCAGACTGTAATGTGTTTCTGCAGCAATTGCAGGGCTGATGTTCCAGTAGCTTGTCATTACATTCTGAGTCAGAGTTGGGGATAGCAGGGCAGTCCCGTACACCTTGCAGGCTGAGCAGGAAGAAGGTTAGGTGCCATCTGTTACATCTTGAACCAGGGAGCAGTTTGGAGAAACCTTCCTCCTTTCCTTACTTCAGTATATCAGATAAGGTGCTAGATTTGGACTTGGGAAGCCAGGGTTTGAATCCTGCCCTACCCATGAACTTCCTTGATGACCTTGGGTAAGTCTCAACCTCTCAGCCTCAGTTCCCCATGTGCGTCTATCTCTCCCTATATTCCCCTCACCCTTGCATTTTAGATTATAAGCCCACTGGGTAGAGACCCATCTCCATTAATGAACAACTGTAAAAAGCTAGGTATACTGCTGGCACTATATAAATGCTTAATAATAGGTTAGAAGGCATCCCATTACATCAGGTGTTTTCCCTACCAGGGGCCACTTTGAAAATTAGTTCAAGCTCCAAAGACTGCACAGAAAAGGGGAAGAGGGTCCAGCTCATGGAGCTGTGCCATGGATATCCCCTATCCTCACGTGCATGCCTTCCTCTCCTCCCTTACCCTGAGCTGAGTTTTTCAGTGCTTGGGGAGGGGAAGAAACGATCCAAGGGCCAGATCGAGGAACAGGAAAGAGGCCACATAAAAATTAGTTGTTTGGATTCAGGTTCCCAATCCCTGCATTTCAAGTTGATATTCTCAAGTTTTCTTTCCTGTATCCTCTCGAAAAGATGTGCTTGAAAAATTAGATACAAATATTCAGGTTCCCAATCCCTGCATTTCAAGTTGATATTCTCAAGTTTTCTTTCCTGTATCCTCTCTTGAAAAGATGTGCTTGAAAAATTAGATACAAATATGCACCCACTTTTCTGTAATGCTGATTTTCCCATAAAAGAACACAGTTGTCATTATTTTTAAATAAATAATTATTTAATAATTTATTTTAAAATAAATTATTAAATTTATTAATAATTTAATAATTTAATAATTATTAATTTAAAAAAAAATATTTAAAAAATTGTTATTTAATAATTTCCAAAAAATTATTTTTAAAGAAATACTCTGAAATAATTCAAGTATATGCATTGACCCTCCAACTACTTTACATGGAGGACGTTTGTCTTTTAGTAGTCCAATGGCATTATACAACTAAGTGGCCATCTCTTAGAAAGACTTGTGGCCACCAGTAAGGACTCATTCCTGATGCTACTCTTGGATGAGCATAAGAAATGCTACTCTTGGATAAGCATCCCTTGTCATGGGCAAGGTGTGGCACTGTGTATCTCCCAGTGGTGGCACAAAGTGGAATGGTCCCATCAAGCAGTACATGGTTCACAAGGCAAGCTATAAAAATCTTTGGCAAGGAGCAGAAAACCCCTACACAGCGGAACAAAATTCTTTGCGATGGCAAGAATAAGGAAACCCTTCCAAAATTCTTATACTCTTATACTAAATTTGCAAGCCATAGGCGAGAACCTCACTCTTTACGTAGCACATGGAACTGAGTGTCACTGCCTGACTGCAAGGATATTTGTTCATATGCAACATGCTACCAAGGATTATCAGATAAGGTGCCCAGATACAGATGTTGCAATCATAAGCATTAGTCTTAAGTCACAACTGCCAGTCTATTTATATTTTTAACGGGTTGGTCATCAAAGCTGTGTTGTTGATTTGCAAACTGTCTCTATACCTCTAGGCCATGAGTTATGCACATCTCTTATTGGACTCCACACATTTACAGGGTGTGATTCAACAAGTGCCTTCTATGGGAAAGGAAAGAGAAAGGCATTTGATGTGGCTTCTGAAAAGGAGTGTTTGTGCTTTTACTGATTTGGGGAAAGACTTCACGCTAGAAGATTCAACAGACCTTGTGCTGGAGAAATGTGTGTCATCTTTATGGGCAAGCTTCATCACAAAATGTCAATGATGTCAATGATGCCCAATACAGGATGTTCTGCTTAGCATTGCATGCTCCTTCCCCTGTTGACCATGGTTGTATTTAGAAGAAAAGGTGGATCACCTGGATGACATGAAACCCTGCACCAGATAATATACTGAAGGCAGTGCACTGTAGTTGCAAGCATGTAAAATGTCAGGCAGGGAGGTGTTCCTGTCATGCTTTTGGGTTACCCTGCACTGATTGGTGTACATGTCAGAAGTGTGAGAACAATGACAAAAAGGCTCCGGCAATTGAAAATGAGGATATATGTGATAAGAGTGACTTCATTCATTTCATTTATTAGATTTCTATACCGCCCCCTCCTGCACAGCAGCTCGGGGCGGTTTGAATATTTGCTGTGAATATACTTTGAATAGAATGCTGTGATTTTCAAACTTCGAGATTAAAATTTTCTTTTTGCAAATATTTTCTACAGTTACATACACTGCAAGAATAGTATAGGTGTTGGACACTCACATTTGTCTCTCTTTCTCTTAGGTTTCTATCTGCTCTCGCTGTATTTGAAATTAAATTTGCCTTCACTGGAAGCATTGAAACCTACACTGTAAAACAGTTGGGAATGCTAATTTTGTGTATATTAACTTTGTATATGCCGATTGGGGAAAACTTTGGTGTATACTATGCAGTAGGTGGACCAACCCTCTGGGCTCTATAAACAATTTCATCCATAAGTGCAAAATGAAAAACAGGGATTTTTTTTGGTGCATGTTGCATACATTTTGTGCTGTGTACCCTGCATGATATTTTCAATATTTGGTTTAATACATTTTTTAATCTGTTAAGCATTTTGACCCTCTTGGCCCCAGATCAGGTGAACTTTGTGGATGTTACAGCCCCAAATTCTTCAACAGTCAGGATGTGGAAAAACTGCAGGAAATTTTGCAGAGATTTTTTTAGTTCAAGTTGGGTGGTGGTATTGCCTACAAAAATCTGGAGAGATTATATTGTCCTGAAATTGCTGCAATGAAATTCATTTTCTAAGCACTTTTTTCCAGTTCACCACACAGCCTAAAAAAGTGGAATAGTGCATTCTCATGTGCGATAATTCCAGTGAGAATAAGAGTTGTGATTGCAGTCACAAATGTTTTCCTACCTCCCCAGTAACGTGTGAAAGTGGCCTGAATTCTGACAAGATCAAGATAATGTTGGTGGGTTAGGGAAAGCATTAAGAGTTCGCAAATGCGATGCCCTCTCTAGACATCACACTTGTACATAGGGGTAAGACCAGTACTTGTAAGTTAACCCTCTGTATTGACCTGAAAAACAAGTAAACGTCTCTGCAAAAGTTTATTTTCAAGTATTACAGGGACACAATAGTTTTCAGGAGCCAACTGGGGGAGGGATATATTGGTGGCATAAGAGCAGGGGCCTGTATTCACTGTTTCCCCCATTGCTGCCAGTGGTGAAAATGCAGTGAATACAGGTCCCTCCTTATGGAGTCCTTAATAATCTTTGTTAAAAGTGTTTTAATTTTTTTTAATTTAAAACCTTTCACAGCTTACACCCATACCCACTTCTCTGCCTTCTCCAACATCCCCAGACCAAAAAGGGACAGTTATTCAGTACCACAAAGACCTTCTGCGTGGTCCTCCCTGTCCCATTTGCCATTACCAGTTTCAGGGCAACTTCATTCAGCAACACCCATTCAATACCTCAATATTGGTACAACAAATGCCCTTTCAGCATGTGTGGCAGCATGGCCCTGGTAGCACTGTGCAGGCCCAGTGCTCAGTATGCAACCACAAATACAATAGTACAATATGTGGGGATTCGGGGCGGAGTTCCTGGAGCTGGTGTTGATGTTGCTGGTGGAGTACCCCAGGATGCTTGTCTTTGGGGACTTCCAAGATGCTAGTGGCAGTGGCTCAGCCTTAGATGCTAGGACATCTCTGGGTTTTACTCAAGAGCATTCAAACACCCCCAGGGCTGGCCAGGTGCTTGTCCTTGCCTTTGAGGGGTTTACAAGTTTTAGATATTTGGGTCCCCCCTGGTGGGTGGTTTGACCGTGTGCATTTCAGTGCAAGTGCTGCTCTTACCTGACAGTACTATAGCTGATCTATTGTTTTGCAGCCATGGAGGCTGATTTCAGCAGTCTTATGATTGCCGGAGTTCATCTGTCTGCCCCTTCCAACCAGGGGATTGACAAGCTCACTTATGCTATTTTCAGCTGTTAAAAGGGGGCCTTTAATTTCAGCTATTAAAAGGGGGCCTGCTGTGGTATAACAGTGATCTAGTGAATTTAAATAGGCTGGGGCATAGATTAGAGATGGCTGAGGAGCTGACTTTAGGTGTACAGAGAGTTTATGTGGGCATACAAGACCAAGCAGTTGTACTTGTCCTTGGGCACAGATGCTACAGAGAACCTCTGTTCTCTTGTGCAACTATTTCAGGTTGTGTGTGGGCTGGCGAATCCAGACTGCCTCAAGCAGATACCATTTCTTCAGTAGGGTGCTGTGAAACGTTAGTATGTTCTTTGTAGCCAGCTGGATGTGTCAGAGCTAGCTTGTGCTCAATCTACGGAAGATTGAGTTGATGCTGGGGGGACAGAAAGCTGATACGAGGCTGCCCTCGCCTCCCTCGGGCTGCTGCATGTTGAGGGAGTTCAGGTGGAGGTGGTGGGCTTAGGTGTCATTTTTGACAGTGCTTTCACCATTAAAACTTGGGTATTAGTTGTAATCTGGAAATGCTTTTTTCAGTTATGCAATCTGCGTAAATTACACCCTTATTTATCCCAGGTTCACCTTGCCACAGTGACTCATGCCCTGGTGACCACAAGGCGTGTGTGTTGTAATTTCTTCTTCTGTGGCTTCCAGCAGTGTTTCCTCATTGCTCGCCGAGAAAGCAGTAGCAGTTTCTTGCTAGTTTGGGCAGCCATGATAATATTACGCCCACTCTGCATTCTTTGCATTGACTATCTATAGAGTAATGGATTAAATTTATTTATTTAAATCAATTTTATACCCTACCCCTCTTGCCAAATTAAGATTGTTCTCATGGTGCCAAGCAGTGCTAACAGTAGTGTCACACGCTTATTTTTAAAAAAAGACATGGGTGTGGTGTGGTGCTGGTAACTTGAATAGCCCAGGCAAAGGGAAGTGGAGCCAGACAGAGAGATTCCTCTGGCTCATGGTGCTGCCAACCAAGCAGCAGGCAGGAGCAATGTGGCACCATTTTTTTTTTTAAAAGCATGGCATCGTCAAACACTTAACCCCCATCCCTCAGCATTGGCCATATGGACGGGACAGAACAGGACAGGCCAAGCCATGTCATACCAGGCCAGGAACTGCCCCCCCCCCAGCCAATTACTTACAAATCAGCAGTGTAGCACACAGTCAAATTCACCGAAGACAATAGAAAATGGCTGTGCAGCCACTTTTATTTTGCCCTACAAGCCAATCAAAACTTGCCATTTGGCTTACCATCACTCAACTGTCCCCTCCCATCAAATATAGTAGTTTAGTTTATTATCAAATATAGTAAAAGTTTCATTTCCAGAAGCTCAACTCCAGCCATGGAGTTTCCGAAGTTTTCCGGGGAATGGCCTTGGTCCTTGGAACTTTGGAACCCGGATGTTCCCAACCAAAGACCAGAATCTTCGGTGAATTCCAAAGTTTCTCGAAGAGTTTCAGTCCTAATGAAAACAGACATTTTATTTTCACTATTTGATACTGCCATTGGCAGCTCGGTGCGGCTTACAGATTAAAATAGATAGGACCATAAAATACACATTAAAATCAACCACAATTTAAAACAACTGTCTCAAGGATAAAAAAAAAATAATCTCCTACCCCCCCAACCCCCACATACCCACTACCCTTCCCCCCTACCAAAAGTCTTACACTTCTGGCAGAAAGGAAGGTAGGTCCGGGGACAAGCGGACTTCTGCTGGGATTGAGTTCCACAGCCTAGGGGCGACCACTGAGAACATCGTCCCCATCGTAGCCACCCAATGAACTTGGGAGATCTCAAGGAGGGCAGTCCCACAGATAAATGGGGTCGAGACCATATAGGGCTTTATAGGTCAAAACCAACGTCTTGAATCGGGCCTGGAACAAAAGAAGCACTGGTATGATGTGAGGTGACCTGTTCCCATAAGGAGGCGGGGCGCCGCATTCTGCACAACCTGAAGCCTCCAATCCGTCACCAAGGGTAGATCCACGTAGAGCACGTTACAGTAGTCCAATGTTGAGGTGATGCAGGCATGAATGATAGTGGTCAGGTTGGAGTCTGAGATATACAGCCGAAGCCGCTGTACGAGATGTAGCTGGCAAAATGCAGTCCTTGCCACAGCCACCACCTGAGTAGTCAAGCGGAGCTGTGAATTGAAGAGCACTCCCAGACTACTAACTTGAGGGACGAACCCCATCTCCAACCCCCCGCCCTCCCCCACCAGCATCACCTCCGTCTTGTCAGGATTCAGCCTCAGATGGCTCAGCCTCATCCAATCCCCCACAGCTGCCAAACACCTAGTTGGGTTGCCTCAAGGAGGCTGTGGTCTGGGGAGGGTGGGATGGGTTGGGGGTGTGGGAATATTTTTTTTATTTTATGCATTAGCTGTGATTTTCTAAAATTGTAATTGTTATTTTAAAAATTGTAAGCCGCTCTGAGTCGCCTAGGCAAGAGGGGCAGGGCAAAAATATAATAAATAAATAAAGCACGAAGACCGCCAGGCCTGGATCAGCCGAAAATGAGAGGCAAAGTTGGGTGTCGTCAGCATATTGATAGAAACAAAAAACAGGGAACGGCCCCTACCGTATTACGATACACCAAGTGCAAAAAGCACGAAAGACTGGTATCGCACTTATATATGGCAAAGCCTATCTCTGTAAACCATTATCAAAATAAATGAATAATATGGGTGAGATGGAACAGCTTAATATAACATACACATTTTATTATACATACACTAGTACTCAACGATCAATATAAAAACATAATAAAATCAATAGAAATTGAAAACCTCTGAAATTAAATATACTCCTTCATATTCAACGAGTTCCTGGGTAATTTCACTCATTTCAGAATAATCTTTATCAAGACATATCAATCCATTTATGACAGAATAGGGCTGTTTCAGGAAACTTGGCTCATTGGGAAATTGGATCTTGGAGGCTTTCATTCTTATACTGTAGATGCAGCCCCTTCTGAAGTGGAGGGTAGACCTAGAGGGAAACTTGTATGCTTGATTTCTACTGTACTCAAGGTAGAATGTTCTTTAGTACCAAATTGCCCCCATTTTGTTTGTGCCTTAAATTTGGAGCTTAGGGATTTTAAGTGCCTTCTTGTTAATGTTTACCTCCCCCCAAACTCATCTAATACGCGAGAGGAATCTTTATGGGAGGGAGGCTCTTTCAGAGTTCTTGGCTTCCCTTGATTTAGCCTATCTGAATGTTCCCATTTTACTAGCAGGAGATTTTAACGCCCGCTTAGGGTGTAATGATGAGTTATTTTGCTGTGGGGGTTTTTGGTTGGAGGATGATTTCTCCCTGCTGTCTGATAGGAGGTCCAAGGATAAAGATCTTAATAAGGCTGGCCCATTTTTAAAACTTCTGTATGAGGCTAATATATACCCTCTGAATGGAAAGATATAGGATGACCTGGAGGGTGAATTAACTTTTTTTATCAGAATGGGGGAAGTACGGTAGATTATTTGGCAGTCTCCCTGAACCTGTTGCCTTTTGTGCACACGTTTAAAGTTTTTTCCCAACCAAATAGCGATCATCAACCAGTACAGCTTAAGTTGCAGTTGCAAATTGAGGGTGGTATGAGACTGATAATTTTGATATTTTTTAAAAATAAATTTTATTGGTGTTTATGGAACATGTAGGTCTCTCCAGTTCCACGCCTATATGGACATTGCTCTTTAAAGTATAAGATTAATTGTACATATGTTTCTATGTTGCAGGTATCATGATACCTTAGTCTTGTCTAGCATCAAATAACATACATATATTAAACCAAAAATCAAAACTCAGAGTAGCTGCCTTCTTTTTTGTGACTTGTACACATAGCAGGGATCTTGGAGGTATAAGAATGAAAGCCTTCAAGATCCAATTGGGCCTTTATGTATTTCCGTTTGTAACCCAGATTTTTGTTCTTCCTCGACAAGAATTACAAAGTTTTAACTTTCGTTACTTCATTAAGGTTCCTTGAAGGTTATTGAACAGGCAGTGGTCTTGCAGCTCCAGGGTCACCTAGACAGCATCTGTTTTCTCGACCCGTTTCAATCAGGGTTTTGGTCCGGCCATGGTACGGAGACGGTGTTGGTGGCCCATCTCCACTGGGAGATGGATGCAGGACATTCGACACTACTGGTCCTGCTAGATCTCTCGGCCGCATTTGATACAGTGAACCATGGGCTGCTTGAGACGGTTGCGTGACCTGGGGGGTCTGGATGGGACCACCCTTGGTTGGTTCCAGTCATTCCTCTCGGGGAGGACCCAGCGGATTGTCCTGGGAGCAGAAACATCTAGCCCCCGGGCCCTGGACTGTGGCGTTCTGCAAGGTTCAATCTTGTCTCCTTTATTGTTTAATGTATATATGCAGCCCTTGGGGGAGATCGTGAGAGGGTTTGGTGTGCATTGCCACCAATATGCTGATGATACCCAGCTTTACCTCTCTTTTTCAGCCAACCCAGGCCCTGCCGTCTCCGTGCTATCTCAGTGTTTGGAGGCCGTGGCGAGTTGGTTATGGCAGAGCAGACTGAGGCTCAATCCCAATAAGACAGAGGTGATGGTGGTAGGCCGAGCGGGGGAGGTGTTGCTTGCCCCCTCTTATGGAGGGGGTGCACCCCTCCGTGGCCCATCAGGTTTGGAGTCTGGGGGTATTATTGGACGCGGGTCTCCATATAGATCAGCAGGTGGATGTGGTGGCGAAGGCGGCTTTCTGCCGACTGTATCTGGTGCGGAGGCTGCGCCCGTATATTTACAGACCCGACCTGGCCGTTTTGATCCATGCCTTCATCACCTCGAGGCTGGACTACTGTAATGCGCTCTACATGGGGCTTCCCTTGACGATGGCCCAGAGGTTGCAGCTAGCGTAGAATGCAGCGGCCCGTCTCCTAACAGGGACGGGCTGACGAGAGCACATGACACCGGTGCTCCATGCACTACACTGGCTGCCTGTAACGTGCTGAGCTAGATTCAAGATTTTGGCTTTGATCTATAAGGCCCTGTACGGTCTTGTACCTGGATACCTCAGGGACCGCCTCACCCTCCGTGACTCAGGACGGACCCTCCAGTCCACCAGGGGTGCCTTCTTGGAGGTCCCCCGTGTAAGGGTGGGTTAAACTTTTGTGTGTGGGGTGTTTTAAAATTGTTTTAATAATAATAGTGTAGATTGGTTTTATATTTTTTATATTGTGGTAAATTGCTTTTCGTGTTGGAAGTTGCCCCGAGATGCCATAGGTGGCGGCATGAGGGGGTGGCATATAAATGTAAATAAATAAATAAATATATTAAGTTGATAGCCTTCCTTATATATTGTCTATACCAAGTCTATCTGCAATAAAGCCAGACTTGTCTGTAGATATAAAGGTTTTTTTTAATATAATCTTGTAGGCAAGTTGCTAATATTGGCTGTTTTTACATGGACGCCGCCACAAGCCCAGTGGGTGGAGGTTGGTAGGTGAGCACAACCATGCACACCCAGCGGCACCGAACAGGGAGACCTTTACATGGACACTGCCGCGGTGTATGGGGGAAGTCCCGGGAGGGGCCGGCGCCCACCCAGGGCATCACCGAGCAAACACCCATAACGTTTACACGACCACCCATACACCAAATGGAGGGAAAACCACACCCAGCACAGTGACATTAGAACATGGTCGAGTGAGGGCAAATGAAGCCGTGGCACACAGCAATGCCCCTAAACTGCCAGACTCCAGGTGGGGGAGGAGGGAGCTGGAATGTCAAGAGATACAAAGAACCAGCCCCGAGACACAGGCCAGACACCACGGATCCCTCTAAACCCAGACCCTGCCCGCAGACTTCAGTGTATACAAGCACACAGGGAAACCCAGCAGGATAAGGGAGAAAGGGGATCCAACTGGGGGAGGGGGGCTGGGACTAAGCACAGTCAACCAGGAAGAACAGGCGAGCCCCGAAATGGGTTGGGATCAGCTGAGGTGATGGTGGCAGGCGCTAAAGCGCACGGTGGAGCCAGGATCGGAGGGCACAGAGAGGACAGGCGCTTCCCAAAAAAGACAAACCGGCTGCAACGCAGCAGCTGGCCACTAAGCATGGGACAGGGATGCACAGGGCTCAGGATGAGCCCCACACCATGGCAGGGAAGGGGGGCGGGGAATATAAAGTAAGGTTCACAAGGACAGGCAGCCCTCACGCCCCATCAGAAACCAGGGAGTGGGGTGGGACACCATGGGGGACACGGGAACCCATGCAGACAGTGGAGGGGGTACAACCCAGAGGACAGAGTACCAAGAGGCCAAACCAAAGAGGACCCACTGATACAAGCACAACTACGGGGAGGGGAGGAAACACACAGCAATGGACCCATGTCCTGCCAGACAACCACTCCACACCAACCTGACACGGCCCCCACAGAGGGGTACAACAGAGAGAAGGAGAACACAGACACCGGAGGAACCAAGCAAACCAAACTTTATTCATAAACCACATAGAGCAACATGCTTGCATCAAGTAACAAACACCAACACTTGAGTGGCTGCAAGGTGGGGTGGTGGGGCGGATCCGAGCCCTCCGTAGGACCTATGACCCCGGACCTGGCTCCAGTAATCCACTTGGGCATGGTCCAATAGGTGTACCTGCTGCAGCACATGCAGGACCACCTGCTTCCTGGTCCTTTCATTAGTCATCACTTGCACTAAAGGAAAGATGGAGTGTGCCAGTAGGGCAGGCCGCAGGTCACAACATCCAGGGAGCCCACACATAGGGGTGGGGAACGTACACACACATGGGTAACTCACGGATCTCCTGGTACACCCTGGTCCCAGCACAAAGTTCAGAAGCCGCCCGCTGGAGCTGACTGGCCATCTCCCCCAGCTGCAGCACCATCAGGAACACAATCACAGCAGCAAGAAGGGAAGAGGAAGTGGACGATAGGGACGGGGATCCAACAACGATGAGGGGAGCACATTGGTCACCATCCAAAAGCTCACAACAGCCCAATCGTTCCCACCGGACCCTCCCAGCCACCGCCTGTGGCAGAGCCCAAGGGAGCACATAGGGAGGCGGAGTGCACCAAGAAGGCTGCCCAGGGTCAGGAGCCCTCTGATTACGGCGCCCCTCGGTGGCTGCAAGAGTACGAATGGGGGGTGGTAGACACAATGCACCATAGGGTTGGAACCAGAGCAAGGCCAGACCAATAGGAACGGACAGTAGCTTACGGAGAAAAGCAGGGACCATGCCCCGTGCAGCAAACAAAACCGCCCGAGAGATGGTGGGTCGGAGGCAGCCACAGTGACATGTGGCATGGAGGGCTATGACAACGGGTATCCGGAGCCAAGCACAACCACACAGCCCCAGTGCACAGCTGGCTGTGCGCAAGGATGCTGTAGGAGACAACAAAGTCCTGAAACATGCCACGGGGCTCACAGAGCTAGGGGAACACAGCTAGGAAGGGCTACAACATGGTATGAAAAGACAGACCGTGGAGGGAGCACCCACTAGAGAGCCAAGAGCCCATACCACATAATATCCCACCCGGAAGAGCTAGGAACACCCCCCCCCATATGTCTATGCAAGGGTGCATGGGCCACCCCGACAGAACAGCACAGTGCCATCCACATCCCTCATGGTCCCCACCATCCGCACCCCTGGGCCAGTTGCAAGGGGGTGAAAGGCAGAGCCCCGCAGCACGGTAACACCCAACTAATAAGAACCACGAGCTGCAAGAGCCCGCAAGGTGCATGGACACTGTACATTGCCGGAGCTGGAAGTTAACACCCCCCCCCTTTTCAGGTACAGATGACCATAGCACAGCACACCTAGCATGCTGATGGTAAGGTACCCCCGTTGGAGCAATCATCCCACCCGAACACTGCTTCGAGCCCCCCAAGATCAGACCACCACAGACCACACCCAAGACACCAGCATCTAGAGCAGCCGGTGGAACAGACCCACAGACAGCAGGAGAACAGAGGCAACTAATCAAGGCTAACATTTATTGGCACAGGGACCTGTAAGATGCTACACTGGCCAGAGAGAGCAGATGCCAGGGACATGGGGGTAGCACCCCAGGGTGCATGGAAGGAGCAGTACTATTGATTCCCGGGGTCTGAGGGGTTCGCAGACAGACCTGGCAGGAAAGCATCAGTAGTTAGATCCACAGACTGCAGCACAGTAGACAGATGGAGAGGTGGATGGGTGTCACAGTGGAACAGAAGCCAGCATCACGGCCATGGGGAAGCTATAGCACCGTTCCATCACAGGGAGAGGGGATCCATGATGGAGGTTGCAGCAACATTGGGATAATGGTGCGGGTGCCAGGCGCTCGGGGAACATGGGCCCCTGGACAAGGCATGCAGGAGGACACAGGCGTAGCAGCTCGCAACATATGGACCACCAGCCTGGAGGGCCAAACTGAAGTCTTGATGACCGGTCACCTGGCGAGCAGCAGCAAGCTCCCAGGATTCCCATGGCAGCACAATGGCAGGTGGGGGGCCACGGTCAGGTTGGCATAGGGGCGTGACTCCAAGTTCCCTGGCTCGCCTTTGGTACTCAAGACTCCCAAAGGGGTGGCCCAACAGCCACATGTAATGGGGCAGGAGGTTGAAGCCATCACCCACGGAAAGGGGGTCACTCACCAACAGCTGGACTTCGCTGCTCTGCCACAGGGTTCCTAGCAGCATGGTGGCACACATCCTCACCGGCCCAACGATCCAAGACATGGCCTCTTCCACAACTGGAGATGGCCTGCATGAAGGCAGTGAGCTGGAGAACAACTGACGTGGATGGTGAGTGGCAGTGTATAAGCTTGGATGGAGACAAAGCTGTCGACACTCAGAAGGGTGACCTTAGCCAGCTGATAGTGGCCTGGCTCGGCGGGTCTGGAACCTCAAACCCACACACAAGGTGGATGCATTCCTTCTCGATAAGAGGGAGGGAGGCCAGTCAGGGCCCAGTGGAGGATGGGATGGGAAACCATCAAGGGGCCGCCGTAACTTGTCACATCAGAGCGGGATGGCTGCTGACCTGACAACAGCTGTCCCAGAGAATGGGGGGCCCCAGCTGCATACCCCACGCCCACCATATGGAATAGGGGCTCAGACACCGGGAGGGGGGGCATGGTAGGGGTGCGCAGTCTAGGTGATCCAATGGGACAGTACCTGATGGCTACTGAAAGTAGCAGTGTTGGCGTTGCATGCTGGTGCCGGGCAGTGCCCAGGGTAGCATTGAGACCCTGGACGGGTGTGCATGCCACACCCAGGTTGCTGCACCAACCACTGAGGCCCCGTGACTGATCATTCATCTACATATGGGAGCCGGGTCACCTGCAAGGGTGTGGCATGTTGGTGGTTGTGGAGTGGAGAGGGTTCTGAGAGTGATAGAGGGAGCGGAGGGAGCGAATCAGGGACATGTGGAGTGGGTGATTGAGCTGTGTGACAGAGGTAGGGGGTGAGTTTGGGGTGTATGTGTGGCTAGTGTGTTGTGTTAGTGCGGAGCCTTGCCATGTGACTGGAGTGCATGGTCTGGAGCATGCGCAGAGGGTGATAGAGGCGCGTAAGGGTGTGAGACTGGTTGTGTGTGGGAGCGGTGTTAAGTGTGAGGTGTGCTGCCTGTTGGTGAGAGGGTGTGTGCAAGGGCTGCTGTCACAGGGTGGCTTGCTGGTTCAGGGTACCTGTGGACAGGGGCAGGTTGGGGGCTGGTGGGCGGTCACTGGGTGTGCTGCTGGGTTCATGGGAAGTGGCCACGGTGGTAGGAGCATAATGCCCGTTGTAGGCATCCCTCAAGTGCAAGCTGCTTTAATCGCCATCCTGGCCGCATGCTTCGGTCTCCTGGCGCAGGTGTATCACCAAATTAGTGATACCCCTGCAGGACTAATCTTAACCATCCAGACAGCTACACCTAAAGGCACCCACTCAAAAGAATAAACAGTGCAAGCATACCCCTGGACCTCCCATGGCCAGTGGTTAAAATTTGAGTTGCCAGGACTGTGGCAAAAGAAAAGAGGTGACCAGGTTTTAATTTACGATTTGGAAAACCAATGTAATATATGGAAAACCACCATGTACTATTGCCCTCTGCCATTAAGGGAATATAGGAGGTGCATCTACAATACTGATAATTATGAGTGCACTGTGGATGTTCTACGAGTGGTGGCGCCTCAGGTATACACATTAGGGCACAAATGTTTCTACATAGTGTCCACCCCAAATTCCACTGTCACCTTCAACCAACTGTACAAACATGTCATGCCATCTACTGGATTCTTGGTAATGTGCAACGTCACTAAAATAGCTACTGACAATTACACCTGGACACTGCATGCTAATGAGTGGAGGCGATTGTGGGATAAAGATAGCTTCCAGCTTTGGAATATGTCATTCGCATACTCAGCCGCCCCAATTCACAAAGCTTTACATGACACCCTGATGTTTAAACAAAAAGTAAACCATTTAGTCAACACACTGGGTCATGCTGCTCTACTCCTTAAATCAGAGGGGAATAAAATTACACATGTTTTAACAGAGGTAGAATACACAACCAAACATTCCTTTTGGGAAAGCCTATTTGGATGGTCTCCCACTGCTACAGGAATATTCAATATTATAATACACCCCATTGTTGTTATTTTAGCTATTCAATGTATTTTAATAATTGTTGTCATTTGGATTGCATGTTGGGCAAGGAGAGAAATACTGACCTTACAAAGTAGGGCCATTTATGCTCCATTGGCACGAAGGACATAGGCTCTCTGCCTGAGAGTTGAGCTCCCTCACAGCCAGACAAGTCAATGATCCTTAAAATTCAAAAGCCTCAAGCACTCCAGAAGCAAAATTATGCCACCATATAGCAGAATGGTGACACGGCAGGTACTGTTGCATTTTTATTGTAATCTCACCTGGCCATGTAAACCTGTTTTTATCTTAGTAACTGTGTACACTGACTTGTGCTGCATTTTGATTGTATTCTCCCCATATCACATGATTGTAAACCTGCGTTTAGATGACTTTAGTAACTATATAACACCTGTTTGTAGCATTAGTAGATTAAATATAAATAGTATTGAATATATGTTAGCCCAAGTGGGAAAAACACTGGTTCATATTATAGAGCATGATGGGTACAAGCTAAAGAACCTACTAGCCAGCTAAACCTCAAACCAAAATCCTCAGGTCACAGTGATACGAAGTTGAGAGCCATGCACAAAGGAGAGGAGAAAGGAATGTTGCTATAAACAAAGCTATAAGTACTGCAAAACAGGAGATAGGCGGCAACACCTAACCAGACAAAGGGGCCTTTTTAGTACTTTGATGCAGAGTGACTGGGTGTCAACGAGAAAAGTAGCCTTGGAGATGCCAGGAGGGGCATGAGTAATACCCCAATCTAAATTACAGAAGGTTTGGCCCGGACTGGAGGGTTGGGGTCTGAATGCTCTGGAAATAGATTGGGGGAAAATAAATAAGCATATCAACTGGGTAAGCCCCAAACCATCAAAAGATTACAAAAGGCTTTGTTCCCAAATATGCTGATACACCTCCTGCCTGAAAGGTCAGTCGAACCCTGCACTCAGTATTTTGACAACATGTCCCCACCCAGAACAGTATAAAAAGCCAAGCAATACTCCAGGTCCTTGTCTCAGCGCTTGGCATCTAACTTGGTGTCCGTGGGCTGATGACCCTTTCTGGAGCTCCTCCATAGGGAGTTCTGCAACACAACAAGGGGCACCTTTCCCGGGTACGGACCCCCGGGCCCCCACCTGTATCAACCTCTCCAAACCAACGCTCGCCACTGTGATCTGCAGGACACGTAAGAAACATATTTTATATGCTAGGCAGGCCAGGCTAGGATCTATCTAAGAACTGTTGCATTGGGTTCATGCTGTACCTGATTGTGTGAGCAGGATAATAAAACAGTGTTGTACCCAATTAAAAACGTCTAATTTGTGGTGTGGGGGTGACTAAGATCCCTTCTATGTGAATCTCTCATATGTGCAGACCAGGGTGTGTGGGTCCCCCGATCCAAAGAGAGCTAATTCCCTAAATCCTAACAATGGGCCAACCTCCTGTGGCCAGCCCCCCGCTGGTATACCCATGGGCCACACCGAAGGAGAGCAGCCAACCTGCACCATGTGGCAACGATGCGATGGGCGCGGAGGTTCAAGGCCAGGTGCCAAGTGATGGGGACAGCAGCATCGCAGCACATCCGCCTCGTCCTCTCCAGGTTGCCCCTCAACGTTTATGGTCATCAGGTGACCCTACCCACACGACGACTGGGTTGGATGCGGTCACGGAGCACTGACTGGTGGGAGAACATACTGGTGACCTAGACCGACGAGGAATGGACCGACCACTTCCAGATGACACGCTCCCTTCCTGACTCATCTTGGAGAGATCCTTGCTCCTCACCTCCGGAGGAACGTTACCAGCATGCGGTTTCCATTACCCCCTGGGATGTGGGTGGCAATGGCAGTGTGGTGCCTGGCAACCCCTGATTCCTGCTGAAGTGTCGCAGAGCAGTTAGATGTGGGGGCAGCAACCGTGAAGAGGGCACTCCACAATGTATGTGACGTCATTGTCGATCTACTCCTGAAGCGGGTCATCCAGCTATGGGATCCGGAGGTGGTGATCTGGGGCTTTGAGGCAATGGACTTCCCTCTTTGCGTTGGTGCTATTGACAGCACGCACATCCCGATCTTCCGCCCTCCCAGCGCCAAGACTGACTACCTCAACAAGAAGCAAGCGTTTTCTGTGAAGCTGCAGGCAGTCATTGACCACCATTTTCTGTTCACTGATGTATACACAGGCCCCTCGGGGAGGAGCCACGATGGTTGGATCCTGCACTCCTTCCCCTTCTATGCCAGGATATTTGATGGGGAAAAAACCCCGAATATGTTCAGGATTATTGAGGGTATATCCATGGCTCTGGTTGTTGTTGGGATCCTGCTTGCCCTCTGACCCCATGGCTGATGAGGTCCTATCCCATTGCCCGCATCCCCAACTAGGTGCTCTTCAACGAGCACCTGGCTTCTGCGAGGTGTGTGGTGGAGAGGACAGTTGGCCTGCTCAAGATGAGGTGGTGCCTTTTGCTGAACCAGAGTTAGTTTGACCTCCAGCACACTCCCATCCTCCTCTTGGTGGGCTGTGTACTCCATAACATATGAGTACTTGACCTCCCTGTGTCCAGCACCACTTCCCGTGCCACCTTACTGCCCTTTCTTGTGGCCGGGTGGGTACCATGTCCTGTGTTTCCCTTTCCCCATGTGGATTGCCCACCACCTGTTCCCTGTGCTTACCTGAACATGTGGGGCGGCCCGCCTGGGTGGTTGGGTTGCTGGGGGTGCCGGGATGTTCTGGGGTGGATGGGGGCCCAGATGGGGTCATGGAGGGTGCTGGAGATGAACTGAGAGTGGGGCTGGCTGGCTGGGGGACTCACTTTGGTGTTGCTGGGGGGCTTTGGGAGGGAGGGTGCCCATATGGCCTGGGCAGGGTAGGGTTGCTGCTGGAGAAACCAAGGTTAGTAGATGAGCTGAGGAGGGGGCACTGGCACCTGTGGGAGGGCACCGTGGTGTTGATGTTCTGTCAGCCCTCCTACCACAGCAGGTGGGCCTATGTTTAAATTGTTTTAACATGTTATATTGTTTTAGTGAATGTTGTTCGCCACCCCGGGCTGCCCTGTGAGCAGAAGGGGCGGGATATAAACTTTAAATAAATAAAATAAAAAAATAAATGTTGTGCTCGGGGAGGCACCACAAGGCTTCCAGGGCGTCTTATTAATTGCTGGGTCTTTACGCTGGTTCCCTCCAGCGTGACAGGGGTCCTCTCCCTCTCCTGTCTGTCAAGCCGCTGCTTGCAGAGGAGGGCAGCAACTTGGTGCCTGTCCCACAGGTGCTCTGTGCGGGACCAGGTGGGTGTTTCAGCCATTTGTTCCTGTTCCCTTTTCCCCCTCCCCTAGCTGTACCTCGCTGTTGAGGGCCTGCTCCTTGCTATGCGCGTCTGCCAGTCAACTGGTTTTCGCCAGCAGTTTCCTCCCAGGGTCCTCCCTCCTCCGCCGGTTGCGGGCCCGTATCTCCTGGTTCCTCTCTGCACTCCCTACGGTGGCACCCCTGGATGGACCTGGCCGCTCTTCTGTGAACAGCAAGGGAACCTGTGCTTAGCTTGGGAATGGGGACCAGCTCCTGTTTACCTGTTCTGGCTCCTGGGGCTGCACTGGGATCTACCTTCCACCCCCCAGTTACTGCTTCTTTGGCCTTGGCTCTGTTGGCGTTCTCCACTGGTGCTTCCATGTTCGCGTCAGCATGTGGAGGGGGCTCCATCCTTGCTCCCGTTATCCCTGCGTGCCTCGTCTCCCTGTCCCTCCTCCGCGGCAGTGTTCCCCCACATCCCCTGTGCTATCTGCACCCACGGCCTTGTGGTGTTCCCAGCCCCCCTCCTTTCTGTCCCCTTGACTGTCCCTTGATTGCCCTTTGAAGGGGATGGGGCCACGGGAACTACTGTGCCCCTGACCCCTTTGTGACACCTCGCCACTGTGCCTGTGTGAACCTGCCATCGGTAACTGGGACAGCCTCCGGTTCCTCCACGTCCTCCTCCTGGACCACCATGTCCTCCTCCTGCACCTCCAGGTCCCCTGGAGCTGCAAGAGCAATAGTGATCTGTCAGTTGTGCATTGCTTCCCAGTTGGGGCCCTGACTGCCGTGGGCCAGCCCAACCCCCCCATTCCCTGGGAACATTATCTTACCTGGGTCATATTCCTCCTCCTGCTGGGGGGGGGGGCATCCCTGGGTTTCCCGTGCACCCCATCTCTGTGGGTTTCAGGAGCACACGTGGAAGGTGATGCTGCCTGTTTCGGTTGCCAGGGACACCTCCTCCACTGGTAGGATAGGGCTGTCCCCTCCTGCTTCTTGTCCCCCCTCCTGCCAGGGACAGTGGGCTCCCTCTGCTCCAGGGGTTCAGGCAGGGGTGGTGGTGTTTTTGCTCTCTTTCTGCCCCTGGTGAAGGTGGTGCCGTGGATGCTGAAGACCACAATGTCCCCGTCCATGCAGAAGAACCAATCCAGCAGGTCATGGAACTCTTGTGTGCGCATGGCACGGCCAGACATGAGATTATTGTCCTTGATATGTTTAAATCTGGACCTAAGTCCTTTGCCTGCTGCATGCATTGGGTCACATCCCTATTGTACCCCAATCGCTGCATCTCTTGGGCAATGGCTTCATAGACCTGTTTGGTCTTTTAGCTGCGCACCAGGTTTACTGGACCTTTTTGGCCCCCCACACGCATATGAAGTCCAGGGTCTAGTCTCGTCCCTGGTCCAGGGGTTCCCCTTTTGGGTTCTGCCTGTGGGGGGCTCTCCAACTTTGCTGCGTGAGGTCCACCTGGTGGTTTTTGTGGCAGTGGAGCCGGTGGGTCTCCTGTTGGGGGAATCCATCTGGGTGAGCTGTTGTCCTGCTGCACCCCTGTTGTTTCTATGGGGTGTTCCTTGCCCTCCTGCTCCCCCCAGGGGTTCCCACTGTTTTACTGCCACGGAGGCCCTCCTCGGCTGTCTCCCCGGTGGTGCTGTGCGCCAGAGGTTTGGGTGTTCTGTGTGTGTGCGTTGGGGGGGCGGGGGGAGGGAGATCGATGGTGGAGCTGTCAGCTGTCTGCCTGGCATTTCCCCGGTGTTTGCTTGGGGCTTCTCTGCGCCCTCCCCCCTCCCATGTGCGTGGGCTCCCTCTATTTTACCTTGCTATTCAATGTGCTCTCCTCCCTGGGCCCCATGGATGTGGTTGGGGGTGCGGGTGCTGCTGGAACTGCGTTACGCCCTCTGCCCTGTATTGGTATGGGAGAGCTGTCAGTTGCCATCCTGACCCACCCCCCCCCCCCGGATGCCTGGGTCCCCTTCCCCTGAATGGCCTAGGGTCCCTCTGCTTACCCTGACTCTTCCCGCATGTGTCATGGTGCTGGCTCCCTTGATGGTCTTGTCTAGGACTTTCCTTCCAGACATGTTGGAAACTGGCGCACCCATGTCCTCACTCGCTTCTTCTTTAAGGGCTCCTGGCCGGGCGTTTGGTGTTTCTCATGGTGGGTGTGTCTGCGGGCTCCCGTGGGGCCTCTCTAGCTATGTCTCACTGGTTTCATCGGACCCTTTCTGAGGGTGGGTGTGATTTGCCATTTACATTGACAGGTGGGTGTTGAACACACATCTCCACCTACGGAGCATGCCGGCTCTTTCTCGGATGCTCCGTGGGTGGAGGTGGGTGTTGATGATGGCTGGGTTGTGGGAGCGCACACACCCACCCAATGCCGTTCACACAGACGCTCTCCCACCCATCCGATGGGTGTTGGTGGGTGGGTGGCGTCTGTGTAAAAACGGTCATTTTCGTAAAGAACTTGACGCCTGTGTTTAGTAACAAAACGGGTCTTGAATTTCCGCATTTGTTCGGTTTTCTACTGGGTTTAGGGCATAATATGATGTTGGTGTCATCGAATGTTTCTAGCATATGTTTTGTCATGAGATTGTTAAAAACTAATTTCATGAGAGAAATTACCTGTGTATAGCATCGATAAAATTCCGGGGGGTAGCCATCTGACCCAGGAGTTTTGTTTTTGGAGAGTGTCTTATGTTTTCTATTTCTTCCTGATCTATTGGGGCATTTAGGTATGCTAGTTGTGTTTTAATTTGGGGAAGTTATAATACTGTTAAAAATGTATCTGACTTTCCTCTGGGTTTGTGGTGGTGTAAAGGTTGGAATAGTGTTCTAGGAACTGTTTCTTCATCTCCTCTCCTATCAATTTTCTCCCTCCTGTTGAATCTATTATGAAGGGAATGTGAGTTCTTTGTCTTCTTTTCTTGAATAGCCAGGAGAGAACTTTATCTGGTTTATTTGTGCGTTCATAATAGAACTTTATTGTGTGTATCTCAGTTTTTAAATTTGCTCTGTTTCTGTGGAATGTATTCCCTTGACTTTTATCATTTCCTTACCTATAGTCTTTTTTGGTTTTTGTTTTATTTCCAGCAGTTTATTTATTGTGTGTATCTCAGTTTTTAAATTTGCTCTGTTTCTGTGGAATGTATTCCCTTGACTTCTATCATTTCCTTGCCTATATTCTTTTTTGGTTTTTGTTTTATTTCCAGCAGTTTAAGTCTTAAATAAAGTTCATTTAATTTTTCTCTTTTTTCTTTCCTATTATAGGCTTCTAAGGCAATATATTGTCTCAAGAACGCTTTTGATGTTTTCCACAATGTCTTCTGGGATACTTCCCCATTGTTGTTTATCTGTATAAATTCTTGAAATGCTTCTTTTATCTTTTCTTTGTTAACTGCATTCAATAAAGTGCTCTTGTTTAGTACCCATCTGTAGTTTTGTGGTGTTTTATGCATAGTCTGTGAAATAAGTATTATGAGAGCACTGTTGTCTGAGAAAGGGGCTAGTAATTTTACTATGGCCACAAAATTGGCGTAACACTTTGTTAGTATGTGATCAATAAGGGATAATGTCATGTGTTTGGAATAGAAAGTAATCTATTCCAAACACATGCTTTTGGGAATTTAAAAATCTCCATACATCCTGGAGTTGTTCTTTGGCTATTAATTTAACTTTTTTTGTGTTTTGTTAATGTCTTTTTTTATTACATTTATCTAAAAATGAGAAGAGACAATTAAAATCTCCTAAAATAATCAGTTCACATTTCATAATTGACTATCAGTTTCAAAATTGTTTTTATAAACCATATTTGACCTGTATTTGGCGCATATATATTTGCTATGGTGTATTCTTAATTTTCTAATGTCCCTTGTGGTATTATATATCTGCCTTCTGTATCTTTGATCTGATTTTGGCAGTGAAAATCTATTTGACAATGCTAGTAAAACTCCAGCTTTTGTGTGTGTTGAATTTGCATAGTAGATGTCTCCAAACATTTTATTCCTCATTCTCCAGTTATCACATGCCAGTAAATGTGTTTCTTGCAATGATTGAGATCTTATTTGTGTTTAGAAATTGCCATGTCTGCTTTCTTTTAGTTGGACTATTAAGACCGTGTACATTTAGCGTGCAGAATTTTAAGTCGGTCATCCTTTTCCTTTTTTATCAGTGTCTTCTATATATACTGTATTTCTTCTTTCTAGTGTTTTTTGTTTATTTTCTGTCTCTGCTATTCTATGGATGATATCTGGTTTATCTTTTTCTGCTACTCTTAACCAACTTACTACTATAACTCTAACTATAACCATAAATAACAACATTAGAGCCACTTTACATTTGATTCTTATGGGGTGTGTGTGTGTGTGGTTACCATAGAGTTGCGATTTTTGCTGTGACTCCACGCACTGCCCTATTTATGTCAAATTCTTTAACGCTTACATTAACCTACTTACAATATTAAATTATTTTATTCTGTTTTTTTTTAGTATGGCCTCCCAGCTAGCTTTAGATGTTTCTGATCCGTAGTTTATTCAAGGTCTTAACTCCACATCAGAGCATCTTAGCTACTCTTTAGAGTCCCTGCATTTTTATGGGGCGCTTCTTTTATATAAATGTCTTAGCTCTCCATCGGTGCATACTAGCAGACAATAAGAGCCCCATAACTTATGTTGAATGACTTGACTCTTCTACTTCTTGTTTCCACAGCCTGTGGGGGGTCACTGTACTTGACTATATAGAATACTATACCAGTTTATTTTCCTTATCTTAACTCTTTCAGAATGCATCTTAACATACTATATTAACTCTGAACTTGTGTATTAAGATTTTCAATCAAAGTTAGCTGTCTTAGCTCTTTTTCATAGCCTCATTGCAAATCAGAAGAGCCCTTGGGCTTAAACAAACTATTTCAGTACATAATGTGTGTCTTACCTCCTCAGCAGAGTTTCTTAGCAGACTTTAAGGGGCCCTGAACTTAAAGATTATAAAATGTAAAAGAAAACTTTAACAGTATATCTTATCATCTCTAGTATTCCTTGGATGTAGTTTTATCTACCTCCATGCCACATATATCAGGGTTTGTCGTCTTCATTAAACTTCCAGGTTTTCATTGTTTGTCTCTGGAGCGATGTGCCTGGATAGAAAGAGGCCTCAGCCTTCTTCTTGTGTCTGGAACTCCTCCATCTGGCTGGCCATGTATTTTTCTAGGTCTTGTGGCTCGTTTAATGTTTTCATCGCGCCTTTGTAAATAAGAGAAGAAAGCTGGGTATCTAGTTTGTGTTTTTATTCCTGCTGCGTTGAACTGGGCAATAAGTTTGTTCCAGCTCTTCCTTCTCATCACTGTCTCTGCTGATAAATTGGGGTAGATTGGGTTGTTTTTCCCCCAGCATATAACAATTCTCCCGGTTTTCTAGCCTCTCTTAACACCCTCTCTTTGTCCTGAAAACACAGACACTTGAAGATTAAAGCGCGCAGGGGTTCTCCATCTTTAGAGTGCGGTCTAGGCATCCTATGGGCCCATTCTATTTCAATGTTATGGAGTTCAGGTTTTTGTGGGAAGAGCTCCTGCATTACTTTCAGAATTAAATCTCTGGCATCTGTAGCCTCTGTGCCCTTCAGAACACCAAAAAGTCTTAGATTGTTCCTCCTTCCTCTATTTTCTAAATCCTCACATTTTGAGGTTGAGAGACACCAATTTTTCTAATTTAGTTATCCTTTAATCTCTCTGCACATTAGAATCTTCCTGTTCACTGAGCCGGTTTTCTAAGTGTGTCACTCCTTTGGACAATCATTTTTTTTGTTGAGAGAGTCCATGGAGGCATTTACCTTTTCGATGGCTCCTCTTAAGTAGTCTCTCTCCTTCTTGACTCTGCATGCGGTGGTTGAATTGTTTGCACCAAGGCTTCTAGCTTTTCAGCAAGGTCCGGGGCCTCCATGCTTTCTGGATCAGCCATGGCTGCCACCTTGTCCACCAGGTCTTTAGGTCCGGCGGGGCCTTTGTTTTTAACCATGTAGTGTCGCGTTGTGCCTCAGTTTCCTCAAAAGGAAAATGTGCTTAGTGGTCTAGCCAGACAATCTTGAACTAGATTAGGGCGGCTCTCTTCCAAATTGTGGAAGCTGAGTTTACACTGTGCTAATAGCCGACCAGCTCAGCAAAGTATTGTAAAGACAATATTATTTATAAATGAGGCCATGAGACAAAGAATGTTATAAATATAAAGCATATTTTACTTAAATTCAAATAGAGTATCAGTATGTTACACAAAAGAGAATCAAAGTCAGTTACAAGTACATGATCTAAATAAACATTCCTGTTTAAAGAAACCTCTCTGAAAAATAACATATGCATAATTCATTGGCTCAAATGTATCAAAAGAAAATACTTTCATATTACCCAGTTCTGTGCCCAGTTCTGCGTGAGAAAAAAAATCCCAATGTCAGTTTAGAACCTCTTCCTGAAGAATTAAAGAATTGCTCTGACTCTTATTGCAAACTGCTAGCTTAAGTCAGATGACGTCAGTTACAAATGGGAGACACAGAACTTCAGCAGGCTTTCTTCAAAATTAATTGGTGAGCAATTAGGTGAAGCCAACAGCTAGCTAAGCTAAAACTTTTACTTGGAGATGCTTGTGCATGGAGCCATTAATCACTGAGGCATAAGATCCCAGTCTGAACCAAGTCAGAAGGAGTTCACTAAAAGTTCACCACATAGAGGCTGATTATCAATACTTTGGAACACAGATGGCCAAAAATGTATGCTTATTATAGAAAATACATGACAGTAGAAGTCCTCTAAGGTTCTCTCTTCACATTTTTTTTGTCCTTTATGTTGTCCTCTTTGTCGTCTTTCCATTAATTTGTGCTAGGAGTCCCTATTTTTCCTTTTTTGGTAGGTTTATTAAGGTTGACAGTGGGAGCTGCAAGCAAACATGGCTACTGTCTGTGCATGCCCAGTACCCTGTCGATAATTTTGATTTTTGATCTCAGGGATTGAAGACTCAAATGGTCAGAGGAAGTTAAGTTAGAAATTGAGAGACTGCTGTATTCCCTAGAGGACTTGCAGTTTAGCTCTAAGGTGGTTGAGGCTGGGTCACTGAGTGAGGCATTTTGGGGTATGAGGACATCATTGCTTGGCTGTTCCCTTTTTTGACCAGGGAAAGCCAAGGCAAGAGGGAAAAGGATTGGTTGCCTAGGAATGGCTGGTTTGATGCTGAGTGCAAACTCAGGAGAACTGAGGTACGTAGATAATTTCCATCTTATAGGGTGGTTAATCTGAAGGAGCTTCCTGGCTCCTTTTTTTGTTACCCAGAAAGCTGGACTGCGAGGTATCTAGAAAACTGATGTGGTCCAGATGCCCCTGCTGAGCCACCACCCGTTCAATAACCTTCCCTAAAAAGGGGAGGTTAGAGACTGGCTGATAGCTAGCAAGGGAGTCAACGTCAAGCGATGGCTACTTGAGCAGAGGTCACATCACAGCCTCCTTGAGGCACCCTGGAACTCTGCCCTCCCGAAGGGAGGCATTGACCACCCCTGACGGCAATGGCCCCAACATCTCCCTGATGGCCTTGACTAGCCAGGACAGGCACAGGTTCTGTTCGCAAGAAGTGGCTCTAACCGCCCTAACGACATCCCCTGCATCAGTGGATAACACCCACTGAAATTGATCCCACAAAACTGGACAAGTCAGAGCATTAATAACCTCTGGTTATCCCACTGTATCGAAGGCAAGCAACATTTATCCATGAAAGAGTCAATAAACATGTCACAGTGAGCATAGTTCCAGGTGGAGACCAGACTGACCAGTCCTCTCATCACCCGGAAAAACTCAGCCGGACGTGACCTCACGGATGCTATGATGGCAGCAACGAAACTCTTCTTTGATGCCCGCACAACTACTGCATAGGATTTAAAACTAACTCTATGCATCAATCTATCGTCTTCAGTGTATGATGCCACCGTTGCGTTAACTGCCTCCTCTACTGCTTCAGCTGCCACAGGTCTTCCGTAAACCATGAGGACCTGCACCGCCAATGCTCAGGGAGCGGACCGGTAGATGGCCTCAGTCAACAAGGTGTTCCAGAAGGCCACAAGGTTACGGAGTGAATGGCTGTTGAGGTTGGAGGGTAATTCCCCAAAAGCATTTCAGAACCTATCAGGTTCCATAAGTCTCCGGGGATGAACCAACTAAACAGGTTCTGCACCTTTCCAGGGGCAGATGTGCACTGGAAGACAGGCCCATAGGAGGTAATGGTTCATCCATGACAAGGGCACAGACACTCCCCCCCCCAAACAAACCCCCCTTCTCAAGGCTGGTGCAAATCCAGAGTATGCCCCCCTCATGTGTCAGACTGCTTACCATCTGCGACAAGCCCATGGTTGCTATGGCGGTCATGAACTCATGTTCTGCCCCCTTATGACTGGCGTCCTCGTGTATATTAAAGTCCCCCAAGACCGCCAGCCTCAGGGACCGCAAGACCACTTCCAACACCAGCTTCGCTAAAGCATGCAGAGATGCTGCAGTACAGGTGAGTGCACGATATATTAGCAGCAGCCCCAATCTGTCTCCAGCCAAATCAACCACAAGATGGAGACCCTCAATAGGGTAGGGTTTGCAGCGGATACCTCCTAACAGACCATGTATTTCTAAAAATAATGGCTACACCACCTCCCCATCCCTCCAGCCGTGGTTGATGCTGTACGGTGTACCCGGCTGTAACAAGATCAGCCAGAAATGGCCTCAACTTAGTGTCCAGTCAGGTCTCTAATGCACACGAGATTAGCCGCCTTATCCAGAATCAGCTCCTGGACAGTAGATGACTTATTTACGACAGACCTCACGTTCAAGAGCATCAAAATGAGGCCAGGAGGCCTCTGATCCTCACCACCTGCTTGGGGCTATCAAGGGGAACAGGCACCAAGTCTCTCCACCCTTGAAGATCAAACAGGTTCCCCCAAGGGGGGGGAACCATAATTCCCCCAGCCCGTCATGACCCCAATGGCTACATCTCCCCTGACACCCCGCACAGCTGCCTCGCCAGGCAGGTGAGGGAGACCCTCACTGCCCCCAAACCCCCCTCATAGGGGGGCATACCGTCTCCCTCCCTCAGGGAGCATACAGCATACCACCCCTCCCCCCCAACCCAGTCCCCCACCCCTCTCTCTCACTGGAGGGTCGGGCCATCCCCCCCGTAACCTACCCCACCAAAAAAAAAAATGCCCAACTCCAACCAAAGAAAGCCACCCCCTCACATACCCTCAAGACGCCACTAAAAAGGTAGCTACCAATTTCATGCACAGCACTCAAAAAACACCTGCAGCCATACCACCTCTAACTTGCAACAAAATGCTATAGTTCCCTCCCCCGACCTCCCGATCCCTGCCAAGGGCCCTTTGAGTGTGGCCCTTCCCATATGGCCTGTCCCGCCACTGGGCAGAATGTCGCTTAGGTCCCCCCTGCCTGGAAATGACAGGGAGGCAACCCTAGCACAGCCCCTTTCTCTCCTGTAACGGGAAGGGTGCGAGAAAACTGCTGTCTTGGAGAGGGGGCCCTGGGAAGGAACACAGTCCATGGGGGCGAGATGGTATCAGCAGTGGCAGCAACAGCAGCCCTGCAACATGCATAAGAAATGTTAAAGCGGTGTTTAAGGGTATTTTTACACGTGATGGCTTGAAGAGCCATCATGCCTAAATCCTGCCTAGGGTGAGAGCCTCACCCTGGGCAGGGGTCTGCCTGGCTATGGAACAAACATTCTGGCGGCTGAGGGATGGCCCTCTTCTCCCCCCCCTTCCCCCATGTGGCCCTGCTTTCTCCCTGATGGGTGAGTGCAGCAGCTTATGAGGCTGCTGTGCCCGCCCAGAACTGCTCCAGCCACCAACCAGGGTTAGGTAGAGTGGGCCATCAGACGTGATGGCCCATTTACCAGGGTCTGGGGTAGGTTTCCCCGGACCGTGGCAGGGCTAAACACAGTATGTGTGCTGGCAGGGAGCCCAGTGCACATCCTGGGTTAATCCTGCCATGGTCTGGGGTGTACTCTGCTCCTGCCCGTGGTGAACATCTGGCGGGTGGGAGCAGATGTGACACCACTGCCTGTGGCCACGCTGGGGTAGGCATGGCCATGGGCGGTGGTGTCATGTTTGAAAATATCCAAAGTGGAGCTAGCGTATGTCTGTTTTCACCTTAGTAGACATCTGATTAAAAAATACTTTCTATCAGTTTCTAATAAGGATGATGATTGGGACCAAGGTCATGGTGACAGGATAGTTAATATGTGATAATGGAAATTACCACAGCACAAGTGAAGGAGCACTTTAATGTATTCAAATCAGGACAAGATAATCTTCATCCAAGAATATTGAAGGAGCTAGCACAAATTGCAAGTCCATTAGCAATAATATTTAATAAATCCATTAATGTAGAGGTGCAAGCTAATGATTGGAAAATAGCAAATGTACCTATCTTTAAGAAAGGAAATAAAAATGACCTGGTTAAATATGGACCTATTAGCCTAGCCTCAGTGGTATGTAAGATATTAGAATAGATACTAAGGGAGAGAATAATTAGTGACATGGTAGCAAAGGAAAAACATGATGAAATGCATGGGTTCTCAAAGTGTGGATCATGCTATACGAATCTGATCTTTTTTTGAAAAGTAACTGGCTTTTTGGATAGGGAGAATGTAGTAGACATGGTCTATTTGGGTTTTAGGAAAGCATTTGATACTGTGCCGCATGATAAACTACCGCTTAAACTGGAGAAGATGGGAACTAATAGACAATTAAACGGGTAAGGAATGACCTCATGGACTGGAGTGTTACAAATGGGATGAAATTTAATAGCCCAAGTGCATAGTTATGTATTTGGGGATTAATGACAAGTAAATTACTAGCTAGGGAACTCATCAGTTGGAAACAACAGAGGAAGAGAGAGAGTAAAGCTCACAGTACAACTGTGCACTAGTTCCTTTTGTGAAAAATTGGTAGCTCTTAAAAGAGCTTTTGTAACTTTTAAAAGTTTTTGTAATTTAAAAAAAAGTTTTTGTAACTTTTTAAAAAGTCCGTAGCTCTTTGAAGAGTTTTTTTCTTTTCTTTTTTTCTTAAAGTTGTTTTTTTTGTTTTTTTTTTTTAATACTTTTTGTTTTTTTCCCACTGGTAATTGAAACTCCTTTCCCATTCTTCCAGAACCTGTAAAAACTCATCTGAAATATAGGACAAGGAGAGGTCCAAATTCTTTTGGAAAATCTTCATCTACATTTGTTTCCTGTTTTAGGAACACTTTCTTCTGGATTTGAAGTCGATGTGGTCTCTTATGTCCTTCTCCTTCTACAGCTGTTGCAGAGGTTTCTATGACTCTTCTTAAAATTTTCATACTTGAAGAAATAACTTGAAAAACTTGAAGAAATAAATGAAAATCAGTACCCAGTCTAACCTTTTATACTTCCTTGAAGAAACATCGGGAAAGCTCCGGGTGATATGTAGCACCGCTGGTAGCCCCCCACATCCCCTGCTCACTCCCTGCAACCCTGCTTGTCCCCCCAGAATCTCCATCTCCTGCCCATAGCCTCTCTATGCACTCCCTCCTGGCTCCATGCTCTGCTACTGGGACTAGGAAGAAACTCCCTGCCCGTCAGCAGCATTTCAAATGTGCATGCATAAACTTACGAATTTTTAAAAACTTTAATAAAAATATTTCTGAACCAACAAGCGCAATCATTAACCAGCACTCAAATGGCTGCCCTGGCTACATATATGCCAATTTACAAGCCTCAACTCAAAATGCAGCCAAAGATCTCTCTCCTCAAAAAGCATTAGTATGCATACATTTTGACCTGAAACAATTAACTTCAAAATCATTATAACTTTAAAAGTACTTTATTGATCACCACAAAATTTTGCAGAAATCCCATGACCCCTGAATATACCACACCTTGAAATTTTCAGAAAAAAATCCAAACCCTGTGGGTTTGTTTTTTTAAAAAAAAGAGGTTTGACGTTTCCCCATTTAGAATGGAAGTGGACTTGTAGCTTAACTATACAGTCATTACCATGGTTGTATAATACTTAGGGATGTGCAAACAGAATGGGGTTCGGTCCAAAAACTTAGTTTAGGTTCGTGGGTTCGGACGCCCCCCGAACGTTCAGAAAGTTTGGCCGCGGCAGAGGCTTGGGTGGCTCCAGGGGTGCCTGTGGGGGCATGGCAGGCTGTCGGAGATGCAGCAGCAGCAGAGACCGGGAAGGCTTGACACTTGGCACCCCGGCTTGCCCGGGCAGGCAGGCTCGGCACTTGGCCCCCGGGGGTGCCCGTAGCGCCATGGCTGGCTGTCTGAGACCCAGCTGCAGCAGCAGAGGTTCAGAAAGGCTTGGGGCTTGGTGACTGGTCTGGCACCCCTACTTAGCCGGGCATGCAGGCTGCCAGGCTAGATTGGCTAGACAGAGGCCGGCTGGCAGGTTTACAGCTTCCCAATACCACCCAGCGTCACGAGGTCAGTCAGATAGGCTGGCTGAAGCCGTCTAGTGAGAGAGAGAGAGGCAGGGCGGGCGCCGCGCATTGGGAGGGAGGGAAAGCACCTCAGCAGCAGCAGCCTGGATTGAGGAGGAGCCCTGTCCCAAGACTGCCCCTGGCATAAGATGGCATGTGCCACTGCATCATCAATTCATGTCCAGGGGCAGCTCGGGGAATCCCAGCAGCGGAAGGTTCACCTTGATGAAAAGCAACTGCTCCACCAACTTGGCCCCCAGCCTCAGGCGGTGTGGCAAGAAAATGTCCCCCGCCATAGAGAACA
>QEPC01008570.1:387827-405905 GCA_003113815.1 Sphenodon punctatus | reverse complement strand
CCTCTGCAGACTGCTGCAATCTGACTGTAACCAAGCCAAGCACACGCACCTGAGTCTTCGCACCTGCTTGAATGTTTGTCTGTCTTCTCCCCTGTCTCTCCCACTGTCCCCTCTCCCTGTCTTTTAAATTGTAAGCCACAGGCAGGGACTGCGTCTATTTCTACGTTCTGTACAGCACCAGGTCACACGACTAGCGCTATATAAATGATTATAATAATAATAACTCCTCTTGAGCATTCCCGAGGGAATGATCTCTATCCACTTGATAATAGTAAATAAATCTGAATTGTCCCCCACAAACAGGACAACTGGATAATTGTTGAACTCTTTGATACATATACACAATTATAACCATACATTAGGTTAAATGGCTCTTACCACACTCCACTGCCAAGGAATTACTCTCCAAATGGAATCCATTAATTGCTTTACAGTCTTCACTCATTTGTCTTTTGTTTAGCCAGATGCCAGCTGGCAGGCTTACAGCTTCCCAATGCCACCTGGCGTTATGAGGTCAGTCAGATAGGCCAGCTGAGGCCATCTAGTCAGAAAGAGAGAGGCAGGGCGGGCATTGAGAGGGAGGGACAGCACCTCAGCAGCAGCAGCCCAAATTGAGGAGGAGTCCTGTCCCAAGACTGCCCCTGGCATGGGATGGTGTGTGCCACTGCACCATCAATCCATGTCCAGGGGCAGCTCGGAGAATCCTAGCAGTGGACTGTTCACCTTGATGAAAAGCAGCTGCTCCACCAACTTGGCCCCCAGTCTCAGGTGGTGCGGCAAGCAAATATCCCCCGCCATGAAGAACACCCACTCGCTGGGGGCACTTGTTGGTGGGCAGGACAACAGACCCATGGCTGCTTTGGAGAGGGCCGGCCATACATTGGTCTTGCCAGCCCAGTAGGCCAAGGGATCGCTGCTGGAATCGATGCACGGCTCCTCCTCCAGGTAGCTCTTCACTACTGTTAAGGTGCTGTCGTACTTGTTCACGTAACTGTCCTTTGGCACCGCCTCCACCAGTGCCCTCAGCCATGCTGCCTGCCCTGCTGTGCACGAGCCCATGCTCGTAGAGTGCCCTGCACATAGGAGCTGCTGGTGCTGGCAATAGGGGTGCTGCTACTGCTAGGGCTGGGGGCAGGAATAGATCCTGCCAGCTGAAAGGGGTGGCTGCTCCCACTCCCACCATCCCCAGGGGTGTCCTGCTGCTGCTGCCGCACTCTCCAGAGCCCTCTCTGCCTGCTGGACCCTCTCCACCAGGTCACCCTTCCAGTGCCCATAGAGTGCTGTCTGGCGAGCCACGCTGCCCTTGACCCTGGGGCCAGCATGGTTGCCAAGACATATTCCGCCCGCTTCAGGAGCTCATCGAACCACACCTTCATCCCTGCCTTCAGCTGCCACGCCAGGTCAACTGCCTCATCCGCCAGCTTCCTGCCCTGAGGGCCACAGTCCCGCCCCTGGAGAATCTCCAGCCTCCTGAGGAGACTGTGGACCAGAGGGGTCACCGGCTGTTGGTGGCCGTGGAGGAGCTGATGGTGTCCACTGCCCGTCTGCTTAGCAGCACAGTGTTGTGGCATCCCTTGAGGTGCCTCACCATGGCAGTTGTGCCAAGATTGGTGAGCACCTGCCCACGCTTCACCACCTTCTGGCACAAAGTGCACTGCACCTGGGATCATCCACCTGCACCAATTTAAAATGCGCCCAGACGGAGGATTTTTTGCCCCCTCCTGCCTTCTGGCCCGCATCGGGTGACTGGGAGGGGCAGAGCATGGTGGTGACACACTCTTGGAGGGACAGCCATTGCCTCAGCACCAGACATCTCCTCCGCAGGACTAGTGTCTGCCTCGCTGTTCCCAATCTGAGATATGTCCCCCCATGAAGGGGAGTACTGGGACCCTGAGGCTGATGGACTGCCCACCATGCTGCTGCCACTCTCCCTGTGCCCCCTATAGCTGCTGCTGCTGCTGTTGCTGCTCCTCCTCCTCCTCTCCCTGCTGCCACTGCCCGGGGATCAGGCCCTGTCTCTAGCAGCCAGGGTGGGATCCACCAGCCCTGGACTGCTGGGGATCACCTCAGTAATGGGGGACATTGGTGGCCCTTGAACATCTGACCCCGAAGCACCTGCTGCTCCTGCTCCTGCAGCCACAGCAGCCACAGCNCAGCCTCCTGGACTGCAGGCCTTCCAGTGCCCTGCATGGCAGTGGAGGACGGTGGCAGGAGGCGCCGCCAAACCACACCCCGGCTAGTGCCACTGCTGAAAGCCTCTGAAGCCTGACTACCAAAATCAGGCCTGTGCAGTTTGGGGCGTGGTGATGGGTTCAGGCTGCTGCTGATGCCTGCTGCCACTCCGCTGGCACGGCACCTGCCACCTCTGCCACATTGTCCGCCTTACGGGCAGCAGACCGGCCTCTCCTACTTCCTTTCTCTGTTTCTCCCACCCAAAGAATGCACATGAAGATTTTATATATTGTTTTAAATTATTTTTTTATTCAAATTTGTAATTAATATATATATATCTACACTAACTCTTAATTGCTATTAACTATTCTAAAACCTATGGAACTAAATGGATTATCTAATATCTACAAAGGCCTAGTCTTACAAACACACTATAAAATATTAAAACTGAATCACTACACACTATCTAACTATGGAGGTAAATGTGTGGAAATGGGTGAAATAGGAGGAGGATGGCAGTGGATTGGGAGGTACACAAACTGCTGGGAGAGGGAGACTTCTGAAAACACCTGCTGACAGGATCAGTGGCTAGCTTGGAAGGGGGGAGGGCAATGACTTTTGTTACTTGCTACACCCGCCTTACCACAAGCCCCATTGGCTCCGTGCAGCCTAGCCCGTGGCCAATCGCAGACTGCGAAGCCAGTGGACTGAGGAAAAGAGGGATGGTGATTGGGCAGACTGGCTGCTAGTCCAAGCTTCTCCACCCCGGCATCAGGAACTCTGCTCCCAAGCTGCCCCCCCCCGGGCCTTCCAGCTTTGTTTTTCCTGTCTGAACGTGGCTGTGAACGGTTTGGGGGTTCGGTTCGGCCATCCGAATTGGCTGAGTTCGGGCCAAATGGCCGAACCGCATTCGCACATCCCTAATAATACTGTGTTCTTTTCTAGTCATATTGCCACCATCAGTTCTGTTAAGAGTTAGTCCTTGTGTTTTGTTCTAGGGTTTTGCCCCCTCAGGAGCCATTAGCTCTGTCAAGAACTAGGCCCTCTGTTTTGTTTCAGATCCTCTTTAGGAGTCACGGTACTGCCGCAACCAGCTCCGTTTAAGAGCTAGGCATTATGTTTTGTTTTGGGTTTTTTTCCCTCTCAGGAGTCAAGGTACTGCTGCCATCACAGCTCTGTTAAGAGCTTGGCCCTGTGTTTTTGTTTTGGGGTTCTCCCCCACCCCAACAGGAGCTAAGGCATTCTCGCCGTTAGTTCTGGTAAGAGCCAGGCCTTGTGTTTGGCTCTGGTACTTTCCCCCTCAGGAGCCAAGATATTTCCGCCATCAGCTCTGTTAAAAATACTATTACTGCAAAGTTATAAAATTGCTCAATATTTTCCAGTACATTATCAGTATTATAGGCCCACAGTTGTGGCCCTATAGTTAAGGCGGTAGCAAACTCTTATTGAACAGCTCCTATGGTGTTCAAATACAAGTCACTAGAGCAAAAACTTCCGGTTGGTGACCATTCTAGCTTTCCTCCAGCAACATATGTATTCTGTGATTACAAACAATGAAGGGGAGTCCAGGGGCGGGGTCCCCATCCCTCACCTGCCTCTGCCTGCTAGTAGTGCTGTAGTAGCAGCAGTGGGACACCGGGAAACTGATCGGACTGAGAGATCAACCTGTTTGTTTACAAAAAAGACTCCACCCCATGTGAGTGATCAGAAGGTTATTGCCTTGTAAAGAAGGTTCTTCGAGATGGCTCCTAATATTCTCACAACTGGGTTGTGTATGCTCACCATATTCAAACAATAGACCACGTGATGGTCTTAAGCTCCTCTAGTGTAAAAAGCACTCTTCCTCCTCATAATGACAGTTTCTTCCAACCCTGTCTAGGAATATAAGAAAATTCCATGCGGGGCTGGAAGGGTGGGTGTTGTGAGAATGTTTGGAGCCATCTCAAAGAATCTTGTTTACAAGGCAGCAACCTTCTGTTCTTCTACTGGCTCCTCACATGCTGTTTTTACACAGCTTCACCAGGTGGTGGGTCCATGGGTGCACCGGTGCATGAGTGGGGTGTGCACACAGCTGCACACGCAGCCCCATTCATTGTACCCACGGAGCAACTGCCACTTTCCCCGGTTGCTCTGTGCATGGGGACGAGATGAGGGGTGAGTGGGGGTGCGCGTTCGGAGGGTGCGCACACCCTGTCGTTCACACAGGGCTCCTCCACCCATGAACACGCAGAAATCTGGGTGGGAGAGGCCCGTGTAAAAAGGGCCACATTCTCACAACTGTCTTACTTATAATATCTTAGGTAGGAATTTAGGATGTAAAGCAATATCTATTCTGTCTTGGAAAATCTTGAGATTATTATGGCTATTTCACTAACCCTTTTTAATGAAGTTATTGCTAACAGGAATACTATCTTTAAACCCCCACCCCATAACCAGTTCATTTGCGCCCCCATATAATTAATTCACGCTGCCCCGTTGGCGCAAATGAAATGGTTATGGGTGGGGAGCAGTGTGAATTGATTATGGGGGCGGGGCAGCATGAATTGATTATGGGGGCACAACTGAACTTGTTATATGTCTCTCTTCATGGCATAATGCGCTTAATAGGCTGGCTGCATTTTGGGTGTCGTGTGTGTTTGAAAACAGGGCCCCCAGGCCCGCCGAGCTGGGTGGAACCTCTAGGCCCACCGGCGGGACACAACGAAGGGGGCCCATCTTAACTTCTTGGCCAGGGGCCCATTGTACCCTAGTTACACCCCTGGTCTAGTGTGCGTGAGTGATCAATTTGAATGAGTGTGTGAGGTGAGCATGTGTGTGTATGGATGAGTATGTGATCAATTTGAATGAATGTGAGATGAGAACATGTGTGTACTGTGAATGATTGTGTGTGATTAGTTAGAATAAGTGTGTGTGTGAGAGGTGAGAGCACGTGTGTGAATGAGTGTGTGACTTCTTTTACACAAGATGCACTCACGCAGTGGCATGCGTGGGTGCGTCTCATATGAAAGCAGTCACTTGTTTGCTCCTGTGTAACACGCACCTCCACCCATCACCCCTGCACAGAGAAACCTGCAAAAAAACTGGTTGCTCCAGTGTTGTTGTATCTGGGGCCAGCTTATGCATTAACAAAACTATTAAGTTTCAAAAGAAGGGCAAACTACCTAGACAAAAAAACTTTGGTTTAAGAAGCTTGTTAAGGCATCATTACAAATTATACTCAAACATTAACATGACAGTAAGCTGCATGTTAAGGCAACTTTATTAAATATCAGACCAATCTATACATTTTTTCTTCATTAATAAAAAGAAATTATGATAAATTAAACTGTATATGTTCCTCATCACATATAAGTATTGTTCAGTCACCATGCCACACATATGCAGCTTAATTTCAGTTAAGTTGTAATATTTGTATGAATGAATAAGAAAAATATATATATTGGTCTGATATTTAATAAAGTTACCTTAACATACAACTTACTGTCATGTTAACGTTTGAGTAACATTGGTAATGACACCTTAACAAGCTTCTTAAATCAAAGGTTTTTTTTACTAGGTAATATTTGTGATGGTTGAGTGTCTCCTCATATACCTGGGCAAAGCCTACCTAGGAGCCAGTGAGTCTGGCGTGTTAATGACTCTCTGGTCTGTAGCGAGAAACCCTTTCCAATCTGCCTTTGGATGTTGCTGAAACCGGTTCAGCGGGTTTAAACCTGGGTGGAGAACTGCTGGGCAGTTGAAGCAGGCTCAGCAAATATGATGCAGGGGGTCTCACGCTGGAAGAGAGGGCTGGTGCATCGTGTAATCCACCTTGTGTTCTTCTGTCCCTAGACTGTCCTCTGGGATTCCCTTCCCTTTGTAAAGTGTGTTTAAGCTGACCCCAGGTTGGTCTGAGTTATTGCTCCAGGGGGCTTATGCCCAAGGAAGGGGTAATCTCTCGTAACCAGTGCCTGCTAGCTGTAGGGACAATCCTCCATGTGGATTCACTCCCAGGGGCTTGCCTAGCAAGGGAGGTGTCGCCCAGAGAGAGGAGATAAGCTGAGCAAAGGGTATGCAGCTGGCTCTAGTCTAGGGTGGCAGGCATCCCATGAGTGGATCCTGGCCCTAGATTGCCTTGATATTTTGTCTCTGGGAGCCCATGTAAAACGAGCTGAGCCCTACCAGCTGCTGGGTCAGCCCTGTGCCAGCATCCCAGGTCTGGGCAGGGTAGGCCATGACAATATTTAAATAGTAATCTTATTTTTCCCAGCACCTGATGTAGGAAAGACTTGGTGAAACTTTAGGCAGGAGGTCAGATGGTTCTTCCTGGTTTTAGGGTAGCAGTTCCCAAACATTTGCTTGTATGACCTCGTTTTTGAGACTTGAATATAATTCTGTGAGCCCAGACAGCAACAGAGGTATGTGAATATCAGTTGGGATTATGACCTTAGCTGTAGAGGATGTGACCCTACCCACTTGGGATTATGACCCACATTTTGGGAATGTAAATGACACCAAGGGTCATCCAGTCCAACCCCCTGCTTGGATGCAGGATGACTACAGCTACAAACACCCTCAGCAGATGGCTGTCCAGCTTCTTTTCAAAACGTCTAGCAACAAAGAACCTGTGATCTCCCTAGACAACTTTGTTCATTGCAGCACAGCTCTTACTGCTAGGAAATTTCCCTGATATTTAACCAAAAACGACCTTCCTCTAATTTAAGCTTATTATTTCTAGTTCAGTCTTCCCGCTATAGCAAACATAGAATCTTAAGAGTTACGAAAATATCAAAGGTCATCCAGTCCAACCCTCCTCTTGGATGCAGGATGACTACAGATACAATGTTCCAGACAGATGGTTGACCAGCCTCTTTTTGAAAACTTCCAATGACGGACAGCCTACAGCCTCCCTAGGCAGCTTCTTCCATTGTCACACAGCTCTTACTATTCTGAAGTTTTTTCTGATATTTAACCAAACTCTACCTTCCTATAACTTGAGCCTATAATTTCTAGTCCTGTCCTTTGTAGCAATGCAGAACAGTTCCTTGCCATCTTCTTGGTGGCAACCTTTTAGATATTTGAAGGATAAGCATATTTCCCCTTAATCTTGTTTTCACTAGGCTAAACATATGCAGTTCCTTGTAAACTGTTCTTAGACCCTTTATCACCTTTGTTGCTCTCCTCTGAACCCACTCCAATTTGTCAATGTCTTTCTTAAAATGAGATGCCCCAAACTGGACACAGCACTCCCAAGTAAAGTCTGATCAATGTTGAATAGAGTGGAATTAGCACCTCTGCTGACTTGGTAACAATGCTTCTGTTAATGCAGCCTAGAATTTGAGAAAAAAGTATTAGAACCTAGCAAGTGCACAGCAATATCTCAGCTGGGAGACTCTGCCCATTTGGAGGATACATATGCTGCAGGGGATCCAGAGAAAAGCTATTGAGCATATGAGAAGCCTCTGCTGACAGGGACCTGATCCTGCTCTATTAAAAATCAATGGGAGGTTTGTCAATGACTTTAAATTGGTGCAGAATCCAGCCCAGGGCAAGGAGCCAAAACAGCATAGTTGTAGAGAAAGGAAGATTTGGTCACTTATCAGGTAATTTCCATTCTTCACTGTCTGTGAAGGGCTTTGCCACTCCTCACAAGTCAGCAAGCACGATCTCCTAATGAATGACCTCGTTCCTAGGGATACGCCCTGACAAAGACTTCCAAAGTGCAGAAACCATTACTAATAAAAATACTGAAAGAAAGTATAGAAACTGAACAGTAGTACATCAGAACGTATAAACTGTACAAGAATTCAACAGAGTACAGAAAGCTAACCCTCTAACATGTGCCCCAAAGACCCAGAAAAGGGCAGGTCAGACTTTTTTCATTGGTGAAGAAAGCAAATTCGTCAATGACCAAATATTCATTTCCACTGTATGAGGAGGACACTCTTGTGATGGGATGTGCCCAAGCAGTACACTCAACCCATGGAGAGAACAAATGGGAGTTGGTGAAAAGCACTCCTGGCCACCACTGCAACTTGATGCTCCACGTGTAGCAACAGATCCAGGAGGACTCCAAGGCTCCTGGATCTGTTGCTATTCCTGGAGCTATGTTACCCCAACTTTGGTAACTGGAGGAGGCTAGACCCCCATCAGTGATGGGAGTCCCAGTCCCTCCAGGGCACAGGGCTGGCAAACGACCATTACTTCAATCTTGTCTGGATTCAAGGCTGAGGAAAAGCAGACCGGATGCCCAGTTGGCTCACCTGCATCCAGATTACTAACACTTCTAAGAGAATGAGCAGTGACTCCCTGAGGAACCTGAAAACCAGATGTCCTGTAGGCCTCATAGTACATCCATCCCCTTAAGCCACCTAGATAAAGAAGCATTGGAAGCTTTCTTGCCTTGATTTCCCCTTCTAAATGCCACAAATGGGGAAATGTCCACCCCGAACTATTGGTCCAAACCAGGTTATTTGTAGGATGTCCAGGTTGTGCCAAGCTAGTTCCTGAGGGTGTTTAGGATTAGAGTAATAGGATGGCAACATGTCGTCTTGATAGTTGATTGATTTTTGTGAAGAAGGTGGAAAACGCAGCCGTATGGCAAACTTATCCTGCTCAAATCTGCAAAGTTCTGAATCCAAAGCTGTCAATTCTGGTGGTGGTGATAGAGCCCTGGAGAAGGCTGCCTTCAAACCACTGCAATCTGTCCCTCTCAACAATTGTTCTCTTCCAAAGTTGAGTTCCTTGTGGCTGAGTACTATATCTTCGATCTGGGAAATCTCGATCACACCAGAGGGTTGATGAGTGAAGCTGTTCTTAGGAACCTACTAACGTGTGGATCGATACCAAGGACTCCTGGCCTTGACAGCAGACGACACTAGTGAGAGCTGGCATGCATTTTTAGTACACTCAGCCTCATGAAGTGGTTGTCTTGCAAGCTAAAAAGCTGTGGAATTTCTGGTACACTAGGGACGACAGACTTGCGCACAAATGGACAAAACTGGCCCAGGTGGTGTTTTATATTCCATTGATGAAACTTCTGTAGGGAGCTTGGAAAGTGTCCAAGACTACATAACAACACAAGACCTTCAGCACTGAGTGGCTAGCATCCAGGCTGATCGTGTCTGGATCTAGGCAGACCATTAGACTGTGAACAAGCAGGTTCTTCTGCACTGGGAGCTGGAATAGACTGTCGGACAGGAGATCAAGGTCTGAGAATCACAGCAGTTTTTAGCCAGTGTAGCGTTACCAATATGAGTTACTTGTTCTGCCCTGATTTTCTGTATCACCATCAGGAGAATCATCACAGGGGGAAAGGCATACAACAATTCCTTTGGCCAGGATTGAGCCAGTGTGTCCAGATTCTCCACCAAGATGTCCTTGCTTCAGGACATATAGCATCCCACTTTGTGATTCCTCAAAGTCATAAATCCACCACCAGCATGCCCCTTCTTCGAACTGAGCCTGTCTTCTTGCAAATTGGTCATCCCTTTGAATCACCTATACTGAGAGGACATTGCTTTCTGTTCAGGTAAAGATCTGGTATACCTCCTGTAAAGCTGTCTGGATTGGGTGCCACCCTATTGGTTTATGTAATCCATGGCTGTGGTATTGTCTGAAAGGATCAACATGTTTGTCCCTGATCATCATCATGGCAAACTCCCCAACTGCTTGCCTGATGGGAGATCCAGGGACCCTGGCTTAAGATGCTGGAGGTAGGATGTGTCTAGGTGTGCCTTCTAGGGCTAGTCCCTCCACTAGGAATGAGGCCATCAGCCAGAGATGCTGCCTGCTAACCTTGAGGGAGGGGCACATCCCATCACAGACTTGTCATCCTCATAACCAGAAAAGGCTTCTTTGGGGAAAGACTGCCTGGTAAAGACAAGGATATGTATAAACATTACATTAATAGGAACGATCTTCTCCAAGGGACATAGACGTCTGGGATTCTTAGCCTCCAGATGCATTGGCAAGAATTGTCTTACTAGCGGGATTATTGTTTGGATTTGGGACCAGTGAGCAGCTTTGGAAGAGGTGTAGATGTGCCTTTCCTTGAAGCAGTAAATGGAAATCTGTTGGAATCAGTCTTCCTGCAGCAGACACACACTTTTCAGGCACTGCCATGCTCTAAGCATTCTATTCCCCCCCCCCCCCTTTCCATGTAACCTTACCTCAATTTTTGCATGGCCACACTGCTATTAAGCATTTCTCACACCAGTATTTTTGAGGGCAAATACTCTCTTTTCAGGGGTACAAAAGCAGTGGTAGGCAGCACTCAGCGGCACTGTCACCTTTAGGCTGCTTCTGTCAGTGGATCAAGCAGCGAAGGACCATTTATCTGCCCTAACATTATTGAAATCATAATCTGTCAATCATTTTTGCTGGATTTTTACTGTGGAAAAGATGGAGACAGCCAGAAAGAGCAATCCAGCAGGTGTTAGGCGGACTATGATATTTTTTATGATTTGCAGTGTGGGCTACCTGACTTACTGGGCTTCAGCAATCACTTCTCTTTTATAATCATCAGCCCTGCTGCACAATATGTACTGGTGAGGACAGGGAGGCCACAACATATAAATGCTTATAATAAATAAATAATAAACATGGCCTGCTGGTGCTTGACAGGCAGTTGGCAGATGTATATTACTTATAAGAGAATGGAGCCCAACCATGCACTGTTAGATACTTTTATTTGAAATACTTTTGAAGTAAACATTATAGCAAGGCACAAATGCCGCTGCAGATTAAATAGGATATGTGATGGCTTGGGTTGACCCCTGCTGTTGTTACTCTACAATAGGCTACCTTGTAAAACATTCCCTAGACTAATGTACACAGTATCAAAAAATACAAAGAGTCCAAACTGTATCAAAACACATTGAGACAAGAAAGTGAACAATTCAAATGCAATAAGATAAATAGTTTTTAAATTATTTATAGTAAATAATGAGCAGGAATTGCCTCAACATAAAAACTATACAAAAGTAATAATACACAAAGCATGCGAGAGAGGAGGCATGAGGAAACAACACAGACAGGAAGAGTCAATATGACTGACTATATACAAATAAAATATCTCCAAAGGAATTCCTAAAACTGAGTAGATGGGTAACCTGCTATAAATGGGGTTAGAGTTTTTGACAAGTATGGTACACGCACCTTTCTGGTGACATGCTCTTCCCTGCCTGATTGTGGATCTGGAACCTTCCATGCTAAAGGAGGTACTACTGCCATCTGTGCTGAGAGACTGATTTGGATATGTACTGCTCAGACAGGTGAGCCATACACAGTTGTCATACTGACTTTTCTTACTGGAATCAAAATCTCTTTTTCTTCCAAACAGAGAGCAAATAAACCAAAGCAGGTTGAGACCACTTTTCTTGCAGAGAGTTTTGAGTTCACATGATTGAAAATGTATAGACTGTTCCGTTCTAGCTGATACAGCAAAAGCAGGAACTGCCACAGGCACGTTACACTAGACTTTAATGGGAATTTCAGCCTAGGGCGGCTGGCCACTGGTACAGGCAAACAAAGCTGCAATAAACTGTGATTTGCTTCCATGCAGCCTGCTCCAGTTTCAAGCAGGGGAAAGCTGCAACTGAAAATCACAGCTTCTGCTGGTTTTACAGCAGTGCAGCTACACTGGGGCTGGCACGAAGGATTGCAATCTGCGGTAAACTTGGTGACATGTAATACTGAGCGTTCATTATTCCAGCAATAGTTATGCACAGAATTAAAGAGACTTACTGTGGTTGCAAGTGTTTCTTATAGGGTAATTCAGGTTCCTAAGATGATTCATTCAACGATGCTCATGGAACAACTAGAAGTTGAGGCTGACGTGCTTTCCAGGCAGGGAAGCATCAGCAAGCCCCCTGGCTCACATCTGCCATGTGATGGAAGAGGATTAAACACAGGGTTGTAAAGTCTAGATGAGTATTTGATATACAGTCTATGGACTTAAGTGATAAAATGCAGAACTGGAAGAGGGATACAAGCCGAAACCTAACGACAAGGCCAGGTTATAATCTGGCATGGGAATCTGAGCAGCACATGCTCAAATAGCTCATTTTCAGAAAGAAAACTGCAGCTGCACTAAGTGCTCCTTATTCTTAGGGCTCAGGCAAATTACAGAAGTGAATTCTTCTCTAGCTTTTTCTTTTCTTTCTCTGATCTAGTAGAGATTTAGTGTGGCAGAGAAGTGTTTATTTCCCTTGCTCATTAAGGTAAATGGAAAACACAGTCCATTCCAAGCAAACAGCAGCATATTTAAAGATACACCCCCCCCGCCCCGCAACATTTTGCGGGAGAAAAATGTTTTGCTTAAACCTCCAGAGACTCTGAATGATTCCTTCGAGCGTTGCTGCTGAGCTCTTTGCCATGTATGAGCATGTGCACAAACTGCTGATTCAGTCACACTTTGCTTGCCAAACTGACTCCTTCCTCCACTGTAATGTTAATCTCACCATTATGTTCTTCATGTTCATTATCATCCATCTCCGTTTTTAGCATTTCTTTTTTCTCCTCTTCCTCCTCTTTTACCTTATGAACAATAAAGAGGTGCCTGTTCAGAGAGATCCGAGACGTGTAACACAAGCCACAGAGCAGACACTGATAAGTGGAGCTGTCAGTCTTGTGGTGAGGTATGTGTTCCTGAAATTCAGTCCTACTGTCTGTTGCAAACACACATTTTGCACACTTCCAGTGCACCTTCAGTTTTTTGGCTGGTGGAGCTTCAAACCCTGCAGTAGTTTCCAGCTGCCCCAAGGTATCCACAGACACTCTCTTTGGAGATTTTCCCTATTGAAATTAAAACATGGCTTTATTATTCCAGTGCGTGCCCACCTCAAACACACAACACAGATGTAGAAGCATTTCAAAAGAGATACAATATCAAACCCATCATTTCCCTTAATCATTTCACTGAAAAGACTTAAGGGAAGAATCCTTGGACTGTTTAGTGCTTAAAGTTGGCATGAGTTCCATTGAAGTGAATGGGACTTGGACTTATGCCAGAGCTGAATAACCAGAGGACTATGCTGCTGAACAAAACTACATTTTAAGGCTCCTCCTTCCCATATAACACTGAACGCCTCCTCCCACAAAGCCAGGTCCCTAGCAGTCCACCAGACAGCATTCAGCTTGCCAGACAGACTGCTAGGGACCTGGCTCTAACACCCAAGTTTTCCATCTTCAACTTGATGAATCACCTTCTACTCCAGCTGTAGGAATATCCCCTCCACCTGCAACACCAAACTTTCCCTCATTTTGGGATTGACCATCCCCACCCCAGGAGCTCGTCATCCTAACCTCCAATCTGCTGGAGATTTTCCACTCTAATATTCCTTGCCTGGAAGTTCCCCTAGATTTATTTAGCTCTTTTCCTAGTGAGTGGCAATGGTTGGATTTTAGCCTAGTTCTTTAGAGTAGGTATCTCCCAACACTGGCTATTTCCAAATTGAGCCATTTCCCAAACTGGTAGGTTTGTTCAGAATCCAGGGATGTTGCAGCAAGCAGGGCATTTGGTGAAGGATTTCATGGAGTCAGCCTGAGAATTTCACAGGAAGAGGGCTCAAGGGGAATTTTTGCTTCTGAGCTGACATTTGGCAAGAAGCTGGGCTGAGGCATCCTTTAGGAAATTATATCATTAGAAGGGGAACACATCATAATAAGAAAAATAAGAAAGAAGCTAAGAGCACAGGTGGAAATCAGTACAGAAAATATACTTAAACTATTCCAAATTAAATAAAATGCACAAACGTAAGAATCAGAATAATAAAATATTTTAAGTGTTTATATTAAAATACTACAAATCTAAAAGTAAGATGGATGAATTGGAGTACATGGCATTGAATGAGGATATTGATATAATGGACATCTTTAAAACCTGATGGAATGAAGACTATCAATGGGACACTGTAATGCCAGCTGACGGGAATGGCACTATATGTTAAAGATAGCATTGAGTCAAGTGTAATAAAAATCCTAAAGGAAGATCTTTTCTTTTAAATCTTTATGGATAGAAATCCCATGGTTAGCAGGAAATGAGTAGCAGTGTGGCTGCACTATCAACTGCCTGACCAGGATGGTGAGTGCGATTATGAAATGCTAACCAAAATCTGAGAAGCTACAAAAGTAGACAATACAATAATAGGCAATTTTAATTACCCTCTTATTGGCTAGGTAAATGTCACCTTAAGATATGATATAGAAATAAAGTTTCTAGACACCATAAATGACTGCTTCTTGATGCAACAATTCTTGGAACCCACAAAAAGAGGTTACTTACCAGTAACTTCGTTCTTAAAGAGAGGGCTCCATGTATTCTCACTCATGGGATCATGTTCTGCTCATCAGGCGTCCTCGGGAAGAACTTGTGTGTGTGTGTGTCTCTCTCTGATCCACTGACAATCCTACAATACTTTTATACTGAAGGAAAAGTCTAGAAGTCAGGGCTCTTACCTCCCTCCCCTCACGAGCAGGCCTTTAGTCTTGTGAGAGGAGGAGAGCTTATAAGGAAGGGGTAGAATCTCCCTGCCTCCGTTCCTTCCAACCTGCAGCAGTGAAGATGATAGAGTGATGTGATCAGTCTCCAAGCTAGACGAGAAGGGCGGGTGGCTAGTGAGAATACATGGAGCCCTCTCGAAGAACAAAGTTGCTGGTAAGTAACCTTTATTTTTTCTTCAAATTACTCTACGATTCTCACTCATGAGAGATTATTAAGCTTCCCAGGAGGAGGAGAAAGCAAGACGTTAACTGAATAGCAAGGAAAATACTGCTCTCCCAAAAGAAGAATACCTCTTAAGTCTAAGGCAGAGTGTCTAGAGAAACCATCTGAAAAAGCCCAGATGGCAAATCTCATGAATGGGGATAGGGCAGAAACTAGGCACTGTGGTGACAATGGTCCGAGCAGAACAGGCCCTGAGGCCTTCCGGGCAGTTTCTGCCAGCTAACTAGTAACAGGTGTGAATGCATCTACTTAGATGCGAACTTGGTTCCCAGAGAAGGTTGGTGACAACCTTAGATCTAAATGCAGGGTCTGTTTGTATTATCTTGAAAAATCAGATATTTATTTATATTTATTTATAAAATAATATAATACCCCGCCCCTCCTGCTCCAGGCAGCTTGGGGCAGCGTACAATATTAACACACATCAAAACGGTAAACTCATAAAGTACAATAAAAAGGGAAGCACCAAACCAAACGGGGCCCCCCTCCCCCTTCCCACCCTACACCCCATCTCCCTCGCCAAAAACCAGGCGGAACTGCCAGGTTTTACAGATACGACAGAAAGAGGGGAGATCCGGGGCCACCCGGGTCTCCACCAGAAGGGAGCTCCACAGGTTAGGTGCGGCCACCGAGAACGCGGGTATAGGAATAATGTGTTTGCTAAGGCCATTGGCCACACAAACTTTCTTCATCATATGGGGGTAATGAAGGCAGTGCTGCTAATTCGCTAACCCTTCGGGCTGAAGTGATAGTAACTACAAAAATAGTCTTCATGGATAAAAACTCTAAAGAACAATAAGCCATAAGTTCAAAAGGATAGACCATCAACTTTGTCAAGAACAAGCGTTGAGTCCCACTGTGGCATAGATTGTGCAACCGGGGGGTATCTTTCTAATAAGATCTCACTAGTAGATGAGAAAAAAAAATAGGTTTCCCTTCTAGCATGGCAATATTCACTGAGAGGGCTACTAAGTGAACCTTGATGGATGGCAGGGTCAGGCCTGTGAACTTCAGGTTGGAAAGTTAATATCTGGGCAAAAGATAACTCTGATAAGCGAATTTACTTGGACTGACACTATATAGTGAACCTTTTCTGCTTTGCCAACTACACTTGTTGTGTTGACTCTGTTTTCTGGCATTCTACATAATAGTTTTGGACTTCCTCTGGCAGACTGGAAAAGTGTAGAGAGATCAGGTCTTGGTGAAAAATGTGTCCATTCTGTTGTGGCTGCAGATTCCTCTGGAGGGGAAATGGGATTGTGCCTTTCACCATTCCACACAGCTTCAGGTATCACAGCTGTCTCAGCCAATTAGAAGCGTGGCAAAAAGGGGCCACGTTTCTACTTGGCTGCTACAGCTGTGATACCTGATGCTGTGTGGAATGGTGAAAGGCACAATCCCATTTGTCTCAGAAAAGGAGGGAATAAAGAGTAAAAGTATCAGTGGCGGCTCGCAGGGCAGCGCCAACAGTAGGCGAGGCCTGGCCAATGATAGGCGGGGGCAGCAGTGCACATGCAAACACAGAGTGAGAAAAGCAAACCATCTTAAGCCAACAATATTATGTGAAGTATTTAGCACACCACAAGCATCAGCATGAAGTTCCACTTGTCCCCAAAACACGCCACACAGTTTTGTTGCAATGTAAAAGGCATCTGCTGCAACCAGAGAGGAATATTCATGCAAAGACTAGCCATTAGTGAACCAACATGTGGCATCGTGGCATACTTGCAGCAGAAACGCCTTGAAACTGACACTGCAAAGAGGTCATTTTAAGTGCAGCGAACATTCAACCAAAGATCAGAAACCCTTCCATCCATCCCCCTCCAAAAAAACCCCCAAACAAACAGAAAGCAGACAATTAGGGTGAGAGGGTCTCACACAGGGTGAAAAACAGCAACAGCCAAGAAAATATTTGAAAGAATAGGAGAAGCAGCACAGCCCTTCTGCACATGCAAACACAGAGCAAGCAAAGCAAACCATCTCAAGCCACCATCAATATTATGTTAAGTCTTTAGCACACCAAAAAAGCAGCAGCATGAAGTTCCACTTGTCCCCCAGAACATGCTATATGCAGTTCTGTTGCAAACTAAACTTACAATGTAAAAGGCATCTGCTGCAACCAGAGAGGGAACATTTATGCAAAGACTAGCCATTAGCAGGGGCGTAGCTAGGGTGCAATGGGCCCCTGGTCAAGGTGGGCCCCCCTCTCCAGCGGGCCTAGGGGCACTGCTATAAAACACACAAGACACCCAAAATGTAGCTAATTAAGCATATTGTGCCATAAAAAGATTATATATATATATGTACACACACACACATATATATATATATATATATATATATACACACACACACACACATACACACCCAGTTCAGTTGTTCCCCCACGATCAATTCACGCTGCCCCCACCCAATAACCAGTTCATCTGCGCCCCTGGGCAGCGTGAATTCATTATATGGAGGGCACAAATGAACTGGTTATGGGGTGGGGGTTTAAATACAGTATTCCTTTTAGCAATAGCTGCCATAATAATCTCAGAACCATATTTGCAGCTTTTCCAAAATATAATAGATATTGCTTTACATCCTAAATTCCTACCTAAGATAGTATAAGTAAGAGTTGTGAGAATGTGACCCTTTTTACACAGGCCTCTCCCACCCATGAACACGCAGATTTCTGAGTGTTCATGGGTGGGGGAGCTCTGTGTGAATGACGCAGCGCACGCTCCCACAGTAACGGGCTGCCTGCGTGTGCCCGCCTAACACCCATCCCCACTCACCCATCTCTTCCCTTGCACAAAGCGACCAGGGAAAATGGCAGTTGCTCCGTGGGTGCAGATGAGTGGTGTGTGTGTGCGTGTGTGTGTGTATACAGCCGTGTGCACACCCCACCCATGCCCATGGATCCACCATCCGGCAGAGCCGTGTAAAAATGGCCTACGAGGAGCCACTTGAAGAACAGAAGGTTGCTGTCTTGTAAACAAGGTTCTTTCAGATGGCTCCGAAAATTCTCACAACACCCACCCTTCCAGCCCCACATGGAATGTTCCTAGAAAGGGTTGAAAGGAACTGTCATTATGAGGGGGAGAGTGCTTTTTATACTAGAGGAGCTCGAGACCATCACATGGTCTATTACTTGAACATGTTGAGCATGCCATGCACAACCCAGTTGTGAGAATGTTTAGAGCCATCTCGAAGAA
>QEPC01008570.1:360850-387805 GCA_003113815.1 Sphenodon punctatus | reverse complement strand
AAGCAAAGCAAACCATCTCAAGCCAATAATATTATGTTAAGTCTTTAGCACACCACAAAAGCAGCAGCATGAAGTTCCACTTGTCCCCCAGAACATGCTATGCAGTTCTGTTGCAAACTAAACTTATCAGACAGGGAACAAACATTCATGCAAAAACTAGTCATTAGTGAACCAATATGTGGCATGGTGGCCTTCTTGCAGCAGAAAAGCCTTGAAACTGGTACCGAAAAGGGGGCCATTTTAAATGCAGCGAACATTCCAGCAAAGATTAGAAACCCTTCCATACATTCCCCTCCCAAAAAAATCCCCAAAGCAAACAGAAAGCAGACAATTACAGTAACAGGGTCTCACACAGGGTGAAAAACTAAAACAGCAAGGGTCAAGAAAGTATTTTAAAGAATAGGAGGCGAGGCAACACAGCCCTTCCAACTGGGCTCACATAATTAGTAATTACCCCTGCCTGTAATGCATGGGGGTGGGGACGGAGAGAAGAGGACAAAAGAAAGCACAAGCAAACAAACTATGTACAGGAGATCAGGGATGGGGATTCCCCCCCCCCAAAAAAAACTTACCACGTTTCTGAAAGGATGAGACCTCCTGATCACTCTCGTCTGACTCTGATAACCACCTTCTGCTGTTCTTCCCTCCAAACAAGGAGGCCAGGGATTCCAAACAAGTCCCAGGCATCTCCCCTCTTGTGTAAAAAAAAAAAAAAAAAAGGGGGGGGGAAGCTCTCTTCCCCCCCCGTGAACCTAGGAGGAAGGAGCAAGGAAGAGTGAGCTCTTTCCCTCCCTCCTCCCACTCTGGTAGAAGAGGGGCCAGAGGGAGAAAGAGGAGCTATGGGGTGGCCAGAGCGTTTTGAAAGGGTGCCCAGACACACCCCATAGGCCTTGCTGATTGGCTGGGTTTCTCCATAGGAACCCAGCCAAGAAGCACATGGCACCTCCCCCACTCCTTCCCCAATCCCCCAGAAAGCAGTGCTTTTCTGGGCCGACGCCCAGCACATGCTTCCTGGGGGCTTAGAGGAGATCCTCTAAGTCTCCCCCTCCCTTTAGCGCTCTGGCCAGTGAATGGAAAGCTAGAGGGAGCGGGGAGCAGGAGGAGGAGGTTTGTCCTCTGCCCCTCCTCCCCTTGCAGAGTTCTTTCCCTTCAGGCTTTGTTTACAAATGACTCATCGCTCTCTAGGACGAGAGTTCAAATGTAAACAAAGCCTTCAGACAAGCGGGGAAACTAACAGCACTGCCACTGGAGCAGCTGAGGAGCAGCTTCTGGCTCCCCAGCAAGCATGGGGGGACCCCTGAGGGGCTTTGGGGGGGGGGCATCTGCCCCAATGTCCTGGGGGAGGGACATCCACTGAAAAGTATACAACATGTTGCCATTGCACTTCATGAGAAATGCATCTGAGGGGGTGTCAGTGTCCTGACCTTCTCTGCTGTCTTAAAACAGGAGTCTTGGTGTTGGTTGTTGTGACGAGCAGGTCTATACAAGGAACTTCCCAGCAAGTGTATATTTACTATACACCACCTTGTCATTGAGTGACAAGTCATTCCTAACATTCCTACTCTGCTGAATGCATTTGCCAACACGCTTGACTCGCCTGTGATGTGAACTGCTATGGAAAAGTCAGCATTGGTCTCTCCAAACCACTGACAGTTTCAAATCTCTGCCGATTCCTGTGACAAAGTGTGAGGTCTCGTACTTCTCAGGCAATTGAGGTACCACATGATGGAGATACTGTCTGTTGTGATTTGAACCATGACATGAGAGGCAAATGCTTTGAGGGTCCATTGAATGGCCGTGAGAATGAATATTTACCAACACAAAACCTCCAGTTTAAGTGAACAGTTAAGGCTTGCACAAATTTCCAAACCCAAAAAAACCACAATTACAATGTATACTCCTGTTCAAAACCGCCTCCCAATCCAAACACAGGGGGTAAACATCAGTTTCCAAACAAAAAAACCTCCAGCAAAACATAAAAGAACAATTGCACCAAACCCCCTAAAGCATGGAAATGGGAGATTAAGGCTCACCACACAAGTAGTACACCATGACCACCACTGTGAGCTGGAACACGACAGCATAAACACCAAACAATCACACATGAAGCCATACAAAGCTCGCCTTAACTAGTGCTCATTGTATGCTGTGTTATCATGGTGTTCTTTCCATGTTATTGTAAACTCCAAATAATGCATTTACTGAGCAGCACGTTTAGGGCTTGGTGTTGGTTTGTGAATCATGTTGTTATGTGGTGAGCTGCAATCGTTTGTTGTTTTAATAAGGTAGAAAAAATTGATTTTGTTTTCCTCCGACCCACCTTACAAATTGGCTTTACACAATATGGGAATAGGAGTTAGACCTATTGTCCAAAGCTATTGTTAGGGTGTCTGCTAATCTTTTCTCTTGCTGTATCTCAGGAGAGAATACTGAAGCACTTAATAGTGACTAGATGAGAACATGTCAGGGAGCAATAGTTAAGGTGAGTTTTGTATGGGTTCATGTGTGTTTGTTTGTTTGCCGTTCATGCTGTCTGTTGTGTTTCCAGCTCACAGTGCTTGTCATGGTGTACTAGTTGTGTGGTGAGCCTTAATCTCCCATTTACATGCTCTTGGGGGTTTGGTAAATTGTTCTTTTATGTTTTGCTGGAGGTTTTTTTGTTTGGAAACTGATGTTTACCCCGTGTTTGGATTGGGAGGTGGTTTTGGATGGAAGTATACATTTGTAATGGTGTGTTTTGGGGTTTGGAAATTTGTGCGAGCCTTAACTGTTCACTTAAACTGGAGGTTTTGTGTTGGTAAATTTCCTTTGTTTTTTCCTTGTGCAATGAACTTGATTTCTGTTTTTACTGGGATTGTAGTGCTTTTCAGAAAAAGCAGTCTTCTGGGTTTTTTCTCTGCTGCTGCATTGTAATGTTGAGCAGTATAACCCTTTTGGGCAAGTTGAACATAAGGCAATGATTCAAATTTCACCCAAAGAGAGTGTATGTTTATTGGATGATTTAGTATATTATTGTGTATATCAGAGTGCTGGTATACTAGCACTGCTAGAAGCATTGCTAGTATCTATACTGGTAGATTCATTAAGTATATCAGAGTGCTTTAGGATTTAAGTATACTAGCACTGGTAATATAGAGCACCCCCTCCCCTTGTCCTCCTCCCCCCTTTTGCCCAGCCTGCTTTCAAGTACCCAACTCTGAAATCGTGCTAAGTCCACCTGCAATAAGGATTTCCGGAATGAATACCAAGTCTTCTCTATGCAACTCACTAAGGTTGTCATAGGCATGAGGGGAGTTCCTTAAGCAGTTGCATTAGATCTGTGGTGCCAGAGTCTAGAGATCACTTTGGGGGCTACACGTCCTCCTTCCTCCCATGGCCTAATGGCCTCCACCAGGCTCGTAATCCTTTAAAAGTGCTTGCTCCCTTCCAAGTTTTACAGCTGAGCTGGTGCAGGGGAGCTAGTACAGGGGGAGAGTGTGGGGCTTTTTTTTTTTTTTTTTTGGCATGCCAGCGACCCCAGAGAGCTGTCTCTGCTTTCCCCTGCCAACCACCTGAGTATAACACAATCTCTGGGGTTTTCAAGACAATGCAATAATATTTAGCTGCGTCCAGTGGCTGCATGGGTCTCAGAGGAACAGGGGAGCCTTGGTTCTACTCAAGAACGGTGCCTGGATCAGAGGAGAGAAAAGGGTGGGGAAGACCTGGCTCTGCCATCATACTCTGCTGAGCTGAGCAGAGCAGCAGCAGGACAGGTCACCTGCAGCTGGCAGGATACAAGCGGGTATTAGGTGGCTTCCCCAGGGCAGCTGCTTGGGGAAAGCCCCTCACTTCCCCCAAAGGGTGATCTACTCTGCTGCTGCTCATCCATTACTGAGCTCACTTTTAACCCTGGGGGTGCAGTCTTCAGTTAGAGACTCCAGTTTAGACTTGAGTTTAGATTAGAGTATAAACTCAGATATAAGCTGCGTGAGGTTGTAAACTCCCTTGCTGCTGCTGCCAGGTGTTGGGGGAAGGAGGGCTGGATTCAGTCACTGTTTCCTGCTGCAGCTTGGGTGAGATAGACCCCGCAGTGAAACAGACCCTGAGCCACAGCAGGGAACAGTAACCGGATCCAGCCTCGACCCCAGCAAAATCCTCCTCCCACTGGAGCACCCCACACCTACCAGGGCCCCATGCAAGCTAAGTCTAAAGATTAAACCCCACCAGACCCTTTTCTTCTACATAAGCAGCACTTTCAAACACCCTGACCACTTTTCTGCCCTAGCACAAGTGAAATTAACAAGGCAGCTAGGAGATCCTGGCAATGCAAGCCCTTCCCTGGCCCCCAGTTGGCAGGATACAAGTGGGTGTTGCATGACTTCCCCAAGGCAGCTGCTTGGGGAAAGTCCCCCTCTCCTTCCACCCCTCGAGGGTGAGCTGCTCTGCTCATCCCCTTTCTTATCACTTTGAGCTCCCTTTTAACCCTGGGGGTGCACTCTTTGGTTAGGAACTCAAGTTTGGACTATGGGAGGTTGTAAGCTCCCCCACTGCCACTGCCCCTGATAGGTGTTAGGTGCTCAGCCAGGGGGAGGCTTTTGCTTGGGGTGGGGCTGGATCCAGTCACTGTTTGCTGCTGAGACTCGGTCAGAAATGGACTATTTCACTCCTCACGGGCAGCCTGCTACTCTTGATTATTTCACCTCCCAACTGCCTCAGCCCCATAGGATTTGTTTCAGTTCTTTCTAAGTTATTTGCTGAGCCTAAGCAGAGTGATAGCTCAATATTTTTTATGTTTTGGAGGCAACTGAAATCCGGCTTTGCCACGCTCCTGCTGTTTGTCAGTTTCAAAAGCTGCTTCTGGGGTACTGGATAGGATGCTTAGAGACTTTTCTTTCTCAACAGCCCACTCAGACTAAATGTATTTTACACACACACCAAAAAACCGAACTACCAAATGTACCTAAAACAAACAAAAGCAGACATAGGACCACAGAGATTAATTTTCTAACATGTCTCCAGACAATTCAAACTCAAGAATAAACCAAAAACCTGTCCAATATAAAAGTTGCCAAAATGTGAAAAAATGAATTTTCCCTCCCCTAAACAAACTGCTATAACTTCTTTGTTGTTAAACCAATGTGCACCAAACCTGGACAGATTCAACCTGTTACCCAACGGATCCTCCATGCCAAAAACTATGATGATGGGCTAAAGCATGGCTAAATCCCAAACGTTAGAATGTTCATCGCTTAAAGCACAGGAGTGCTGCTTGCCTTAACTAAAGAGGCACTCTTGCGCCTGTTGATGTTGATGATCTTGAGACCAAATACCTTGGGCTGTGAATTTTCCACAGTGAGTTGTTGCTGGCGATTGTGATGGTGGGCTCCAGTTGTCCCTTAAGACATGATGATTCTTTACCCACCGTAGGAGAGACCTTGGAGTGCTTTGAGGAACTGTGATGTCTCCCCTCATTGAGTGAATGCTTAGAACAGCTGCTTTTCAGCCAGTGTTGCATTGGATGCATGTGGAGTCTGGTGTATGGGCTTGTAGATGTGAATAGCCCTAGTAACCTGAAGAACCACCTGATGGGCTGGTGACTGTCTGTGTGCAGCTGAAATCATGCCACACATGGCATGGAAGCATTCTTCCAGTAAGAGAGTCCTTTCTACATGTGAGTCAACACAGCCACTTTGAAGGGTAAAACCCACGTGAGCTGGAGACGTGATTTTCCCATGTTCACAATAAGCCTCAGATTCTTTCAGAGACAGAGAGTCATACCTACAGGGGAGTCTCTACATTGAATTTATTGGAAATTCTTCTTAGGTAGACCTAAATGAAATGGACATGGGGATAGAGAAAACCGACGCTCAGATTAATTGAGCTCCAAGTTTCTCAGCCTCCAGTCCCCTCAGAAGCAGAGTGTTAGAGCAGACAGCGGGGCAGAGTTGTGCACACATGTGTCTAAGTAATCCTGTTAGTTCTAGCTCAGGTTTTTGAGTAGGCAAGACTGGGAATCAGGTGCTCGCTCCCCTTACAGCCTGCTTAAGATTCCCAGAGTCAGAACTGACAGTATTTCTCAAACGCATGGCTCTGCCTGGCTGTCACTGAGTCTGCATGTCTGGAGATAGAGAACTGATGCTCCCTAATGCCTATCTCCAGCCTGCCTGACATGAAGACTTGCCCTGACAGGGTATATACACTACAGTATTTTAACCGTATGCTGCCAAGAAATCATTAATACACTCAATGGTCCTGATATTTTTAGCTGGGTGAGTATGTTCTATACACCTTACAAATTCAAGTTATCGGGGTTCAGAATTCTACTTATTGAGATCAGCAACACCCTCATATACCTGGAACTGGGTAAAGAAAATTAATTTGATTTATCCAGAAATTCAATCTATGCAAGTTTTGCCGAAGTGGATTCCTCTGTATATCTGTATAGATGGGTTGTGTCACAGCTGGGTCTTGGGCCCTTGGCCTGAGGGGCTGCTGCCTTAGAGGCTGGTGCCACCTCAGGCCTCGTTGATCAGCCAGCTTCTTCTTTCTAGGTTGTTCCTTGAGTCTCTGTTCCCCTGTGTTGCCACACCTGTTCCCCAGCTGTACCCTGTCTCCCTTGTTCTGGCTCCCACCTTCCTGATTGGCCACTATTAGTATTTAAGCCAGGGTGTGGCCACAGGAAGCTGTGGGAGCAACTTCTCTTATCCATGTGTGTGTTGGTGGATTGTGGTGCTCTCTTTGTGTATGCTTGTCCCCCTGTCTGTCAGTCTGCCCGTTTTGCCTGCTTGTATACTTCTTGTTGTCTCCCGTGCTAATACCTTGTGAACCGGCTATTCCCCCTTGTTTCTGGTATCGTGCCGGGTTCTCTTCCCCCCCTCCCCCCGGTATTGGGGACCCCGCTCTTCCTCTGTGTGACCCAGTGTAGGTCTTGTTGATTATGTGTCATAATCTGGTTTCCCCCCTCTTGTCATAGTTCTTGCCCTCTTCAGTCTTGTTCTTTCCCCGGTCCTGTTCCCCTCTCTTGTCATTGCTCTGGTTCCCCATAACCTTGACTCTGGTGGAGCTCCCATTGCCAGAGTCCTTTTTCCTAGCCTTGAGTCCTCTGCATAGTCATAGTCTCACTTCCTAGCCCTGAGTTCCCTTGCACCGCCATAGTCTTGCTCCCAGTCTTGTGTTTCTGCCCTTTGCCCTGTCTTGTCTTCTTCGTTTAGGGTTCCCCTTGACTCTCTGGCCTTGTTCCCCCATGGTCGCACGTTCTCCCTGAGCCTTGCCTTGTCACATTCTCCCCTAACTTGTATCCCCTTCTCGCCTGGCTCCCCTCTCGCTCTATCCTTGTCTTGCACCCTTTTCCCTGTATTCCCTCTTGTTGCTTTCTAGAACTTCTAGTCCCTCTTTAGTTTCGGTTGTCTCTCTCGTTTGGATGACCTCGATGATGCGCCACCTACTGTTAGGAGTGGGGGGAAGAGGGAGAGAAAGCACAGGGCAAGAGGGAGTTTCCTTAAACCAGGAAAGGGGGCAAACCACGGGGCCGTCTCTCCGCTAGCACGCTGAGGTGCCAGTAATCCCCTCAGGGTGTAGGGTGGGCTTTCCTCCGTGTTTAGAAGGCAATCCTTATCATCATCGGGGAGGAGAGAATGTGCCACAGGGAAAGATAGCAATAGGAGGGGGCCAAATACTCGCCACGACACACAACCCTGGAAACCAGCGTGAGACGGGGGGAAGGGGCCAAGTGAGAGGGGCAAAGGGAGAGGAGCCGGGGTGTGGGAAGGGAAAGGGAAGGGGGAAGGGAAAGGTTCAGGGTAAAGGGGGGGGGGGTCTGGAAGTACACACAACCTGAAGGAAGGATCAAAAGGGAGCGGAACACAGGCAGGGATCACAGAAACCACGGACCAGTCAGGGGCTATGGGGAAGGGAGTGCAGGAGGCTCAATTACACAGAACTTACACAAGGGGAACAGGGGTTAGCAAGGCAAGGTACAGGAAGACAATCAACAATCACCACCACTCAATAACTACTCAAAGACTTAGCTTTCACAAGGAAGAACAGGGGCCAGCTTCTCTCAGCGATTACCGGCGGGGAACTGATGCCCTGCTGGCCTCTTTATACCCTTCCTGGTCACCCCAAGTGGGAGCCCTTGTGATCAGGTGGAGGCCCCGCCCCCTGCCGAGCACGCTCAGCTGCTAAGGGCGCACTACGCCGGGGCGGGGATGGAGCTGTAAGCTGGGGGGTGTCTGATTGCGGGGAGGGAGAGACCTGTGATGCTGCCTGGCGAGTGTCCTGTTGCTTCAGAGGCGGGGCTACACAAGTGCTTGGGGGTGGTCCACGTTGTGCCAGGGGGTGATCGTTCCCAGCCCGCATCCCCACTCTTCTCTGAACCCCCTGCATCCCAGGCCGCCAAACCACCCCACGGCGCTGCGCCGTGACACCTACTCTGAGACCGGGTTCCCTGTGTCAGCCGCGGCGGCTGCTTTCCGGCGCGGCGGCCGCTCCCCAAAGCAAAGGGCCCTGCCCCCACCAGCACTAACCCAGCTGAGGCATCTCCGCAGCCGACCAGGACTCCTGTGCGCACTGACGTGGCGCCAACAGCTGATCCTCCCCCCGACATAGCGAGGCCCCTCCCCCCGTTGCGCCGATCCGCACGCCTCCGGAAGTGTGTAGAGGGCGGGGCTTCCCCTTCAAAAGTCGGCCTCACAGTGAGCTCTGGGCCAGTGAACAGAGCTTGCATCTGGATGAACTAGCCCCCCTGCCTGAAAGTTAAGTGCACGTATTTAAGACTGACTATCCTTGTGTGTGTCCTCCATTGTCTGCCTCCGTCTTCCCTCTCCGCTCCCTCTCCCTGTTTGGCGTGATTTGAAGTGAATCCCAGGATTGTATTTCGGTTGTCTGAGTCCCTGTTTCCTGTTGTTCCCAGCGTGCTTGAGAGGGTTGTGTGAAGGGGCCTGCGGGCCTGGCGCTTCTTCCCCCTTATCCTCCCTCCCTGGGCAACTTGTTCTCCCCTACCCCTCTCCAGTGTGCAAGCCCTTATATTCCTGCCCTCTCTACCCTGGGTCCTTTGCCTCAATCACCCTGCACCCCCCCCCCACAGTTCTTCCCATTCCCCTGTGGTGTGAGAGACCCCTGCCTAGCCAAAGCTCTGCGCCCTATGATGATAGGGGCTTAAGTTCCAGGTGCGGAAGCCCACGGAACAGCCCACATACTATCCTGACGGGCCTCCGGGACCCCCCAGCAATTACAACAGAGCTCCCTGAGAGAGTGTGGTGCGCCTGGGTAACCCTCGTCCTCACTTCCTTTCCCCTCCCCACTGACAGATTCACCGGCATGTACCCACACGCTCCTTCCCCTCCTGGAACCATGGACGTGGCCCAGGAAGTTGGGAACCTTGTCCTTGCAGATAAAGGATCTGCAGGAGCAGCACACGCAACTGGCTGCCGCGGTGGCGCAGCAGCAGGGCGCTCCCCCTCCTGCAGTAGCAATGTTGGCACCCCCTGCGGTTGCCAATGCCGATCAGGCCCCAGCCCCGGTAGTCGCTCCTCCTGTTCCACTACCCCTTGGGGTACCGAGAGAACCACGAGGACCCCGCATTGACAAATTTCAGGGGGATCGTAAGGCTTGCCGAGCCTTTCTGGCCCTCTGTGACCTCACCTTTACTACTCAAGCCGCCACCTACCACACAGATGAATTAAAAATTGCATTTGTGATTGGAAACTTGGGCAGCGTAGCCCTGGAGTGGGCCACTAATTTATTAACCAGTAAAAGCCCCCTTTTGACTAACTACCAGGACTTTTTAAGAGAGTTTCGGTTCTTGTTTGACCACCCGCATCGGCTGCAGGATGCCGAGACAGCTATTTTGACCCTGCGTCAAGGGCGAATGCCCCTTATGGAATATATAACACAGTTCCAACATCTTGCCTTAGAATTAAGCTGGTCTGAGGACGCCCTTCGGGTGCACTTCTGGAGAGGATTAGCAGATGACATCAAGAACCAGCTTGCATACGTTGCTCTTCCGGATACCTGGGCCGCAGTAGCCACCCTAGCACTCCAGATAGACGCACGGCTTGCGGAGAGGCGAAGAGAGCGGCGCCAGGATAACCAAAACTTTCCCATCAGGCCCATCTCCTTCACGCCCCCTAGTGGGGAAGGCTCTGGGCAAGCTCCCCCCGACGCAGAGCCTATGCAGTTAGGTGCTTCTCGAGGGCCCGTTCCAGTGGAAGAGCGGGATTGTCGTCGGCGGGCGCGAGCCTGTTTCTACTGTGGTGAACCGGGACACTTCATACAAGATTGCCAGGCATTACCAACTGCCCGGCGCCAAGCGGGAAATGCCAGGGGTCGAGCCGAACAGGGAGCGTCTCGACCCTGAACATTATTCCATCCCTTACCACTTACGCTTCGCTTCACTTACGCGTACCTTTGACCATCACGGCCGCCTCGCACCGATCGTTGATAGTTTGGGCCCTGCTGGATTTCGGAGCCTCCGCAAACTTTATGGATATCACCCTGATCCAAGACCACAAGATTCCAACGCAGGGGAAATCGTGTCCCGAAGCAGTCCAAACAATCGATGGCTCCCCCCTCAGCTCTGGCCTTGTTACCCAACAAACCACTCCTTTGAAGTGCGTGATAGGTAAACATCAGGAGACCCTTACCTTTGACGCAGTCCGTACTCCTCTTTTTCTTGTGGTTCTGGGTCTCCCTTGGCTCATGCAGCACGAACTTCGCATATGTTGGGCCCGACGGCAGGTTCACTTTACTTCTCCCTACTGTACCCAACATTGTTTCCCGCCGGCTCCCTCTCAGTACGCCATGGCTACAGTCCCTTCTCAGCAGGCCATGGCTACAGGCACTACCCTCCGAATATGGCGACCTCCTGGACGTCTTTAGCAAGGTCCACGCAGCTCGATTACCTCCACATCGTCCCTATGATTGCCCTATTGAACTGGTTCCGGGGAAAGAACCCCCTTTCGGACGTATCTACGCCCTTTCAACCCCAGAGTTAACCGAATTGCGCAAGTACCTTGATGAGGCCCTTGCGAATGGCTTCATCCAGCATTCCATCTCTCCCGCAGGGGCCCCCATCTTTTTTGTTTCCAAAAAGGATGGAGGCTTACGTCCCTGTGTAGACTATCGGGGTCTCAACAGCGTGACCATTAAAAATCGCTACCCTCTTCCTCTGATACCCGAGCTGCTCAACTGTCTTCAAGGAGCCCGAATATTTACAAAATTGGATCTTCGGGGAGCCTACAATCTGCTCCACGTACGACAGGGAGATGAGTGGAAAACCGCATTCCGTACATGGTACGGGCACTTCGAATATCTTGTGATGCCTTTCGGCTTGGCCAATGCCCCTGCTGCATTTCAACATTTTATCAACGACATCCTCAGAAACATAGTCGACACCTTTGTGATAGCCTATCTAGACGACACTCTTATTTATTCCTCCTCGTACACCCAGCATGTACAACACGTTCGACAAGTGTTACGACGATTACAGACTCACCAGCTTTACTGTAAGCAGGAGAAATGTGCGTTTCATCTCACTGTAGTCGAATTCCTGGGGTTTGTAATTAGCCCAGAGGGAATCCAAATGGACCAAAAAAAGGTGCTCGCTATTCAACAATGGCCACCACCGAGGGCAATTAAGGCCCTTCAGCGCTTTCTTGGTAGCACTAATTATTACCGCCAGTACATTCCCCATTACGCTGAAGTCACAAGCCCACTGACACGGCTCCTGAAAAAGGATCACCCCTATCTCTGGAGGACGGAACAGGACCAGAGTTTCCAATTTTTGAAACAGGCCTTCATGCAAGCGCCTCTGTTACAGCATCCTGACTTTCAAAGGTCGTTCCTTGTCGAAGCTGACACTTCTAGCATTGCCATTGGGGCAGTATTACTGCAACAAGACACCGAGAGGCTGCCTCGACCATGTGCTTATTACTCCCGACAACTATCCCCAGCCGAGAGAAATTACACGGTTTTTGATCATGACTTTTAGCCATAAAAGCCGCCTTTGAGACATGGCGACACTATTTAGAAGGGGCCCAACATCCCATAATAGTGACCAAGGATCACAAAAACCTGACCTTTCTTTGTACTGCACAGATCACGAACCCACAACACACCCGGTGGGCGCTTTTCTTTGCACGCTTTTCGTTTGTAATCCAATACCGCCTGGGGAAAATGAACCTTTTAGCAGATGCTCTTTCCCGCTACCATGAGGGAAAAGAAGCAGACAGTCGACCCCGAGGTCCCATTCTTGATACACAAGTGTTCGCTGCTACACTCCCCTCCATGGAACAACTTCGCCAGATATCCATGCAAGAACTGCAAATGCAGAATGATCCCAAGGTTACCCTACAAGGGGGTCTGTATAAAAGGGGAAACCAAATCGTGGTCCCCCCATCTTGTCGAGCCCAAATACTTTGGGCGCATCACGATGCCCCATTAGCAGGACATCCCGGGAACGAACGCACCCTAGCCCTCCTCCAGCATCAGTTCTGGTGGCCTTCAGTTACCACCGATGTGCAACGTTACGTCCAGGCTTGTACGACGTGTGCACGCACCAAAATAGTGCGAAAAAACCCGGCAGGTCTGCTCCAACTTACCCCAACCCCCTCTGGGCCTTGGCAACAAATCGGGCTTGATTTTATAGTGGAGTTGCCGCCCTCCTGTGGGTAGGATACCATCTTTGTTGTCATTGACCATTTTACAAAGCTAGGCCACTTTATAGCTTGTAAGGGTCTCCCTACCGCACAACGAGCCACACTTTTGTTCATACGCCATGTAATGAAGCTTCATGGATGGCCTACAGAGATAGTAAGTGGCCGAGGATCCCAGTTCGTTTCACATTTTTGGACCGCACTATTTAAGTCCTTACAGATCAAACTAAGGCCTACCACCGCGTATCATCCGCAAGCTAACGGACAGGTTGAAAGAGCCAATCAGACTCTGGAACAATATTTGAGATGTTACATCAGCTACCTGCAAGATGACTGGTATGCGTGGTTACCATTGGCAGAATTTGCCTACAACAACGCCCCAAATGCCTCCCTTGGAAATTCCCCTTTCTTCATAACCTACAGATATCATCCACAAATGGCCTCACCCGATCTCGCATCCATAACAGTTCCAGCAGCAGGGGCACTGGCACAACAACTCCAGCAAGTACATGCCCTCGCCAAGAGAATGCTGGAAAAAACCCGTCAGCAATATAAACATTATGCCGATCAACACCGAAGGCTGGCCCCGCAACTACAGCCCGGCGATTTGGTTTGGTTAGATCGACGGCACTACCCCTCCAAGCGGCCTTCGGCAAAATTGGATCACAGGTATCTTGGACCGTTCCCAGTCCTCAAAAAGGTGAATGAGGTGACGTACACCCTACAACTACCCCGGGGGCTGCGCATCCATCCCACCTTCCATGTGTCACTGCTTAAACCGGCCATCGCCCCGAGCAACGCAGGAGATGCCGACCCTGGATTGCAGCCAGAAACCGGGACCACCGACCCTGTTTACGAGGTTCGTAGTATCCTTGACGCCAAACTTTGGCACGGAAGGCTACACTACCTCATTGATTGGCGGGGCTTTGGTCCCGAAGAACGATCCTGGGAACCTGCCTCGCATGTCTTTGCCCCATGCCTGCTTCAGCAGTTTCATCGCCGCCACCCTGACAAACCGGGCCCTGCACGACGCCTGGGAGGGGGCCCTTGAAGGGGGGTACTGTCAGCCGCGGCGGCTGCTTTCCGGCGCGGTGGCCGCTCCCCGAACCAAAGGGCCCCGCCCCCACCAGCACTAACCCAGCTGAGGCATCTCCGCAGCCAACCAGGACTCCTGTGCGCACTGACGTGGCGCCAACAGCTGATCCTCCCCCTGACATAGCGAGGCCCCGCCCCCCGTTGGGCCGATCCGCACGCCTCCGGGAGCATGTAGAGGGCGGGGCATCCTCTTCAAAAGTCGGCCTCACAGTGAGCTCTGGGCCGGTGAACAGAGCTTGTGTCTGGATGAACTAGCCCCCCTGCCTGAAAGTTAAGTGCACGTATTTAAGACTGACTATCCTTGTGTGTCCCCTCCATTGTCTGCCTCAGTCTTCCCTCTCCGCTCCCTCTCCTTGTTTGGCGTGATTTGAAGTGAATCCCAGGATTGTATTTCGGTTGTCTGAGTCCCTGTTTCCTGTTGTTCCCAGCGTGCTTGAGAGGGTTGTGTGAAGCCCCCCTCCCTGGGTATCTTGTTCTCCCCTACCCCTCTCCAGTGTGCAAGCCCTTATATTCCTGCCCTCTCTACCCCGGGTCCTTTGCTTCAATCACCCTGCACCCCCCAGTTCTTCCCATTCCCCTGTGGTGTGAGAGACCCCTGCCTAGCCAAAGCTCTGCGCCCTATGATGATAGGGGCTTAAGTTCCAGGTGCGAAAGCCCAAAGAACAGCCCACATACTATCCTGAAGGGACTCCGGGACCCCCCAGCAATTACAACAGAGCTCCCTGAGAGAGTGTGGTGCGCCTGGGTAACCCTCGTCCTCCCTTCCTTTCCCCTCCCCACTGACACCCTGGTAGCACGAATGAGAATTGTCTCGGTCTACTCAAGAGACCGGCTGAGAGGTTTTCTTCCTAGCACTTCCCTTTCCTGGGTACTCTGGACCCCTTCCCCTGTTGTCCTTCGGTTACAGGTTCCCTCACCCGTACTCCTGTGACAGGTTGGAGAGTCCAACGAAAGTAACCAGTTCGGATAGAGCAATACCTGTACCCCACTTTAACAGAGCTCTGCTGTGACTGCACACATGCATTCTGTGAGAACTCTCCAAGCGGAGGACAGTCTGAAGGGAAGGATGGTGACTGGAAGCAATTACCATCTACAGCTAAGTAAAGAAACTTATGAATGCTAATGTGAAAATAAACATTTCTGAGGTCAAGAGCCTTTCTGTAAGGCTGGTAAAACAGGGTAATCATTTGGAACTTTATGGATGAACTTGTTCAATTTTCAAGTCTGCAGTATGGGGGCATAAGCCCCCATTTATTTATTTTTAAATCAGAAAGCATCTGGAAGATAAAATTTTCATACTTTCATTTCAGTGTACCTCTTCAACAGCATTTTGCATATCAGGGAGTGACCACTTAAGGAGCATCTTATCTTGTGAAAGAAGTCCCTAAAGAGGATTGGGAAAGGGGGATGGGAGAGGAGTGGAAAAGAATGAAGCTGGACGGCATAGCAACACTGGATTATCTCTAGGATTCAGCAATCAGATGTGATCCCCTGCTATGCCTCATAGCAGAGATGTAAATGGTCACAAAACTGGGAAAAACTGCTCACCCAGCTTGACCTCATCCAGACCAAACTTGTGCCTGAGGCTGGGAGCCTGAAGACTTATTGGATGATTGCCTTTATTTAGTTTAGGCCCGGTGAACTTTCAGCAAGGTTGCCTAAAACCCTGTTGCGATTGCTGTTGAGCGAACCTTCGTTGATAAGACTATCAAGGTTCTTGTTGTTTGTAGAAGTACAAAGGTGTGGTAAAGTAGAGTAGCAATGCTTCCTGGCCACATGTACTACCCCTGCAGATCTGGATGTCTAACGTGTCTTTGATTTTGGACAGGGTCTCATCTGTCATCTTGGCAAACAGGCTCACACCATCTAAGGGGAGATCCTTGATGTTAAGCTTGTTCTCAGGATTGGGGGCAGTGGAACATAGCCAAGTTGGATGAGGCTATGCTTCTAACGGTGCGATTGGTCTTGTACATGGCTATTGGCAGCTGGAACTGAGTCCTCATGAGCCCTCTTTTTTTGAAGGGCCAATCCCTGCGCTGGGTCCTTGGTGGTATTTGACTTCACACATAGCCAGTGCCAGTAGCCTCCCATTGCTGACATATAGGTGGATGCTCTAAGCAATAGTGAGGCAGAGGAAAAGGCCTTGTAACCCAGGATATCTAGACAGCAATCCTCTCTATTTGAGGGAGATGTCTGCTGTGCAACTGACTTTGAGCAGCTCGTAGCCACAGATACTTCCACTGAATTTGGTGAAGGAGTTTCAGAAAAATATAGCTGTGCTCTTGAGAGATGTTGTAGAGTACATCAGCTGACTTTTTTGTGGATGAAGTAGGGATTGTTCCATGCAGTCTTAGATGGTTCCATGAGTTCCTCAAAGACGGGAAGTATCACGTGCCTTCCCTGACCACTCCCTATGATTCCAAATAATGGGCCGGTTGGTATTTTTTTCATGACCTGAGTGGGAAAAAACTGAGGAATAAAGCCATGGTGAGGGGATGGAGTAAGCCTGGAAGGCTTGCACATCTTCCATTACCAACATACTGTTGGATCCAAGATGATGATGTCTGGTGAAGCAGCTGTCTCCTCTGAGTCACACAACAGAGATGAAGAAGAGGATGAATCTTTGTTGGATTCAATGTCCAACTGTATGTGAACCACTGCTGGAGGCTGGTGTTCTCTTTGATGCTGCAGTCCCACCAGTGACTGTAAGAAAGCTGCTCCCAGTGGAGCAAACGATGTAGTCGCAGGATGGTTCTAGACCATCAGTAGTGAGACAGATGGTGTGGTGGTACCGGTGGTACTGGGGGCGGTGGAGGTGGAGCTACGAACACACGGGCAAAAGATACAGTAGTCCTAGGCGGTGCTGTAACGATTGATACCAGTTGCCATGGCAGTGTGGTAACTCATAGCTTGTGAGGCAAGCTTTGCACTTGGGTCATGGTGTGGTATGGCGGATGGTGCTATAGGGAGTGTGTCCTACTGCAAGAACTGGACCCGAAGCAGTGGTAGTGATAGAAACCACATTCCGAAAGGTACCGGGTAGGAAAGTAGAAGTGTTTGAGAGACAGTGAGTGGTCATGACTCATGGAAGGGGGGGGGGACAACAGCCACACTGATAAAAACTTTATATTTTCATTTTTACCCCACCCTTCTCTGAAGACTTAGGGATAGTAAGGAATACTACTATCAGTGTCTCTGTGGAAAGAAAGAAAAACCTAGACATTGAGTCTCTGGGATGATACCGCTGAGACTCTTGTTCCCAGCCTGAGTCATAGTAGGGCTCTGCATAACGCTCATAGTGCCGGGGGGACATGGAATGGACACTTTACCAAGGAGTAGGAGAACCGCCTCTGGAACATGGAGAATGTTCGTTAAGTCTGACATTAATCACCATTGTGTTGGGTGGGGTCGAAATCCTTCAGTGCGGGCTCTTCGCCTGAGGAATCCCTGTGTGAAGACTGTCGAGCCCTCTGCTTTTTGGTCTTTTTCCTCCATTCCCCAGCATTGCAGCTTTTGGAATGGCACACTGGTGCTGGTGAAGGCTGCTGGTGCTAGACCTGCGGCAGGTTGAGTTGTCTGCACGGTGACTGCGAACTGTACCATTGCTGGTGAAAGCCCCAGTCTCTCTGGCAGCAGCTCTGATGCTGAGCTTGGTTCAGGGACAGGTGCCATCTGTGCCTCTTCCACAGATGCAGCAGGGCTCCTATCCTGAGAGGATCTGATAGGCCTGATCTTGAGGGGTGGAACTGTGGATGGACAGCCCTTATGGGCTCCTTGCAGCACTTTCTTTGTGAGAAGGTCTTGAAGGAGCATACACCAGTCCTTGAGAGCTCTGGACAATAGCATCACATAGGCTTTTCAGGCCTTACAGACATGTTCCTCACTCAGGCAGATCAGACATGCGTCACGCCGATCTGATTTCAAGAGTACTTAGAACATGTTCAGTAGCGTCCGAAACCTGCTTTCTTCCTCCGCAGGTGTGGCCATGCTGCCATGCCAGACTGCATCACTATATCCTATACAACAGCTAATTAAAGAGGAAACAACAACTAAGAGAACTACATCATGAACTTTAGTATTAATTCCTTTCTTTTTTGAAAGAGAAAACAAGTTTTCCTAAAGAGTTCACCTGAGGCGGTTGGAAGGACTGAAGTGGGGCGGCTCTACATCTCCCTTATAAGCTCTCCTCTGCTCATGAGACTAAAAGCCCACATGGAGGAGGGGCGAGAGGGGGTGAGAGCGCCTTGGGTCCTAGACTTTCCCTACAGTCTAAAAGTATTGTAAGAATTGTGTCTGTGGCCCTTCTTACACGGGCTGCGGCGGGGTGGGGGTGCACCATGGTCCGTATGCGGGTGTGTGTGTGTTCTGACGGGGTGCACACCCATCCCCACGCACAGAGGCACCTCTGTTTTTCGGTGCCTCTATGTGTGGGGATGCATATGCGCGGGAGTACGCACAGCCACCCCCGCGGGATTTATATAGGTGGCACCAACGCTAGAAAACTCAGATTAAAGGGACAGAGAGTAAAAAGGGCCACAGAGAGAGAGAGAGAGAGAGAGAAGTTCTTCTCAAGGGCATCTGGCAAGCAGGACATGATCCCATGAGTGAGAATAATGGGACCACTTGCAGAACAACTCTGGATTTAGTCCTAAATGGAGCATAAGATTGGTCAAAGGGATAACTATAGCTGAGCTTCTTGGAAATAGTGATCATAGTAAAATTCATTTCCATATACTTGCAGAAGGAAAAATGCCAAATACATTTACCATGGTGGCATTTAACTTTAAAAAGGGAAACTATCCAAAGATGAGAGAGCTAGTAAGAGGAAATTCAAAGAGCAGTCACAAGAATTAAATATCAGCAAGAACATGGAGACTACCTAACACCACCATCTTAGAGGACCAGATCAAAAAAAAAACACAACCAAATAAAAAAAGGTAGTAAGAGGACCAAACAAATATTAGCATGGCTACACAGACAGTACTAGAGGCAAAAATACATCTTTTAAAAAATGGAAAGCAAGTCCGAATGAAGAAAATAGGAAGGAGCATAAACATTAGCAAGTTAAACGTAAAATTATAATAAGGCAGGCCAAGAGAGAATTTGAGGAGTGACTTGCTAACAATACAAAACTGAAACAAGCTTATTTAACTTTATCAGAAGCAGGAAGCCTTAGAGAGTCAGCTGGGCAATCAGACCATCAAGAGATAAAAGGGGACTCAAGAAGACAAGGCCAATGCAGTAAAGCTAAATGAATTCTTTCTATCAGTCTTCACTATAGAGGATGTTGAGGTGATACCTACACTTTACTCTTTTCACATGATGAATCTGAAACACTGTCAAAAGTGGGATGCACTGAGTCGACCCAGACCCAAACACTAATTTGAACCTTTACTTTTTCTCAAACAAGAATGGACCTAAACCATTCTTTGAAAGTCTTTGTTGAACCAGAATGGAACAGGAAAATGTACTGGTTCTCTGAGTGGACGTGGTGCTAGAAGAGGTTTAGAGCATACTGATTAACTAAGCTGTAATAAGTCACCTGAACCAGACACTATTCAACCCATGAGCTCCGAAGGAACTCAAATATGAAATAGGACAACTACTTTTAGTAATATGTAACTTATTGCTAAATTCAGGCTCTGTACCAGAGGACTGGAAGGTAGTGAATGTAACACCAATTTTTTAAAAAGACTCTGGAATATAAAACCCCAGGAACTACAGACTGGTGAACTGGACATCCATACCAGGAAAATTGGTAGAGGTCACGGTTAGGAACAGAATTATTAAGCATATTGATAAACATGACAAATGAGGAAGTGTGTTTTTTGTAAAAAGAAGTCATGCCTTACTAATCTATTTGAATTTTCTGAGGTTGTCAGCAAGCATGTGTTTACAGGGTGATCTGAGCCAGGTTACCCACCCCTGCTCCAAATCATCACTGGATAAGAGGAAAGGTTCTCTCATGGACTGGTAACCGACTAAAAGATAGGAAACAAAGATAGGAATAAGCGGTCAGTTTTCCCAATGGAGAGGAAAGTGAGATGCCTCAGGTATGCTGATGTGACCAGCAACAGTTAAACATATTCACTAGGGGTGGGACACCGGGGAGAATACCAGATACTGGATTTACTGGTATCGGATCTCCCCAGTATCAGATTTATCAGTACTGGCATACCGGTTATTTAACATTGGCCGGTTTACCAGGTTTTTTTTTTTTTTTTTTAAACATCGCAGCCATTTATTTCAATGGCCGCAATGTAAAAAAACTGGTAATGCGGCCGATGTTAAAAAAATGGTATGCCAATACCGGTGATTATCGGATTAATCCAATACCGATATTCCCACCCCTAATATTCACTGAGCATCTGGAAAAGGGCGAAGTGGCCAAATTTGCAGATGACACAAAATTGTTCAAGATACTTAAGTCCCAAACAGACTGTGAAAAGGATCTTGCACACCTGGGAGGCTGGGCAATAAAATGGCAGATTAAATTCAATGTTGATAAGTGCAAAGTGATGCATGTAGACACAAAAATCTTAATTATAATTACATGCTGTTGGTTTCCAAATTAGGTGTTGCACTCGCAATAAAGATTTTGAAGTCACTGTGGATAGTTTATTGAACTCATCAGCTCAGTGTGCAGTAGTGGTCAAAAAAGCAAACAATGTTGGGAATAATAAGGAAAGAAATAGAAAATAAGATGGATAATATCATAACACTAGTATATAAATCCACGATGTACCCAAACCTTGAATACTGTACTTGAATCAGTTGTATTCTCTCCATCACAAAAAGGACACAGTAGAACTGAAAAACGTGCAGAGAAGAACAAAGATGATTAAAGGAATGGGATGGCTTCCATTTGCAGAGATGATCTATAGAATAGGGCTCTTCAGTTTAGAAAAGAGATGACAAAAGAGGGATATAACAGAAGTTTACAAAACTACAAATGGAGCAAGTAAATAGGGAAACTGTTACCCCTTCTCCTAATACTAGAACTAAGAACGTATTTTTTCACTTAATGTACAATTAACCTGTAGAATTCATAGCCAGATGACATTGTGAAAACCAAAGCATAACTGGTTTTAAAAAAAGGATTGGATAATTCTTAGAGGATCAGTCCATAAATGGCTATTAGTCAGGTTGTTCAGGGGATGAGACCTCTGGCTGCTTGGGATTGGGAGTGAATAACCAGGGAAAGGTCACTCCAAATGGATTGTTGTGTATTTTTATGAAGCAACTTAAGGTCGTCACGTTCAGAGACAGGATGCTGGGCTAGATGGACCGTTGGTCTGACCCAGTATGACATGCATGTTCTTCTTTACACTGAACAGGTGTTGAAAGAACGAGAGGTTGAATGGAGATAAGGAATCAGGTTGGACCTTCAGGAATCAACAGGAAAAAGACAAAGACAGAAGGCAGTGGTAGCCAGGGATTTTCTAAATTAGTGCAGACAATAGTATGTGTGTTCCAAGGTGACAGCTAGCATGCTCCTTGCCTACATATTTCAGAAGTTTAATCTTAACTGGGGTTGATTTGGTTTTTTCAGTGAAAGGCCAGAGGTTAGGAATATAGGTAACAATAGGAATCCTGCTGGTGCTATGTAAGGTTGGTGGGTGGCTGAGACAGGACTACAGGAGAATCCTCTGCTCCTGTGCTGTTTTAGAGGAAAAATGCCTTGGGGAAGGAGGGCAACAAGCTGGTATGGTGGGAAATTAGCCCGTAGCTGGGACCTGCCCTACAGAGGATATCTCCTCTCACTCGGAGGATACATCTCCAGGGGAGGGGACCCCAACTGACAGGAATAGGATGGCTGTAGTAGCGGGTGATTCACTCATTAGGAACACAGATAGCTGTGTCTGTGACACTTGTGAGAATCGCATGGTCAACTGCCTGCTGGGTACGAGGGTTGCGGACCTCACACAATGTCTAGACAGGATTTTAGCGAATGCTGGGGAGAAGCCAGTTGTCGTGGCTCATGTTGGCACCAATGACATAGGAAAGTCTAGGGAGGAGGTTCTGGAGGCTAAATTCCAGAACCTCCAGGATAGCATTTTCTGAAATGCTTCCTGTTCCAAGCGCAGGGCCTCAGAGGCTGGTTGAGCTCTGGAGTCTAAATGCATGGATGAGACAATGTTGCAGGAGGTGGAATTTAGATTTGTTCGGAACTGGGGAACCTTTTGTGGAAGAGGCAGCCTATACTGAAGGATGGGCTCCACCTTAACCAAAATGAAACCAGACTGCTGGCGCAAAAAATAAAAAAGGTGGTAAAGGAGTTTTTAAACTAAGATCTGGGGGAAAGTTGACAGTTGCTGTGGAGCACAAAATGTACAACAACAATCTCCACAGTTGCTGTGGAGCACAAAATGTACAACGATCCCCAGAATAAGATTAAAAAAAATACGTTTAAGTGTCATACAAATGTTAGAAGTCTAAAAAGTAAGATGGGAGAACTAGAGTGTTGAGCACTAAATGAAGATATAGACATAATGGGAATCTCAGAGACCTGGTGGACTGTGGGTAACCAATGGGACATTGTAATACTGCGTTACAAAAAATATCGAAATGACAGAGTAAATTGAGCTGGTGGTGGGGTGGTGCTATATGTTAGAGAAAGCATTGAGTCAAGCAGGCTTAAAATTGTACATGAAAGAAAATGTACTGTGGAATCTCTTTGGTTAGAAAATCCATGTGCAACGAGGAAGTGTGTAACAGTTGGATTATACTATCAACCCCCTGATCAGGACAGTGCATTGTGCAACTGACTGTGAAATGCTAACAGAGATTAGGCAGGCTACTAATGTTAGAAATGCAGTAATAATCGGTAATTTCAATTACTCTAATATTGACTAGGTAAATGTCTCATGTCTCCTCAGGGTGTGATACAGCAGAGAAATTTCTAGATGCTGTAAATGACTGTTACTTGAACAGCTGGTCCTGGAACCTACGAGAGGAAGGAGCTACTTTGGATCTAGTCTTAAGTAAAGCACAGGACCTGGTGCAAGAGGTAATGGTGGCAGAGCCGCTTGCTAATAGTGATCATAATATTATCAAATTTGACATAGCTATAGAAGAAAGATTGACAACAAAAAAATTTGCTGCACTAACTTTCAACTTTAAAAAGGGAAACTATGCAATGATGAGGAAACTAGTTAGAGGGAAACTAAAAGGAGCAGTTGCGAGAGTTAAATGTGTGTTTAATATATTCATCTTGGAAACATAGATTAAGTGTATTCCACAAATAAAAAAAGGTAGCAAGAGGACCAAACGTCTGCCAGTATGGCTAAATGTGGAGATGAAGGAAGTTATTAGAGCCAAAATAGTGTCCTTTAGAAAATGGAAAGCTAGTCCTAAAGAAGAGAATAGGAGAGAGCAAAAACGCTGCCAAATTAGATGTAAAACGTTAATAAGAGGGGCAATTTGAGGAGCGACTCGCTAAATATGCAAAAAAATAATACAAACTTTTTCATCAACCTCAGAAGCAAGAAACCTGCTAGAGAGTCAGCTGGGCCATTAGATGACCAGGGGGTGAAAAGGGTTCTCAGGGAGGATAAGGATATTTCAGAGAAGGTGAATTAATTCTTCGTTTCGGTCTTCACTGCTGAGGATGCTGGGGAGAAGATACCCACAACGGACCGAAATTTGTAGGTGAAGAATCACAAGAGCGGTTCCAAATAAGTGTGACTCTGGAGGAGGTTCTGAAGCAAACGGACAAACTAAATAGTAACAAATCACCAGGACCAGATCATATTCATCCCAGAGTTCTGAAGGAACTCAAATATGAAGTTGCAGACCTATTATTAGTAATTTGTAACCTATCGCTAACATCTGCCACTGTACCAGAGAATTGGAGCATAGGAAATATAATGCCAATATTTTAAAAGGGCTCCAGAGGTGATCCTGGAAACTACAGACTAGAGAGCCTGATGTCTGTGCCGGGAAAACTGGTGAAACAGTTGTTAAGAACAGAATTACTGAGCATTTTGATCAACATGGCTTAATGGGGAAGAGTCAACATGGATTTAAGAAAGGGAAGTCATGTCTCCCTAATCTACTAGAATTTATGAGGGTATAAATAATCATGTGGATACAGGTGAGCTGGTCAACATAGTGTATCTGGACTTTCAGAAGGCATTTGATAAGGTCCCGCATGAGAGGAAATTAAAGTATCATGGGATAAGAGGCAATGTCCTACTGTGGATTGGCAACTGGTTAAAAGTTAGGAAGCAAAGAGCAGGACTAAATGGTCAGTTTTCACAGTGGAGAGAAGTAGCTAGTGGAGTGCCCCAGGAATCTGTACGGGGACTGGTGTTGTTTAATATATTCATTAATGATCTGGAAAAGGAAGTAAAGAGTGAGGTGATCAAATTTGCAGATAACACAAAGTTATTCAAGATAGTTAAAACCCAAGCAGACTGTGAAGAATTGCAGGAGGATCTTGCGAGATTGGGTGACTGGGCATCCAAATGGTAGATGAAATTTGAAGTGGACAAATACAAGGTGATGCACAAGGTTAGAGCTCTTCAGCTTAGAGGGGATATGATTAAAGTTTATAAAACCATGAGTGGTGTGGAATGGTTCCATAAATATGCAATGGTTATTTACCCTCTCTAAAAGTACCCGAGGGGTGGGCGAAGTATTTTTTTCACCCCACACACAATTTACTTATGGAACTTACGGCTACTGGTCTGACTCAGTACAGCACTACTTATGTTCTTATGAGAAGTAATTTAAATTCTTGAAAACGTTAGGCACCTTTAGAGGCAGAAGAGCATATCTTATAGAATTGTATTGTAGAATTATAGAGTTTGAAGGGAACTCAGATGAGAGACGCTCCAACTGAAGTACCATGCTCTAGTGTGCCAGCAGAGCAGTATAGGCAAATAAAAAAAATTTATATAATTTAAGACTAAAAAACTTTTCAAAACACACCTTAAGCAGACTAGAGTCCAAGCTGGCAGCAGATTCCCCCCCCCCCCCAAATGATAACTGTGTGAAAAATTGAGTTTTCCTTCTTAGCTCTGAAGGTCAGGCCATTAACACTTATTTAAATATCCTTGGCTCTGTGTACTATTTTGCAAGGACATAAGCTCTATATAAATGGCCTATCTATACAGACATAGATCAAATCCACTTAGTTCTTAGTAAAGCCATGCAAATTACTTCTGTCAAGCCCCTCTCTGGAGCTTTTGCTTTGGACATCTGGGAAAGGTCTGGGTTTTTGATGCCATGCATGAGGCTGATGTGATTCTCCAGCATGAAAGGTTGAAGAAATGTCTGATTTTCATCTGTGCAGTACCTTGAAAATAAAAAGAAGAAAAGTTACAATTAAAGTGAAAAGAATGTCTGCAGAACTAAATGCAGGCAGCATGCCAGTCAAGCAAAGTTTGGAGCCAATAAAAGTTTCACTGCGCAGAAACTGGAATCCTCATTAAGTAACTCAAAGTGCAGGATGGCTCCCTGCACAATGCTGGCAAGATTTTTAAATTGTTCTTGACAAAATACTTAATCAACCTAAAGTTCTGATTGCTATAGCAACTGGCAAAATCAGTATCTAGGGAAAGTATGACAAGACAAGGGAATGCGCTATTACCGTATTCTGTTAGACAGACATACCTAAAGGCATCAAGTGAGATATGGGTCCAGTTATAGAGGATACTGCATAGACACAGAATGAGATAATCTCTGATTAAAACTAATAATGAAAGAGTAAAGGATCTGGAGGGCTTGAGATTACCAAAGGAAAGCTTAAGAGGCAACCTGAACATAGTTTATTATTCCCTTCCCTCTCCATTTCCTTGGTGATCCTCCCAGTTTCTCTCAGCTTCTCCTTACTTCACTGGGAAATTTCTCACATGAGACCTGAAGACCATATTCCTTAACTGGCTTTCCCTTCTCTGGGCTTTCTAGGAATGGGATAGCCCATGGAGGTTGCAGTAGTCAAGATAAGGAATTGCAATGACACTGACAAGTTTGGGTGTCAGGGATAATACTGGTGTTAAACATGGAGACGGGAGGAAGAGAAAAAGACTTAGCAGAGAAGACTTGGGGCTTATTCAGACAGCACTTTCCAGGCCTGGGGAAGAAGCATGCGTAGCACATCTCATGCTGCTTTCTCCCATGCATCAGAGGTTGTCAGAAGGGGACTGCACTGCTAGCAAACCCATGGTGGGGAAAAAAACACAAATTAAAAAAACCAGTGGGATGGAGGTGGGTGTAAATACCCTGAGGAATAAAATGGGAGGGAAGGACCAAAGTGAGATTTAACGAAGACAAATACAAAGTCTTGCACAAACAAAGAACAGAGAATAACTGACTAGCACTACAGAGAAGAATCTGGGAGTTATGATGGATCATAAACTGAACAGGAGATAACAATGTGATGCTGTTACAAAAAGACAAATCCCATTTGGGGCTGCATTAATTATTATATTATTATTATTATAAGTATTTATGTAGCACCAGCGATGTACCTGGCGCTTTACAGAGAATAAGATAGACACGGTCCCTGCCCGAGAGCTTACAATCTAAAGACAGGGGGAGGGGAGAACATGTTCTTGGCTTGGTTACAGTACATTGGGAGTTTACAGATAACAGGTGGGGGATAATCCTGGGAGGGGATGATTAGCAGGAGTTAGGAAGGGCAGAGCGGAAGAAGTGGGTTTTGAGGAGAGTCTTGAAGGTATGAAGGGAGGGGGCAAGGCGGATGTGGGCAGGGAGGGAGTTCCAGGCGTGCGGGGCAGAGAGGGAGAAGGGACAAAGGCGGTTGGGGGAGCGGGGGAGCAGGGGAGGCGTGGGAGGGTGAGTAGGGGATGGATGAGGAGCGGAGTACTCAAACAGGGGTTTGGAGGGAGATCAGGGCCAAGAGGTAGGGGGAGCGAGGTTGTGAAGGTCTCTGAGCTCTTGGGATAGAGTGGAATAAAAATCTAACAAATTTAAATTTTAAACCATTTCAGGTTATTCCCCTTCTGAAGTCAAGCCCATTGTTTCCCTTGTGGTTGGTTTCTAGGTCAGGAACCACCAGTCGAACAGATCTTTAAAGCTGCAACAATTACAAATGTTTTCAAAAAACTGCTAATTATATCTGCATTTTACATATCATGATTTTAATTTATTTTTAAAAGGACAGTTTATTGTTTTGAACTGAAGACAAAGCATAGCAAGCAAAACAAATCAGCTATCCAGCATATTCTCTCAGTCTGTTGAATAAGATGCCAGGAATTTT
>QEPC01008570.1:340988-360318 GCA_003113815.1 Sphenodon punctatus | reverse complement strand
TTTATATATATATATATATATATATATATATATATATATATATATATATATATATGATTTTAGGTTTTCTCTGTATGATTGTTTTATTGAAAAGCAGTGTTTTATTTATTTATTTATTATGTGTATTTTGTGATGTGTTGTGTTGATGTATACTTTATATAGCAAATTTGCTGAAATAAACCTATCTAAGGTAGAGAAGTGCTAAGGAGCAAAGATGGAACCTGTGAGGAAGAGGAAAGCAAATGGCAGAAGGTGACAACAGGAGATATGCTGCACAGCTGGGGTTGACCAACTGCTTTCAAATTCTTTCTGCAGGTTGTGCAGAGGTGGTGTCTGACTTTCCTGACCAGCTACTGACCCCATTGATTAGGAAAACAAGTCCCTGAGAGTTCTTCCTGAAAATAGAGGCACCCATCTTTTGTCTGGACCTGGCATCCCCAAGAGGTTTGCTGTCTGCCTGGGACCCAAATCCATGAGTTGCTATAGAGAGACTGCTTGAGCACATCAGATCATCTGGCCACTTCCCCTTTCTGCTCATTCGTGTGGGCATTAATGATACTGAGCAGATCAGAGGTGACCATGAGGTTCTGGGCAGGTGTGTGAAGGGGTGAAGAGCTCAAGTGATGTTCAAGCTTTCCTTCCAGGTGACTCATCAATCCTTCATGTCTAGGGTCAAGGCCCCACTCAGGACAGACACATTCTTGAAATGAATGCCTGAATGGTGTTGCCATGAGGGCTTCAGCATCTTCAACCATAGGGTGACATTCTACAAGGAAGGCTTCTTAGGAAGAAATTGGATCCATTTAACAAAGCTCGGGAAGAACATCTTCAGTCATCAAGCTTGCCAATTTGAAAAAGAGGGCTTTAAACTAGTTCTATGGCAGATGGTGACGAAAGTCTACAAGCAAGATTGCAGGTGAGTACCAAGGATGTACTCACCTGCAAGTAACAAGAGGACACTGCATGGAACCCTCTCTTTTATGGGAGAGGTACTGAAAATCAAAATGCACAAGGAAAATTATGACATAGTTGGCATTACTGAGACATAGTCAAACAAATCTCATGACTGGAATTTTAGTGGTATAGCTTGTTTCAGAAGGATATGCAAGGGGGTGGCACTCTACAGCAAGAGGCAATATAATTGCACTGAAGTTCAGGAAGAAGACAGTGGCAGATTTATAGAAGTTATATGGATGAAAATAGATGGGGAACTCCCCCCAAAAGAGGTGTCATGGTGAGGGTGTGTGTGTCTATCATAGACCTCCTAATCAGGCAGAAGAGGTGGATGAAGCAGTCGTAGGGCAAGTAACCAAAGCTTCCAAAAACCATGTAGCAATAATAATAGGGGATTTCAACTATCACAAAATTATAAGGGTTCAGAATCCAAAGAAAACGAATAGGAGAGATTAGCAAAGTACTGACAACAGATTTCAGAAAATCAATTTTCATCCTATTCACAGCTAGTAGGCATGGTTCTCTGATTTGAAAAAAATAAATAAGGGAAATGCAAGTCCAGTAGGGTGGCAGTTTCATAAGGAGCTAATATTGGAGGTACAACTACAAGCCATTTCCATGCAGAGGAAATATGGGAAGAATTAAACGAGGCTATCCTCTTTTGAATGACCTGAATACCAAGAGAGAGACCTTTCCCCCCCTCCTTTCTTCTTATACATGATGTACTATTAAATGGACCAGTATCAAGTAATAGTGCCAAGTATGTTGGGACAATATCTTTCTTGATAAGACATATAACAAGCTCCAACAAACAAAGGGTGTCAGAAACAATAAGGGGTTTTACCAATATATTAAAAACAAAATTAAGGAAAATGAGGGTCCACTGTTTAACAAGAATGCACAGAAGGCTAAACTGCTCAACAGCTACTTGGCTTTCTCAAGAAAGGAAGCTATGTCAAGATGCTTAAGAAAAGTGATACGGACAATGAGAGAGAAGGGGTTCTAATCAGGATGCACACAAGAAAGAATTGTTCAATAGCTAGAAAGGGTTGGAAAGAACTGTCATTCTGAGGGGGAGAGTGCTTTTTATACTAGAGAAGCTTGAGACCATCACGTGGTCTATTATTTGAATATGGTGAGCATCCACAACCCAGTTGTGAGAATGTTAGGAGACATCGCAAAGAACCTTCTTTACAAGACAACAACCTTCTGATCACTCACTTGGGGAGGAGTTGTTTGTAAACAAAAAGCTTTATCTCCCAGTCCAATCGGTGTCCCGGTGGTGCCGTTGCTGCAGCACTACTAGCAAGTAGACAGCAGGTGAGGGATGGGGACCCCACCCCCACCCTGCCCCTGGACTCCCCTTCATTCTTTTCAATCACAGAACACATGTGTTGCTGGAGGAAAGCTAGAATGGTCGCCAACCAGACGTTTTTGCTCTACTGACTCCCATTGAACTAACTCCCATAGATGACGTTCAATGAGTTTGCTACGTTGTTCAATGAGTTTGCGCCACGACTGTGGCCCTATAATTTTGCTTGACAAGGGGAATGCAGTAGATGTAATATATCTTGACTTCAGTAAGGCTTGTGACACTGTCCCACATGATATTAATTTAAGAAAGCTGAAGTAGTGTGGGCAGAATGGAATTACCATTTTGTCGATTCACAATTGTCCCTGCAGGCCCCACTTGATATCGCCAACTTAATAAGATGTTGGATAGCACTGTGGACCCAATTCAAGGGAAGCTAAGGAAAAGGAAGAGAGGAGAAAGGCAAGGGGGGGGGGGGGGGAGGAGATATGGTGCAGGGAGAAGGGTCAAGGAAGATTTTATCAATCTTTAGTGTGTTAAATTTGGGCACCTCATTTCAAGTAGTACATTGACAAATTGGAGCAGGTTCAGAGGTAAGTAACAAAGATATAAAGCATCTGGAAAGCAAGTCTTATGAGGAAAGGTTGAAGGAACTTCATACGTTTAGCCTAGTGCAAAGAAGATTCTTAGACCAAAAAAATTAAAGTTACTTACCAGTAACAGAGTTCTTCGAGAGAGCACCGCATATTCTCACTTATGGGAATTCCTGCTCCACAGGCAGCAGGCAGAAAGCTCCACTACATCAGCAGTATCTGGGCAGACTGTGTAGAACAGTCTGGAAGCAGGAAAAGCCCTTGCCTTGCTGTCCCCCGACCCAGGCTTTTAGTCCCACAAGAGGAGAGAGAATAAGGGGGAAGGCAGAGCCTCTCCTGCCTCAGTTCCTTCCAACTCCAACCTGGAGACAATAGAACTGTAGTAAATTTATGACAGTCTCGAGTAGAGGAGAAGGATGGGTGGGTAGTGAGAATATGCAGAGCTCTCTCCAAGAACTCAGTTGAGTGTCATCAGCAACTTTAATTTCTCTTTGAAGACCTCAGTGATTCTACTTATGGGAGAGTTTTAAACAGTCCCTTAAAACTGGAGAAAGTGAGGAGCAAAAATTATGAGAAACTGTGGAAAGGACTGCCCTCACAAATTCAGAGTCAGAATGTGAACCAAGTCCAGAGAGTAATGCTTGGAAAATATATCTATAGAGGACCTTGCCACAGCTCGCATAGAGTGAGTTTTCAGCCCTTGAGGGGGCTCCTTTTTTGTGATTGCACACCATGTGTGGATGCACTGTAGAATCCACTTTAATCTCCAAGATGAAACCTGTATCTCGCCCTGTTAGCCTCCATACCAAGTAACAGGGAGTCACTAGCTCTAACAGACTTGATGTGGTCCAAATAAAAAGATATGGTCTTCTAAAGCTCAAGTGTACGGAGAGTTGCCTCAGTTGGGGAGGCGTAAAGTCTTGGAAAGAATACAGGGAGCAAAATAACTTGATTCAAATGAAGAGACGACACAATTTTGGGAAGAAAAAAAAAAAAAAAGGATCATTCTGGAGAACTACTTTGTCCTTATGGAACATAATGTACAAAGAAGAGGCCTATAAGGCCACCAGTTCACTAACTCTTCTCGCTAAGGTAAGAGCTACCAGAATCACAGTATTCATGGTGAGGACCCCCATATTTTTGTTGGTGAGGAGGATGTGGCTGAGGCAATTAGGTCCCCAAAAAATAATAAGGCGCCCGGACATGATTATATAATTGCGGAAGCTCTGCAGGCGAGCCTAGGTTGGTGGGTTCCCCTGTTAACTAGCTATTTTGCCCAGATCATTAGGACCAATAGGATTCCCAGATCCTGGGTTGCGAGTATATTGGTACCATTGTTTAAAAAGGGACGTGCAGATGATCCAGCCTGCTACAGGCCCATAAGCCTTCTCCCAGTATTGGGAAAGGTATTTACTAAAATTATACTAGGGCATTTAGAAAGGTGGACCTATGTCCAAGAGCTAATCCCAGAGGAGCCGGGGGGGGGGGGGGAGGTTGGGTTCATAAAAACAGGTCCACAATAGATAACTGTTTCAATCTTTTACATATTATCTCTAAGTATGATAAGATAAGGACGGGTAAGTTCTATTTAGCCTTTATCGACCTGAAAAAAGCTTTGATCTGGTATCAAGGAAAAATTATGGCTCAAATTACTCAGGTTAGGCATTGATAGGGAACTGTTAGGATTATTAATTCAGGTGCATGCAGGAAATACAAGTCAGATTAAACCCACAGGGGAATTTATCAAAATCTTTCCCAGTCCTAAGGGGGGTTAGACAGGGATGTGTGCTTGCACCCACACTGTTCAACATTCTTATAAGCAACGTTATACCTGCCCTAATGTGTGAAGAAAGCCATCTGCCTACAGTCAAGGATCGGCCAGTCGCGGCATTAATGTATGCCGATGACGTAGTGCTGATGGCCCAAACAAGAAACGGCATGCAAAATCAACTTTGGAATCCGGTAACATACTGTACTTTAAACCACCTGGAGATTAACTTTGCCAAATCTCAAATAATGGTTCTTGGAGGAAGGCCACGTAAGCATATATGGAAAATAAATGAAAATGAGTTCCCGCAGACAGATTCTTACGTATACCTGGGTATTACCCTAGATAGGAGCAGATGCTGGACAAGGCATAAAAAATTAATAGCAGTAAAAGCTTCTGCTGAATCTAAAGGAATCCTGATGCTAGCAGCTAGGGCTATGCGAACTAAAATTTCTACTATTTTGAAGGTGTACAAATGTAAAGTCCAGTCTTAGGCTGATGTATGAAGCAGAAATTCTACCTATAGGAAATACTAGTGATTTAGAGGTGGTACAAAGCAAATTTTTAAGGAGTCTGTTGAGAGTACTGCAGGTCCCCTCGGGCACGATAGTAAGAGCAGAGACTGGCGTTTTACCCATCTCTTGCATTGGGAAACAGTATTGTTTACGCTATTGGAGTAAGCTTTGTAATCAGGAAAATCAGACTCTGGCCTCACTGTGTTTGGTAGAGGAGTTAAGCTGTGAGGGGGTACAGCAATACCCATGGATAACATGTGTACTCAGTTATATGAGGAGCATGGGTCTTTCTTTCGACCAGTTTTGGGGGAAGGATATAACTCAACAGCAGAGTTTGATCGCTACCAGAGCCATAGATCAAGCCTAGCAGGATGACCTTGCAGTGGTTGATGTATGGAAGGTGGCTCCATGGTATCCCTGCATTAAGTTGAAGCATGGATTTGAGGACAAACTTAGGGAACTGTCTCTATGTAGATGTTTTACTCTGGTGAGATTCCAGATGTTTCATTCAGCAGTAACGTGAGGCCGCTATAAGGGGTTGCCTTCCTCTAAGTGATTTTGTTTATGTAACAACAAAGATGTTGAAGATCTATCACATGTATTGTTTAAATGTAATTTGTATGATGATATAAGGGAAATGTGGCTTAAGACATTGTGGGAAGACAGGGAATATCTCACACCGCATCAAAGAATTGTGGGTATGTTAGCCACCAGGTCTGAGAAAGACATGAGGCAGATTGCAACACTTATGCATTTAGCCATAACAAATATGTGCAAAGGCGGTGGACTAAATATATGTGATAACCTTAAGTGAAAGATTAAGAGTTTTCCACTTACCATATTGGTAATATATGAGGGAGTCGATCCTGAAGTCAATAATAGGATGGGGAATTCTGAGTATAATTTAAATGTAGGAAGTAGCTATTGGAAGTTGGTAGTTTTCTCTAATTGTACCCTGAAGTATATAGTAATGTTGCGTTGACTTGTACTTTCTTTTATTATATGTTATGTGTATATTTGTGTTTTTTTATTATTATATATTATATGTATGTTTGTCAGGCCATGGTGCAAACCAGAGCCATAATAAAATCAATCAATCATGGTGAGGTATTTAAGAGAGCAAGTAGCCATAGGTTCAAATGAAGAGTCCATAAGAGTTGTAAGAACCAAGTTACATTCAATTGAGGCATGGTAGCAGCAGCTGGAGAAAGGTGTTGAGTCCGTTCCAGAAAGAGCATATAGGATTTGAGGAGACAAGCATTCCTTGCAATGGCTCTGGCGAGGCTGCAACTGCCAAGTCCACCTTCAGAGAGGAGAGGGACAATTCAAGAGTCCTTCAAGCGCAACTTGCAAGAAAGGATTACATTAGGCATTAAAGCAGAGATATTATGACCACTTTTCTTTTACTTCATGTAGTGAATCTCTTCCACTTTGCAGCATGGCTGAGAGGTATAGAGACTGAATATTGTGATGAAGGACCTGGGGTGAAAGCAGGTCTCTTCAGGACTGTAGAGGCTTGTGATGGAATGCCATATTATGAAGCACTGGAAACCATGGCTGGCACGGCCAGGCTGGGGCTATTAGTATGAGATGAGTAGTCTCATCTCACTTTGTAGATAACCCTCAGTAGGAGTGGTATTGGGGGAAACGCGTACATGAGGGTGTTGTTCCAAGTCATCATGAATGCATCCCCTAGGGAAGAGAGATTGTGACTCACCCTGCTGCAGAACATTGGGGCCTTCAAGTTCAGGAATGTGGCAAAGATTGATTGCGAGGTAACCGTGCTCTCTGAAAAAGTCCTCTGCCACTTCTAGATGGAGAGCCCAATCGTGTTGGTCTGTTCCAGGTCTGCTCAGTTCATCTGCCAACACATTCTTTCACCCTGCCATGTGTATGGCTATAGGAGCCACACCTTGGCCTATGCACCAGTTCCAAAGTTCCTTGGCTTTGGCTGACAGAGGCGAGGTACTGGCTCCATCATGGCCATTTAAATACCACATCGACGAAGTATTGTCCATTATTATCTGAACTATGGAGTTGAAGATATTTTGAACCAATGCCTTGAGGGACCAGGCACAACCTGCAATTTCAAATGGCAACCCCCTAGAGGGTGCTGTGATTTTTGTCCACCACCAGAGGGAGCATAGGACATTATGTGGTATGATGATCTTCATATACACTGAGTTGATTAATGGAGCGTACAGTGATCGGAGCTGGTGTTGCAAGGGGGACATTTTTAACTGTACAAACTGAGTGACGGAGGTGGTTGATATGAAGAGGTCCTGGAACCTGAGAAAATGTCGCACCAGATGTGACTGACAGAAAGAAAGGCCCCTTATCAAGCATGTGATGTCCTGGAACCTCTCCTCTGGCAGGAAAGCCCTTCCTTTGTGAGTATCTAGTAATGCCTCAATAAACAAAATCACTCTGGTGGATGTCAGAAGGGATTTGTCTCTGTTGACTATAAGACTCTGATTGTTGAGAAGAGCAACAGTAGTGATGTAGTATTTGGAAAGTCGCTTTTCTTCTGAGTTCTGCAGTGACTGCAGCAACACATTAGGTAAAAACTCTTGAAGCAGAAGCAAGACTGAAGGACAGGATGGTGTATTGGAAGTGATGACCATCTATGAGAAAACTGAGAAATTTTAGATAGAGACATGAAAATATGCATCTTTGAGGTTGAGAGGGGCAAATCATGAGCCTTTTTGTAATGCTGGTAGTATGTTGGATAAAGTAACCCTCTTGAATTTAAGTTTTTGAACAAATTTGTTTAAGTGTCTTGGGTCTAAACTGGGACAGAGACCCCCATCCCTTTTGGGCACTACAAAATACCTCAAGTAGAAACCGTGAGGAACTGAAGCTGGCACTTCCTAATAGCTTCCTTAGTGAGCAATGTGCACACTTCCAGTATTGGTGTTGCCTTCCGAGAGGGTTCCCTAAGGAGAGATGGGAAAGGGGAACAGGATATAGGAATCCATTCAAACTGTATGGTATAGCCACAAAGGACTATTTTTTAAATCCACCTGTCTGTGGCGATATGAAACCAGGCTTCATAAAATTGGCTCAGGCAATCTCAGAAAAATCAGAGAGGGAACAAGCTTTCCCATGACCTCTGCAGTGCTAAACTCATGACATGGGCTGTGGGCCAGAAGAGGAACTGGTCTGCAACCTATTTGTTTATGTGACTGGGTAAGGGGGTGTAGCTGAGACTGTGGGAATCTCCTTTGTTGAAATGAGGAAGAAGCCCTCTGGCCTATTTTACTCCCTTGGCTTGTCTCTTTAATTAAAGAGACAAGTCTTGCCTGTCTCCTTAATTTTGGAAAGCGTGTTGTCAGTAGACCTGGCAAAGAGACCAACACCATTGAATGGCAGGTCTTCTATCCTGGACTTATTCTCAGGTGTGAGCCCACTCGATCTGAGCCAGGCATGGTGTCACACCATGATAGCCAAAGGCCATGCTGTGCATAGCAGAGTCGGCACTGTGCATTGCCCATGTCAAATGAAACTCTGCCATTTGTGTGCCTTCTCTTTGCAAGGCTACCAACTGCGTAGGGGTAGTGGTAGCTTGTGATCACAGCCAGTGCTGATTTCCACACACGGCAGAAAGGTAACTTGCTGCTCTCAGCTAAAGGGTAGCTTTATGTCCAAGGACATCAAGACGTCGGCCCTCCCTATCCAACAGTGAGGCTTGTATAGCCCCAGATTGAGATTGCTGCACAGCAGCTGCTATAACCAAGGAGTTAGGGGTTGGATGCTTAAAAAACATGGATGCCCCTTCTTGTGGTATGATGTAGAGGGCATCTGCCAACTTGTTGACAGGTGTGGCTGAAGATGGAGACTTCCAAATGGTGCTTGGAGGCGCTAACAGTTCCTCAAAAATGGATAACATGTTGTGCCCAGTATTGTCTCCGCAACGATCATGAATACCAGCCAGTGTTTTTTTTTTCTGATAACTCACTTTGGTACCTGAGGCATGGCTGTAGTTAGCCTTTTCAGCATCACCTGGAATACCTTGACCTCCTGTGTGGCCAGCATGGTTTCCAGGTCTGAAACAAATTTACTGGGTGGAGGGCCCACTGTCTCATTTGAGTCGGGGAGGGGTGAGGATGAAGAAGCAGCATCCTTTACAGTATCTGGATCTGAGTGGGAAACCGATGGATGGGGGTATGTTTCGGGTCCTGCTGGCTCAACAATGCCTGTAGGAAGGATAATTCTGAAGGAGCTGGTTGTGCTGGCTTGACGGAATCACTGGGTCCTTTGGTGCCAGATGCGGTGCTGGGAATGCTGGTACTGTAGGAACATGAAAGGTAGAGAGATGGGTCCTGCTGACTGAGTAGGCAGTGGTGGCAGAGTGGGAGATTATTGTCCCAAGGTATCAGGCCCTGCAGGCTGCGGATGGTCTGGTGGAGGATGCTTTCATGGGGAAGGTTATCCCTGGGATTGCCATTTCAGTGCCGTGGGAGTGGGCTTCTTGAGCAAAAATAATAGTGATCCCAGTGCATGTAGCGATCACTGCTATACTCCAAGGTCCCGCCAGTGACGAAGGGAGAGGCAGCTACATGGGGAATAAACAAAAACAAAAACCACCAGCTACTGCAAAAAGCAAAAGATACAGTAATTACTGTAATTTAATGAAAAATAAATATAATCATGAAAAATCCATAAACTAAAGGTACATATCCAAAATCAATCTCTGTACACTTTACAACTTCTAAAAGAGATAACCAAAAGATCCAACGCATTTCAAGCAATTTGCTCTTCATCAGGGACGCCACAAGAAAGATTATAAAAAACATGACAATCTCACACCTAACTTATTAATATAAAGAATATTTATCATAAACAATGTATATTCTCTTTTGCTTTTTGCAGTAGCTGGTGGTTTTTGTTTCTGTTTTGCTACTGTCTTTACCCCCCTCTTTTTGTAACTACATGGGGAGTAGTCAATGTTCCCTGTAGTAGACAGACATGAATCTCCTATAGCTGCGGGAGCGGTACCCAGCATCAGTGCTGTGCTGGTGGTGTACGGAATTCTTGACCAGTGCCGTGGAGTTGCAGGTTGGCCCCTTGATTGGTACCTTGGGAGTTCCGGGTCGGTCCCTTGATTGGTGCTAGATTGGCCCTTTGATGATGGGAGGAACCCCAGCAAGCCATGTCTCGAGAGGCTTGGTTCCCATAAGAATAAATGGTCTCCACTGTAAGAGATCTGACTGGCACTGTAGGCTTCCTAGATGGAGACTGAGGAGTGAAAATGAGATCTAACTTCTTCTTTCTCTTCTTTTTCTTCAGTGGCTCAGGTGTAATCCTCACCTACACTTCCTCCTCCTGTTCCCACTGGTCTGGGGAGGTGATGTGAGTAGGCGCAGTGCCAGCAGTATTGGGCATGGTGCCAGAGTCGGCATGGTGGAAGGCACGCTAGTTGTGCTGACAGTGGAACCGATGGGCACTGACCTAATGGGGGTAGGTTGCCGGGCTGCGCGTTCTGCGCCTATCCTGATTGAGCCTTCTTCACCCCCTTGCAAGGCTCTTCTTGTCAGGATGTTCCAGAGCTGCATTATGTGGTCCTTGCGTGCCCTTGTTATGACCTTCTCCCAGACAAACAAAACACTTCACATGTTGATCCGTGATGGTGAGGATGACAGGACAGGTCAGACTGCGTTTAAAACTGGAGCACTTAAGCATAGTGCTGCTGGGAGTCCGGAGGCTCCGGATTTAGTAAAAAGGCTCCAGACTTATGAATCTAAATAAGTTTAGTAAAAAGGCTCAGAGTCCAGAGGCTCCAAATTTATTAATCTAAATAAAATTATACTATCTAATCTAAGAAAGTACCTAATCTAACTATATAATATTTATTCTATATTTTAAAGCTGATGTATGCGTTCCTCGAAGAGAATTGAGTGTTCCTACTGTCACTGGAGGTGGTTGGAAGGAACTAAGACGGGAGAGGCTCTGCCATCCCCCTTTATTCCTTTTCCTCTCACAAGACTAAAAGCCCAGACAGGGAGGTGGAGGGAGGCAAGGGCTTCGCGTCCTTCCAGACTGTTCTACACAGTCTGCCTAGTTATTGCTGATGTAATGGAGCTTTCCAATTGCATAAGTGAGAATCATGGAGCTCCTTGAAGAACCACCTTTGGTTTAATGGGGGGAGGGGGGAAGGAGGTTTAAGGGAAATATTTAAAAATATAAGCACCAAGAAACATGGAAATTGCAAGTTAAGACCTTTGGCTTCTAAGCAGCAAAAACTTTGTGCAGTCTCGCATATTGTGCTCACTTATAACTTAAGCGCCATGCACCCACAAATTTGCCTTGGTCTTTCAGCCCCAAACCTCTTCCTCTGCAGGATGAGGGCAATACTGAAGCTAAAAGGCATCATTGGGGCCGAGGACAACAGGCCGAGGCCAAAACCACAATCTCTACTGACTCCATACAGCAGCACTGGGACTAGGGCTATGGGTGCAAGAGAAGTAGTGGATGAATGTTGGCATTACTGCTGGATGGGTCAGTTTCCCTCACTTTTGCACCCACTCTCCTTGGTGTCCATATTCCCTGTTGTCCAGTGCTCAGAAAAAGCTGCCTTTGGAACAGTGCAGCTGCTTACACAGAAATACCCTTTCCTACCACGTATTTGCAGTGAAGCAATGCTACAATGCAGCTGACTCTGAATAGGAGTAACTGCTTTTTTGCTAATCTCTTTGCTGGTAAATGGGAATGAGTGGTCGCTGTTGAAAAATGATTCTGGGTAGGGAGTATTTTCTCCACTCCTATGCCCACTCTCTTTGGCTTCCTGCAGCCTTTGTGCTATGATGCTCCAGTTAGGGTAGCTACACATAGAGCAATGGGTTTTCCCAGAACTATGTATTTATAGTGGAACAGTGTACCAATGCTCCTGCATCTGCACTGGAGGCACCTTCAACTCACCTCTTGCTCTGATGCTCTGAATGATGGTGATATGAGTGGTGTCTGTTGACACTTATTTATGGAGGAATCTTGCTCCAGTATTACCCAACCACAGCCTCAATCTTATAGTGTTGGGACAGTATCAGGGCAGAAGGAAGCAATGTAGCCCCAACCCCCCTAACTATTTTCCAATCCCAGTGTTCTCTTCAGTTCCAAAATTCTGGCCAGATTATGGTAAAACATGCTGTAGATGTAGGAGGGGCAAGGGGGCAGCAAGCTACACCTGCCTGCCTACTGTCCTTACCAGCCATGTTGTTCCCAGGCCCAATGATGCCATTTGGGGATGGCAGGGGACACCAAGCTCCTCCCTGTTCCCCTGATATCCCCAGCTTCAGTGTTGCTCCCAAACTGCAGAGAAAGGGGATTGGTGCTGAAAGACCAAGGCAAAATGTGGATGCATGGAGCCTAAGTCATAGATGAACACAGTATATGAGACTGCACAACATTTTTAGTGCTTACATGGCACATGGGTTAAGGCAAAGGACTTCACTTGCAATTTCCATGTTTTTTGGTGCTTACGTTTTTTTAATGTTTGTCTTAACTCTGCCCGTGAACTGCTTTTTTGTCTAATTATTGCCTCAGTTTTTGAAATGGGCATGCACTAAATTCCCCCTGCTGTTGCAGTACTAACCTGGGCCATAAATGCCCCCTCCTCCTCCCATCCCCCCCACCTGGCTCTGCACAGATGCCACCTCCCCAACCCACCCATTCCTGGTCTTAGGTACCCTCACCCTTGTTGGCCATTCCCAGCCCCTTCCACCCACTTGTCCCTGCACAGATTAGGGCTGAAGTGGCAACTCCTTTTTCCACGCTGATATTTCGTTCTGCCATTTCTTTCCGCAGCTTTTCTGCCAGCATTTTGCTAATGCCACGCCTTTTGCTTTGCGGAATTATCGGAATGGTTGGAAACTGTTGGAATAATCTTGGAAAGCATCAGAAGAGCCATCGTTCCTCTACTTTTGCACTGTGATCACTTGTCGGAAAGTGCTGGAGGAAATTGTGGAAGATCGCAGACAAAAGTAGCGGAATGAATGTCTCTCTCACACAGTGCCTCTCATTGTGAAGGAGCTCTTTCCATTGGAAACAGCTACCATGATGGCTTGCTGTTTCAGCCCTAGCACAGATGCCCCCACCACTTCCAGCCCATCCACCCAGACTAGTACAGATGCCCTCCACTCCTGTGGCTCATTCCCAGACACCAATCATTCCCATTCCCCCCAACTTGTCCATTTCCAATCACTCCCCTACCTGACTCTGTACCTATGTCCCCTGCCCCACCTGCTTGTTCCTCTCTCACCCATCCCCTGCTGGTTTTCAGCCCCCCCTCCCCCCAAAAAAGATTTTCTTTTTTCAAATTTTCTTTTGCTCATTCTACTGAAACTGCTCTCGCTAAGATCACCAACGATCTTCTGGTGGCTAAATCTAAATGTCTCTATTCCATTCTTGTCCTCCTTGATCTCTCTGCTGCCTTCGATACTGTTGACCACTCACTCTTGCTGGATTCCCTTCACTCCCTTGGCTTTTGTGGCTCTGTCCATAACTGGTTCTCCTCCTACCTCTCTGACCGCTCCTTTAATGTGTCTCTCTCCAACTCCACCTCCTCCTCCTTCCCCCTCTCAGTTGGTGTTCCTCAAGGCTCTGTTCTTGGCCCTCTCCTCTTCTCGATCTATACCTCATCCTTAGGCAAACTCATTGCCTCCCATGGCTTCCAATACCACCTCTATGCTGATGACACTCAACTCTATCTCTCTACTCCCTCTCTCTCTCCCTCTGTTCAAGCTCGTCTCATCAACTGTCTCTCTGACATCTCTACCTGGATGTCTCAACGTCAACTCAAACTCAACATGGCTAAAACTGAACTCCTTATCTTCCCCCCTCATCCTTCCTCTCCTTCCTCACTGTCAATAACTATTGATGGAGTCACCATCCTGCCTGTCCCCCAAGCCCGTAGCCTAGGCTTCATCTTTGACTCAGCCCTTTCTTTTAAACCCTACATTGACTCTGTTGCTAAATCCTGTCGCTTCTCCCTCCATAACATTGCTAAGATTCGCCCTTTTCTCTCTGTCTCGTCTGCCAAAACTCTTGTTCATGCTCTGGTCATCTCTCGCCTCGATTACTGTAACCTCCTTCTCACTGGCCTTCCCCGGTCTCACCTTTCTCCCCTCATCTCTGTCCAAAACTCTGCTGCCAGGGTCATCTACCTCGCCAGTCGCTTCGACCATGTGCAGCCCCTCCTCTCTTCGCTTCACTGGCTTCCCCTTCCTGAACGAATCCTGCACAAGCTCCTAGTCTTCACCTATAAAGCTCTTCACAACCTTGCTCCCCCCTACCTCTCTGCACTTATCGCCCTCCATACTCCAGCCCGTGCACTTCGCTCCTCCTCTGTCCCTTCTCTCACCCTTCCACGCCTTCCCTGCTCCCCTAAGCGCCTTCGTCCCTTCTCACTTGCTGCCCCCCATGCCTGGAACTCCCTCCCTGTCCACATCCGCCTTGCCCCCTCCCTTCATACCTTCAAATCTCTCCTTAAAACTCACCTCTTTCGCTCTGCTCTGTCTGACTCTTTATCCTGCTGAGCCACTATTCCTATACCTACGATCGGTTTACCCTTATCCTTGCAACATGGACCTGCCTGCTGTCATTCTCATCGTAACCAAGCCAAGTACGTGCACTTGAGACCTCGCATCTTCATGAATGTTAGACCCCTTGTCTCTCCCTCTGTTCCCCTTCCTAAGTCTCTCCCGCAGCTCCTGTCTCTCAGGTTGTAAGCCCTAGGGGCAGGGACCGTGTCTATTTTATTACTTTGTAAAGTGCCAGGTACACTGCTGGCGCTATATAAATGTCTGTTAATAATAATAATAATAATAATAATAATAATAATAATAATAGGAGTCCCTACCTCCACTACTTGTTCCCGGCCCCAATCTGCCTGGCACAGATGCTCCCCACCTCTGCCTTTCATTCCCACAGATGTCCCCACCCCTCTTTGCTCACAACTATGCCTTCACTGGCCCCCGTCTCGCCTTCCCAACACATCCCCTCGCACTGGGTCTCCAGTTCCCACCTACCCCATTGCCCCCCTCCTCCCGAATAACCCCCCCCACACACACACTACCTCCCTTCACCTGTGCCTCCCCCCTCCACCTTGGGTCTCCCCTCTAACTTCCCCTGCCAGGAAATGTTTTATCCTCCCAGATCAAATGGAAGATTTCTGTGACTTGTCAATACTGTTGGTCAATTTCTGTTATCTTCATGACTTTACTTGCTAGGGACACTTTCCCTGACTTGTCTATACCATCCTCACCGCTTTTATACTTGTCTTCCTCCTTTAAAAGCCATCTGCACTAATTCTGCATGCAACATTAAACTAAACTAAGCTAAGTAACAGAATGTTACTGAGAGTAAGAGCAGAAAAGCCATTTCCCCCAGATTTGTGCATTTCAATTGTATAAAGATTAGAATGTTCAAGATTTTAACTGCATTTGCTGCAGCTCTATAATTACTTATTATTTATTTATTATTAAAATTGATATGCTGCCCCCTCCTGCTATAAGCATCTTGGGGCAGCTAACAACATTTTAAAATACATAACTACAAGGGGAGACATGTTAGCAATCTTAAAATATATTCTTATATCTAAAAACCTTCAGTTCAAGAGAGGAGTTAAGTTTCTCACAAATTCAGCAGTACTCCAAAAAGCATGGAAATTGTAGGTTAAGGCTCCTGCCTTAACTTACACACCATGTAAGCAGTAAAGATGTTGGGCAGTCTTACATATTATGCTCGTTTACAACTTAAGACTCCCTGTACCCACACTTTGTCTCGGCCTTTCTGCCCCAATCCTCTTCCTCCGCAGGTTGGGGTAACACTGGAATTGGAAAGAACAAATTCATTCCTCTCTCTCTCTCTCACACACACACACACACACACACACACACAAAATTAGGCTGATCTCTCTCCACTATAGCTACAAATTCTCCTTCATTTATAGCTCCTTTCTCCTTTCTCAGGCAGCAGCTCAAACATCTGCTCGCTCCACAGATGATTAAGGGCAGGCAAATTATAGTGCCTCAGGAGTGGTTCTATAGTTAAGGCGAGATGCACTCTATTAAAATGACAAACATTCTACTTATAAAATCAAGATTATTTAACCTATCACTGTGAAATTTGCAGGGAGGATCGCTTGGGTGAGGGGTAGAAACTGAAAATTTCACAGGTGGAAAATGACTGAGTTGTACAAGTCTGAAAATCAGAGGCAAAACTTTTTTTTTCCAGGTTTGGGGGATGTCTTGACATAGGAAAGCACGTTTAAAGTTATTTGTTAGGAGACGTAGGGGGCTCAGAAAATTCCAGTGTGGAATGCAGTCCATTTCTGAGATTGGATTTTTAAAATCTGTTACGTAGTTTTAAAGTTCAGAGGTTTAGAAGTTCTCTTTTTATCCTATGGAGGTTATGAAGTATCAAACTTATGTATCGTATGTGCAGTATGCTGCCACAGGTTTAGCAGGCTGGCTGGTTCCATGCCCTAAAGAAATGTGTCACCACATTGAGAGTTTTGAGTGGTTTGATGTAGGGGGGCACTATTTTTAAAAGTCCCGTAAATTCCTGGATAGTGCCAAAAGTCTTGATATATGCCATAAAGTGTCATAAAATTCTGGAAAATGGAGATTTTTTAGAAAAAGCTGGAACATCTGAAAGTTATCAGAGAAACTGGAAGTTTATCAAAGGTGCAGGAAATGAATGGGAGACACCGGAAAGAAAGGTAACTCCATTCATTTTGTGTTATGGGAGAGAGAGAGAGAGAGGATTAGCAATATAGATAAGAAGATCTCTCGATAGATGGGTAGATAGAGAAGATGCATAGATGGGTAGATAGATAAGATGCATAGATAGGGTGTGCAGAAGGCACTTCATTTGTTTTCGTTTGTCAAAAAGGATTTGTTTTAGGGTTTTTGTTAAAAAAAACCATTCATTTTCATTTTGTTTTTGTTTAATAAAATATTAATTTAAAAAACATCACTGAGCATGCAAAATACGGCCACCGGAATATTTTGCGCATGGACACCCTTTACCCAAATGGCAGCATCAGCAATACTGTCATTTTGGAAAAGGGCAGCCTGTCTGCACATACGCAGTGGTTGTTTTGTTCATGTGCAGAATGCTGTCCTCTTCCAAAACAGCAGTGACGCTGCTGCCACACTTTTGGAAAAGGGCATGCATGTGCAGAACGGTCCAGGAGCCATTTACACATGTGCAGTAAAAAAAAATGTAAATGGCTGCTGGGGCTGTTTGTAGAGTGGTAGCCATTTTCCAAAATGTTGGTTATGCTGCCGGCCCCACTTTGAAAAAGTGTGTGCAAGTGCAGTTTTTTTGTTTTTTTTAACGAAATTTAAATGAAAATGAATGAAAGCAAATGTATGTTGTTTGCTTATTCATTCGTTACTAAAAGAAATGGGGCTCAATTTGTTTTAGTAACTAATAAAAACAAAACAAATTGCACATCCCTTATACATAAAGATAGATAGATTGATTATAGTTAGAGGAGTGTTCGAGAACTGGGGTGTGGGGAATGGGGAGGATGATAGAGGAGCATGGGTGGGATGAGTTCGTGGTCATGGCTGGTGAAGGAAGCAGACCTCCAAAGCGTGAAATTATTTTATTCAGCTCCCTGACATGGACCCCATTGGAACAAGAGGGGATCCTTGGCCATGAGCAAGCAGGGTTTTGCAAAGGGCAGTACTTTTAATCAGCAGAGAGCACGTACTTTAGAGCATGTTTTTGTTCTCAATCAATTAGTCACAAAATATGTTAAGCCAAGCCTAGCTCCGTTTTATCTTTTTATTTTGTTGATTTGAGGACTGCTTTTGATTCAATCAGCAGAGAGCATTTATAGTTTAAGATGTCGCAATCTAACATTGATTGGAGGTTACTCTTTTTTATGGAGTCTTTACATCAAGACACATTGAAAGTTAGACCAGGGCGGAAAGGCTTCTTATCAGTACCTATACCGGTTTCTCGTGGAGTGCGCCAGAGTTGCTTGCCTCAATCTTCAACATTTATATTAATGGAGTCTTCACTGAAGTGAAGAATCCCTCTTTCAACCCTGTAGTGCTGGGCCCTTTTTCCGTCCCAGTTCTGCTATATGCAGATGACACAATTTTACTTTCCCATACCCAGATTGGCTTGTGTCATTTGATAGAAGGTTTTCATATTTTCTGCCAAGCAGAGTTTTTGGAAATTAACTACTTACTTAAACTTTATTGCAGGGCCAATAGGCCATTGCAGACACAGAAACAGAGAACAAAAACACAGACCAAAAACACTACAAATATATACATAACAAATAATAAAGGAAGAGGGCTATTACAACAACAGTTTCCTACAGGATTTGGTCACTTCCTAGTTTTATTAACTAGAGTTAAAAACTTAGAAACTGTCCTAGTGATGTCTTCTTTCTTATCCAGTAACAGCATTTTTATTTTTTCATTCTTTCTATTCCCACTGAAGTTCTCTATAATCTTAGCTATTAAACTAACCCACCATTTGTCTACTAACAAACACAGTGGACACTCCAAAAGGATATGAGCAACCATTTCTACTTCCTTTAATGGACATGAAAAAAATCAATTTTCCACGGGGACTTTTCTAAAACGGCCATCCAAAAGGGCTGACTTCAAACAATTTAATTTTGCTCATAAGAAGCAATTATTTATTTATTTATTTCTCAAATTTCTACCCCGCCCCTCCTAAAACAGCTCGGGGTGGCTTACAATAAAAAATAATAACATATATAAAAGCATTTAAAACAATTAAAACATTTCAAAATACAAGTATTAAAACAGGGCCAGGGTAATCATAAAACAATAAATAGGGTAGGGGAGATAAAAACCCTCTAACTCCCCCCTCCCCAAAGGCCTGGGAGAACAGCCAGGTTTTACAAATTCGCCAAATTGTCAAAAGGCTTGGGGCCAGGCGAGCTTCCTCCAGGAGGGAGTTCCAAAGGCGCAGCCCGGCCACCGAGAATGCCCTCTCCATCGTGGCCCCCCGCTTAACGCGGGGGATCTCCAAGAAGGCACCCCCGGCGGACCGAAGGAGTCGCTCTGGGGCACAGAGGGCGAGGCAGTCCCTGAGGTATGAAGGGCCCAGACTGTGAAGGGCCTTATAGATCAACACCAAAACCTTGAACCTGGCTCGGCACGCTATCGGCAACCAGTGCAGAGTCTGGAGCACAGGT
>QEPC01008570.1:327130-340700 GCA_003113815.1 Sphenodon punctatus | reverse complement strand
CCCCCAATCAGGGGGGCCACTACCTCCCTCGCTCTCCCCACCAACATCACCTCCGTCTTATCGGGGTTGAGCTTCAGTCTGCTCTGCCGCATCCATTCCGCCACGGCCTCCAAACACTGGGATAGCAACGAGATGGCAGGGTCTGTATTATGTAGTACTGTATCTGTGAGTAGATTCAAATAAGGCATAGTGGACACTGAAAGATTCCTTATTGGCAGGTACTCTTTTGCTGAGACTTGCTGGGCCAACATGACTGAGGTTTCCTGAAGAGCAACATCAGACAATCTTTTAATAAGCACTTTTTAAAGCAACTTTACATCACAACGGAGTAAGAACAGGTTTAGAAAAACCAAGCAAGCTGACCTTGTTTTCCACTGCGGTTAACCAAGAACTGGAATGGTTATTCTCAAGTACCAACTGAGAAAAAGGGGCAGCTTGATCACAATAAAGCTTAGCCCAATACCCCAAAGTCAGTGCCCATGTATTAAGTAAAGGCAAGCCACATTCAACTCTCAAAAGGAGATTTGGACAACAACGAGGAGCCATAAGAATGGCTCATAAGAACTTGACTGAATTATCTCTAGTTCTTTCACAGCAGAACTTCCCACAAAGATGCTCCATAGGTTAACTTGGCTAAGCATTTTGCTACAAAGATCCTTAAAGCTGGGACTATCAATTACCCTCCTTCGCAGTGAAATGACCTAGAAATTGCTGACCTAGAAACAGCTTTGGCCTGAATCAAGAGGAGTGCTTATGGGTAACCCAATCTCCTGAGACCTGGAAAGTCATCCCCAGGTAACTGAAATGTCTGACTTGTTCTAGCTCTTGCTCATCCATAGTTCATTTATGGACACCCCGTTTTGGGGTAAATACCAATACTTTCATTTTGGAATAATTTATCTTGAATAGGTTTTCCTTACAGTATCCCGCAAAAACCTGGAGTTGCCTTCTTAGACCTACTAGCAAGCTGGAAAGCAGAACCGCATCATCTGCGTAAAAGGGACTAGCTATGGAGATGGTATTCAACATAGGGGAATGATGTTCCTTGATTTTTAATAATGTAGGCAAATCATTGATATACAGGTTAAAAAGCATCGGGGCCAGTATACACCCCTGTTTAACACCTTTCCATGTATGAATATGGCCAGTAAGTGCCCCATTCCTCGCTATTCTGACTCTCATAGACATGTTAGTATAGAGGGCCTGGATCAGGAACAGTAATCTGGCATCAATTGCTAGGATTTCTAGTTTCTGCCATAGCCGATCTCTAAGTATTAAATCAAAGGCAGTTTTTAAATCTATAAATGCTGTATAACGGGGTCTATGGAGTTTTAAAATACTTTTCTACAAGATGTGCCAACACAAAACAGTGATCTAAAGTAGTTCTCCCCGGCTAAAATCCTATCTGTTCCTTGCAGATAATCTGCTCATAATCTACCCAAACCTCCAGCCTACCAAGTAGGTAGCGAGCATACAGCTTACCTACCACACTCAAGTGGCTAATCGGTCTATAATTTTCTGGATCCAATCTATCTCGCTTCTTAAAAATGGGAACCACGACTGCCTTGGTCCATTCTGCTGGCATCCTATCGGTATTATTTATTTCTGTAAAAAGTGCCACCAGCACAGGGATCCACCAACCTTCACATACCTTTAAGAAGTCTGGTGGGATGAAATCCTCCCAGCGCCCTACGAGAAATTAACTATACTAAGACTAAGATCATGGTAGTGGGTAATTCACGTACTAATCATAGATGGTTTATGAATGGCCAAAAAATAGATCAGGTTCCCTCTTATAGATATCTGGGTGTCATTTTCTCATAATCTGCCTCCTGGCGGCCTCATTTGAAGATTGCAAGGACGCAGGCAGACTGTACTTGTAGAGGGATTATTAGTTTAAATTTTTCTAAAGGAGGGGGAAAGGTGTTGCCCGCTATAAAGATGTTTAGAATTGAAGTTCCTCCACAATTGATATTTGGGATTTCCTTTGGGAGCCATCCTTTATTACTGAGCTGGAAGTGGCGCAAAATAGATTTCTTAGATCAATCTTGCACTTCCCCAAATGCACCCCTATTGCTCTATTGAGAGCAGAATCCGGCTTGTCTTCTGTTGCAGCTTTAGCTCAACTGGCCATTTAAATTTTTTGGCTACACCTGGATTATGGATGGCACAAAGGCCTCCCTTATGAAGCTTTTTCTTTAACATCTAGAGGCCCATGGAAAGATAGTATAACACAGATATTAGCCTTCTCTTGAGATTATTTTTCATCTATGCCACATTCTATGGCACTTAGTGCAATTAAAACCAACATTTCAGACCAAAGACCCAACTGCTCCGAGAAGCCACTGTTGCACAGAGAATATCTAAGGTTTATAAGTCCTTTGGAATCCATTCCTCTGGAGCTGCCTATCTATTGTCACTCTCTAATTGGTCCCAGAGGACGACCTCTACATTGGCCAGATTCAGCTTGGTCCCGTCAGCTATGATGGAGGGCAAATTCTTAAAAGTCCCTTCTGACCGCAGATTTTGCAGGTTCTGCCAATATCAGGCAGTGGAATCCACTGCTCATATAATTTTTGATTGCTGCTTATATGAGGAGATACGCTCATCAATTTTGGATCCTATAATTATTAAATTGGGGTCTCGTTCTCAGTCAGTGGTTTTGGTGTCATTACTCAGTTCCAGCAATATGTCTGCAGGTAGCTAAATTCTGTGCCCTAGCAATTAAAGCAAGAGCTGTGGCCATGCAGAGGATTGTCCAATAGGGGAGCTTGAAGTGGTGGTTTTTATTTCTGGAACCGCTACTTCCCTACTTTGATTTGTTTTATCCCCCTCTCAGATTCCCATGCTTATTTCTAACATGTTAGATTGGTTTGTAGTTAATAGGACAAATACCTGTAGTGTCGCTTATATTATTATGCTTGCACCAAAGTATGGTCCCCCCTCTGACTGCTGACTATTAATTGGGTATTTGTGAATAATTGCACTTGGGTCAAGCAGAAATTCTAGAGATTAGGATTGGTCAAATTCATGCTTCGTTAGGATTATGACCCATGTTATTGAGGATCTTTCATAATTATATCCTGGCAAACAGCAACTTCAGGGGTGAGGTCTGGTCAACCCTTTGCTCCATGCAGGAGCAAGATTTAGGTCACAAGGAATCTTATGTCATTGATTCCCTAAGAATTAACTTGGGCTTTTAAGTCTATGTCTTTGCAGTGCTGGTCGCAGCTATTTTAATAGCCCTATTGTACTGTATTGTATTATTTTTACATTTTGATTTTGTTTATTGGTAGGGTATTTTACCCCCTGAATAAATTTGTTGGTTTTAAAAATTAAATTCAGGAGCTAGATCTGGTTAAATCTATGTTCCGCTTAGGAGCAAGACCCATGTCAGGTAGCAGGTTTTTAAAATAAAAGTCTACCTTTTAAAAAAAATAAATTATTAGCATTATAATAAAGCATTAACCTCGGGAGCTGGGCCTGATTAATCCCATGCTCCGCATAGGAGCAAGATCCACCCTTGCAAAAATTCTAAGTTATTATCTTTATTGGGTTGTCTGTGTATTAATATGGGAGCTAAGGCCTGGCTGAATTTGTGTCTTGTTTCGGGACATGATGTATATTTACTTGTACTTTATTTGACACAGAACGCTAAGCGTTCCGGTTTGGGCTGAATTGTTCCTAGTGTTAATTTTACTTTTATTTGGTATTTTGTATCCTGTGTTTTATATTTTGTAATCTGTATGTTTTATTTTGTTATAGCCTATGGCTAAAACAATAAGCTTATTGATTGATTGAAATGGACCCCCAAGAGGCACTGCACACAGTGTAATACACTGGTGTACAGGGGGGCTGACTGCAGTGCCTCCGCATTGCTGCATCATGTACGCCATGTTCATGGTGTTCACTTAGGCTACAGGAATCAGGGCTATTGGAGGACACAGTGCGATCTTGAGTTCCTAGTGCTTATGAAAAGGAGATGGCTGGCACAACAGGCGTGAATAGTCTGCATGTGGAGACAGTAGAGGGGATGACTAATGGAGTCCTCAATCTCCATCTGCTCAGCAGCAGACACCACATAATCCTTCAGAGGGTGATGCATAAGCAGAAGCATCTGTGTCCACTGTGTTCATGAAGATGCAGGAGGACATTCAGGCTGCAGCAGGAATAGGATAGGCTGGTCACGGAGTTGTGCGCCTTGTCACATAAAGTAAGGTGCCTGCAAGGCTACAATTTCTCCCTAAAAGGGCAGAAAGTCAGCACGGGAGGCGTATCGATCGAGCATCTCTAACAGAGCATGGCCGGCTTCTCTCTGCCATAATAGAGGCTTCAAAAGTGCAGGGCATCCCTGGTGTCAATAAACTTCCACCACTATCACCACAGCCAGTTTTGTCAAGTGTGGAGGGACATGAACATGTCTGAAATCTTCCTGCTATGAACTTAGTTAATACTTGCAGTTTATTCTTTTATCTTTATTTTATTTATGTATATAAAGTTATATGTTAACATACTTTATAGGTTCAATAGGAAAATCTGTTATAATTTAAAATAGGTTTATAAGTTATATGTTTATCATTTAAAAAGTAATACATTATAAGTTAGCTGAATACGTTATAGGTTAAGATGGGTTTTTTATTATATAGACTGATCAGGTTTTCATGGTGTTATATAAGGAAAAAACTATTTTAGTATTTTAAGAAAAACCTTTAGAAACTACATAAATAAGTTCATTAGGTTAACGTAAGAAGAAAAAATATTTTAGCATTTTAAAACACACAACAAAAACCCCTCCCCTCCTAGACAGCTACCCTGTCGCGGTTGTGGGAGCTTAAGGCCTTGTAATGGTATCATTGGGAACAACAGAGGCCAAACCAAAATCAGTCTAATTTTATGAGGTTGGTAATGTTATACGAGGAAGAATTTACTGAATTTCCTTGGCTTCATGCATCCACACTTTACCTTGGTCTTTCAGCCTCAATCCTCTTCCTCTGCAGGAACACTGAAGCTGGAACAGCAAACTCCTCCCCACCCCAATGTTATGAACTTGATTCCTGTCTCCACTATAACCAGTGTTTCTCTTTCATTTATAGCTCCACTCTTGGGCTGCAGCTGTGCCCCACACCTTGTCCCTAAATACACATGACCAATCGGTCAGCCTTTCTCCCATATATACCCTTTAAGTACCTCAGTGCCCCCTCACCATAAATAGACTACTCTCTACCCCAGGCTGACTGAGCCTTGTCCCTCCATATACACCCTTCCAGCATCTGGCTGTCCGTTGCACATATACACACTGTTCCCCAACCCTGTGTCTGCCAGTATCCATCCTGTACCCATCGACCTTGCCTCCCCCACCCATATACACCCTCAAAGTAATTGGATGTCCTGTTGTCCCCAAACCAACTGAAGGCACATACGAAATACATAAATATACTTTCTCCCCACCCTTGGTTGCTTCCCACATCACCCATCTCTCAGCTTTCTCCCCTCACCATATATACCCCCCTCCACCCAAAAGCACGTTGAAAACCGTTCCCCATACAAACAATTCTCTTCACCCTTGCTGGTCTCAGGTTAGTGCATGGATACATATCACTCATCTCCCAGCATTCTCCCATGATGTACAGCCCTCCAATCACATAATTGCCTGCTGCTGATATAAAAACTTCTCCCCACCCCTGCATGTTTCCCACCCTTGTCTGTGCATACACATCACCCATTTCTCACTCTTGTCCCGGTTAAACACTTCCCCACCACCTGGCTACCCCCCACTGGCTACCACCAGTCTCGTCTCCCTGTACACATCACGCATCCATCAACCTTGTTCCTCCCCAAATACAGTCCGCCAGTCCTCACCCATCCTGGTCTACCCAACTCAAATGGAACCCATATAGTGAAAGCAGGTGGTCAGACCCTCTGCTTTCCCCAGCTTCAGTGTTGCTCCCAACCTGCAGAGGAGAATTGGGGTCTAGGTTGTAAGCAAGCACAATGTGAACCCGTGCAACGTCTTTAAGTAGGGCTGAAACTCCATTTTGCAAGTCTTGCTTTTTTCGACAAGAATCAGGACTCTCGGCTCATTCAAGCTGAAAATTGCCTGGATTCTCGCTGAGAAATCCAAGAATCTCACAAGCAACCCTCCCCAGCAAAAGACCCAGGAAGGGGTTTTTGAAAACCTTGGCTAGATTTGCAATAGGCCGTTTACACCATGTACTTACCGGTACTGATCCAGCCACTGGGTCCATCTCTCCCCACTCAGATTCTCTGCGAGGAACAAGGGGAATCAAGGCCGTAAAGAAAAAATAAATAAGAAAAACAAAGCGCATGCGCAGTCCTTTCCCAAAATGGCACTGGCAGCCTTGCTGCCATTTTGGAAAGGGGCAGCCGGTGTGTGCATGCACAGATTGGCTGCCCTTTCCAAAACAACGCATACGTATCACCCATTTCTCACTCTCACAAAACAGCAGCCACACTGCTGACACAATTTTGGAAAAGGGCGGCACATGTGCAGAACAGCCCCGGTGGCCATTTACACGTGTACAGTGATTTTTTCTTTTTCTTCTTTTTTTGCAATATAGCTCATGAGATTTAGCATCTGGGGCCGAGATGTCGGTCCAGGGCAAAATTTTGTGAGCTATCTTGCAACAATCCAATTTGATTCTCGTTTCAGTCCTAATCTTTACTGTTTACATAGCACACAAGCTAAAGAGAAGCCTTAACTTGCAATGTCCTTGTTTTTTGAAGAATGGCTGAGTTTGTAAGAACCTTAATGCCTTCCCTCATTCCACCCAGTCCTTCACCAATCCAGCTGCTTCCGGTGTCCTTGTACTCGTTATTCCACCCAACCCCTCAGTCAACTCCAGCTTCTTCCAATTGCCTCTTACATGTCATTTCACCCAATCCCCCATCATCCCAGCTGTTATATCTTACTATTTATTTATTTTTCAAATGTTTACCCTTCTCCCTTTCCAAATGGCTCAGGGTGGTTTACAAATATATAAAACAGCATATAAAAAAACAAAACAGAAAAACACCAGCCTCCCCAACAACTTTTTCTCACCCATCTCCATCCCTAAACCGTCCTACCCCACCTTCACCCCAAAAACCCTATCCCAGTCCTCAACACCACCCAAAACCTCCCAATCCCACCCCCCAATGCTTTTTTAAACAAAAACATTTTATACTGCTTCCGGAAGATGCTTAGGCCTGGGCTTAGATGAACCTCTGGGCGAAGGGAGTTTCACAAAACCAGGACAGTAGCTGAGAACACCCTCCTGCACACCTCTGTCCTATGGACAAAAGCAGCAGACTGAACCTCCAGGCCAACCGCAGGGGTTGCAATGAAACATGGTAGAACAAGTAGTTCTTCAGATATGTGGGGCCCAGACCGTTTAGGGCTTTAAAAGGTCAGCAGCAATACCCTGACTTGTGCCCAAAAGATTATAGGCAGCAAGTGCCAACTTTGGAGCACCGGTGTAATGTGCTTCCTGCGTCTCGTCCCCAAATGGAGAAGAGCTGCCACATTCTGCACCAGTCACAGCTTCCGAACAGTCATCAAGGGCAGCCCCACGTAGAGTGCATTGCAGTACTCTAGCCTTGAGGTAATGAAAGCATAGATGAGTGTCCAGGTCCAAATCAGAAGGAAAGGGCCACAGTCTCCTCACCAGATGGAGCTAGTGAAAAACGCTCCTGGCTACTGCTGCAACCTGAAGATGCAGGTGCAGCAAAGGATCCAGAAGCACTTCAAGGCTGCGAACCTTATTGACCAGAGGGGTCTGGACTCCATTAGTAACAGGAGTCCCAATCTTCTCCAAGTCATAAGGTTCGCCAACCATCATCACTTCAATCAGCTCACCCTCATCCAGTCTGCAACGGCAGCCAAACACTGGGTAAGCACTGAGACTGCAAAACCTGGGTAGGATGAAAAGGAGAGGTAGACCCAGGTGTCATCAGCATATTGATGACACTTCACCCAAAATCTCAGAGTGATCTCACACAACGGCTTTGAATACACATTGGAACAAGAGGGGAGACAGAAAATAAACCTGTGGGACCCCACAGGGATGGTCACAAAGGGACGATGACCAATCACCTATCACCACATGCTGAGACCTCCCTGCCAGGAAGGAACAGAAACACTTAAGAGCAGTCCCAAACATTCCGGCAAGGTCCCACAGTCGTGTCCAGAACAACTTGTGATCAGGTGTATCAAAGACCACTGAAAGATCTAACAAAATCAATATGGTAGAATTTCCCACATCAATCTCTAGGCAGATATCATTGACAAAAGGCCACAAGTGCAATTTCCCAGGATGAAAACCTGACTGAGAATCCAAAAGCATCAACGTGAGCCTGGAGCTGCCGGGCAACCACCCATTCAATAACCTTCCCTAAAAGAGGTTTTGGATGCTGGCTACCCGGCCAGGGAGTCAGTGTCCAAAAATGGTTTCTTAAGCAGGGGATGGACAACCACCATTTTAAAGTTGTCCGACACCCTGACTCCCTGAAGGGAGGTGTTGACAACCCCCGCCAACAAGAGCCCCAAAGTCTCCTAGCTGGCTTTCATCAGCCAGGATGGACAAAGATCTAATTCACAACTGATTGCCCTCAGTTCTAGAAGCACCTCCCCTGCATTGGTGGGTGATATCAATTGAAATTGTTTCAAAAAAAGAGGACAAGACTGAGCTTGTATAACTCCAAACTCTGATCCTGCAGTCAAAAGTGACAGCACCCAAGTCATGGTGAATACGAGCAATTTTGTCTGCAAAACAGTGTATACAAATGTCACACCAGGCACTAGACTCCATTTCCTGGAGGAGACAGGTCGGATCAACCAGGCCTCTCACCACCCGGAACATGTTTTACATTTCCACCCAGCTCCCTGTCATTCCAGCTGCTGCAGGTGGATTAATGCCCGTCATTCTATCCAATTTTCAGTCATTCTAGCTTCTCCCAGTGTCGTCGTATGCATCATTCCATCAGCCCTGGCTCATTCCACCCACTCCCGGTGGCATCATTCCATGCAGTTCCCCATCATTTTTGATGCTCCCAATGTCCTTGTCAGCCCTCATTTCGGTTTTCCCTGATGACATCATACCTGTCATTCCACCCAGTCTCCTATCATTTCAGCTATTCCTTGAGACCTCCTACCCATCACTCTGCCTTTGATTCCAGTTGCTCCCGGTGTCGTCCCATCCAACCCCTCGTCACACCAGTCACTTCCAGTGACTTCATACCCGTCAGTCCAACCTGCCCTCATCATTTCAGTCATTTCCAATCACCTCGTACCTGTCATTCTACCCACCCCTCTCAGCATTTCAGCAGCTCCTGGAGACCTTCTATCCATCATTCCACCCAGACCCCCCATTCCAGTTGCGCCCAGTGGTCTCCTGTCCGTTATCCCACCCAACCTGTCATCATTCCAGTTACTTCCAGTGTCCTCATACCCACATTCCGCTCAGCCTCCCATCATTCCAGCCGCTCCCCATGTCATTCCACCCAGACCGGTCATCCAACCAGTCCTGGTGGCCTCATACGTGACATTTCAGCTGCTCCTGGAAAGCTCCTATCCATCACTCCACTCTGCTCCCCGTGATTCCAATTGCTCACGGTGGCCTCCTGCCCATTATTCCACCCAGCCCCTCGTCACTCCAGTTGCTTCCACTGTCATCCTACCTATCATTCCACCAAGTCGCCCATGATTCCAGCCTCTCTTTTGGGTCTCACATTTGTCATTCCACCCAGTCCCCACGTAATTCCAGATGCACTGAATGGCCTCCTACCTGTAATTTCACCTACGTTCCCTTCCTTCTGTTTTTATTTAATCTCTGAATTCCTCACAATATTTCCTTCCTGGCCTTTTTTTAGTCTCTACCCCACTTCTCTGGAATTTCAGATCCTTCCCTACTACTTTTGTTTCTGATAACCATCTGCCATTTTATTGGTTTACTGCCCATTAATGGTATTAACATTCCCAACCTCCATTACTTCCATTTCATATTCCTGTTGTCTCTTGGCACGATCCAGAACTCATGTGCACACAGCTTAGGCATGCATGCACGAGTTCTGCAGGATTTCCATGCAGTTTGCACACATGCCACACTCCCCATAATGGGAGAATTATTATTATTATTAGTTTTTATATAGCTCCAGCGATGTACCTGGCAATTTACAGAGAGTAAGATAGACACGGTCCCTGCCCAAGAGCTTACAATCTAAAGACAGGGGGAGGGGAGACAGGGAAGGGGGAACAGAGGGAGAGACAAGGGTCCCTCTCCCCTCCCTTGCGGGAGTGGGGCCTGGGGAGGGCTCCTTCCGGGCCGCTCTCCATAACACCGGGGGTGGCTGCTGGCCGTGCCGGAGGCGCATGTCGGGGGCACGGCTCGAAGGGACACAATCAAAGGGGCCTGCCCTTTGGTCGGGCCTGGAGGTTGGGATGGAAGGGTCGCCCAATGTGAGGTTTCTACTGGTGAAAGTTGTGAGGAGGCCTTCCTCTCCCCCTGATGAGAGAGGGGTGGAGAGGGAGGACTACACCTGGTGGCAGCAGGGGATGGAAGGAAGGATGGTTTGATACTGGTAGAGTATCAAATTGGGATGGGTTAGTAAGGGGGATGGGTTAGTAAGATATTATTATTGAAATGTTAAATGGGAGGGTAGGGTTTTCTTGTGTATTATGATGTATTTGGTGTATTATGATGTATTTGGTGTTGGTGTTGGGTTTCCCCTACCCTAATATTGTATTTATTATTGATGTGAGCCGCCTCGAGCCAACTTTGGTTGGGAGAGTGTGGGGTATAAATTAAAGATGAAATGAAATGAAATGCAACATTCATGAGGATGCTAGAACTCAGGTACATGTTCTTGGCTTGGTTACAGTACATTGGGAGTTTGCAGATAACAGGTGGGGGATAATCCTGGGTTGGGATGATTAGCAGGAGTTAGGAAGGGCAGAGCGGAAGAGGTGGGTTTTGAGGAGGAACTTGAAGGTGTGGAGGGTGGGGGCAAGGCAGACAAGGGCAGGGAGGGAGTTCCAGGCATGCGGGGCAGCAAGGGAGAAGGGACGAAGGCGGTTGGGGGAGCAGGGGAGGTGAGGGAGGGGATGGAAGAGGAGTGGAGTGCTCGAACAAGGGTTCGGAGGGAGATCAGGGCAGAGAGGTAGGGGTCGGCATCTGGGCTCCCTGCAAGGCGTCTCCCAGGAGCTGATGCACCTGCTGCCCAGCGTGGTGAAGCATGATGGCATGGATAGGTATTTCACCCTAGTCCACTGATCGGTACTTCACCCTGGCCATCCACCCACAGGGGGCTCCAAGCAGTGTGTATCGAGTCCCACTCCCTACTACACGAGTGCCTTAGGGCCAGGGAGGGAGAGCTAAGGGAAGAGGTGCCTGGCACAGGGGATCTCCATGGGAGGGGGCACCAAGAAGTGAGGGGCATTATGCTACAGGGGTCTTGATAGGGGGCATCATACCCATAGTGAGGACATGGGGGTGACTGATTGGCAAGAGGGGCAGGTTTTCTGGAGGCGGAGGAGGGGCAGGGGAGACTTGGAATATGTTATTTCCACAGGGAGGGAGAGAATTTTACAGGTAGCAGTGTCTAGGGGTGTAGTTATAGTAGGTGCAGCTGCACTGGGCTTGACACACTTGTAGAATGCATCTGCACACTGGAGTGGAGAGCTCTAGCAGGGGGTTCATTCCCACCTAGCTACTTCTCTGGCAGTGTGGGTTTCTCCTCACACCCCTTTAGGTACAGGTGGATGACTGATAAGGTGCTTGGGCAGGGCAGGTTATGATAGAGGGCACCTGGAAATGGAAGGTGATTGGGGAGCTTGATGGGTTGCAGGGAGAACCAGGAGCAGGGCTGGGGACTCAGTCAGGAGCACTGTGTCATGAGGAGCTCAGTACGGGGTGCAAGTTATTATTATTATTAGCAAGCATTTATATAGCACAAGCAATGTACCAGGTGCTTTACAAATTATTGGAATAGACACAATATTCCAATTGTGTCTATTCCAATACTTGCATTCTCAGAAACGCTCCCAGTTCCATGCGCAGGATCCCAGAGGCAGGCTGAGCTTCGGAGTCTCAATGCGTGGATGAGATGATGGTACAGGGAAGAGGGTTTTAGATCCACCTTAACCAAAGGGGAACCCGGCTGCTGGCGCTAAACGTTAAAAAGGAGATAGAGCAGTCTTTAAACTAAAAACTAGGGGAAAGTCAACAGGTGCTGAGCAGCACATGAGTCAGGATGAGGCAGCTGCAAAAGATGCCATTATTTCAGGGGAATTAGAGTATCCTAATATAGAAGACAGGAAAAATCCCCGAGAGCTCAGGTGGAAATCAGTTTCCAACAGTCAAACTCTATTGATCCCCAAATAACTAAAACAGTTACTTACAATAAACAGATTACAAATAAAAAGGATACATTTATATGTCTATCTATAAATGCTAGAAGTCTTAAAAAGTAAGATGGGAGAATTAGAGCGTATTGTGTTAAATGAGGATATAGACATCATAGGAATCTCAGAGACCTGGTGAAATGAAGACAACCAACTGGACACGGTATTACCAGGATACAAAACATATCGAAATGACAGAGTAGCTCGAGCTGGCGGTGGGATGGTGCTATATGTAAGAGACAACATTGAGTCAAGTAGGATTAATATCGTAAAGGAAGCAAACGGTATTCAAGAATCTCTGTGGATAGAAATTTCATGTATAACGGGAAGTGTATAGCAGTCAGCCTATACTATCATCCTCCTGACCAGGACAGTGAGAGCGACTGTGAAATGCTAAGGGAGATTAGACAGGCTACTAAAGTTGGAAATGCAGTAAAAATTGGTGATTTCAATTACCCTCATATTGACTGGGTTAATGACTCCTCAGGGTGGGATGCAGAGATAAAACGCTCCAAACAACATGTGGCATGGAGCTCTTTGCTGAGTCGTGAACCAGCTCTGCAGAGACTCTGCAGGAAGCCTGCTAGAGAGCCAGTTGGGCCGTTAGAGGACATGGGGGTGAAAGGAGGGGTGCTTAGGGAGGAAAAGGACATTGCAGAGAAGCTGAATGAGTTCTTTGCTTCGGTCTTCACTGCAGATAATGTTGGGGAGATACCCACGCCAGACCTTACTTTGTAACTGATAAATTGGAAGAGCTGTCACAAATCAATGTGACTCTGGAGGAGGTTCTAGAGCAAATTCACAAACTAAATACTAACAAATCACCAGGACCAGATGGTATTCACCCCAGAGTTCTGAAGGAACTCAAATATGAAATTACAGACATACTGTTAGAAATTTTTAACCTATCGCTAAAATCTGCCACTGTACCTGAGGACTGGACGGTGGCAAATGTAACCCCATATTTAAAAAGGGATCCAGAGGTGATCCTGGAAACTACAGACCAGTAAGCTTGCCGTCTGTGCCGGGCAAAATGGTGGAAACTATCATTAAGAACAGAATCACTGGGCATGTTGATAAACATGGCTTAATGGGGAAGAGTCAACATGGATTTAGCAAAGATAAGTCATGCCTCACTAATCTGTTGGAATTCTTTGAGGGTGTAAATAAGCA
>QEPC01008570.1:305199-321310 GCA_003113815.1 Sphenodon punctatus | reverse complement strand
GGAGACACAAAATAATGGCGAATGATGTTCTCCACTGTCACAGAATGCAGAACAAGAGGAAATGGTATTAAACTTGCAGCAATGTAAGTTTTGGTTAAATATTAGGAAAACTTTCAGAGATGTAAGAACTACTGGGCAACAGAATAAGCCCAAAGCTGCATACAACGTTGTGACATCTCTTTCCTAGGATGTTTTCAAAACCTGGCTGGAATAGCATCTGTCTGTGATGCTGTAGGCAGAAGATATTCTGGCTTCCAACAGGTGTCTGGACTACTTTTATTTATTTATTTAAATGTAAATGCTGCCCTTGCCAAAGGCTCAGGATGACTTACATATCAAAAAAACAATAAAATACAAAAACCCTCCCCCCCCAGTCCTACCACAACCCCACCCAATACATCAACCCTCCCAAACTCCCCCAAACTGTCCCAATCCCCTATCCCCACCCACCAAATGCCTTTTCAAATAAAAAGATCTTACACCGCCTCTGGAAAATGGCCAGACTTGGGCTTAAACGAACCTCTGGGGGAAGGGAATTCCAAAGCATTGGGACAGCAACAGAGAATGCCTCCCTGCAAGCCCTTCTCATATGAACAAGACTAACAAATAGTACCCACAGGAAGGCACCCCGGCAGATCACAGAAGCCACAATGGGACATGGATGAACAGGCGTTCTTTCAGATATGTGGGGCCCAGACTGCTTAGGACTTTAAAGGTCAAAACAGAACCTTAATTGTGACCAGAAAGCTATAGGGAGCCAGCGCAGACTTTGGAGCACTGATGTAATGTGCTCCTGGCCTTGTACCCAAAAGGTGGTGAGTCGCCACATTTTGTACCAGCTGCAGCTTCCAAACAGTCATCAAGGGCAGCCCATGTAAAGCACCTCAAGGTGATGAAAGCATGGATGACAGTGGCCAGATTCAAGTTAGAAAGAAAAGGCCTCAATCTCCTCACCAAATGGGTGTTGGTGAAAAGTGCTCCTGACCACCGCTGCCACCTGACAATCCAGGTGCAGCACGGGAGTCAGAAGCACTCCAAGTCTGTGAACCTGGCTGACCCAGATGGGACCAGACTCCATCAATAAGAGGAGTCCCAATTCCCTCCAGGTCACAAGGCTGACCAACCATCTTTTCTAGACCAATCAGTCTTGTCTGGATTCAGCTTCAATTGGCTTTCCTTCAATTTGGGTGTCATCAACATACTGATGGCACCTCACCCCAAACCTCTGAAGGACCTCGCCCAATGGCTTCATATACATGTTGAACAAGAAAGGATACAAAATAGAACCCTCAGGGTCACCACAGGGGAGGCCCTGAGAGGATGATGAGCAATTGGCCTGGGACCTCCGCAACAGGAAGGAACGGAATCTCTCAAAAGCAGTCCCGTGCACCCTGCCATGTTCCGCATTTGTATCAACAATACCTCATGATCAACAGTATTAAAGGCTGCCGAAAGATCTAACAAGATCAACAGGGTAGGTTTCCCTTTGTCAATCTCCAGGTGTAGGTCATCAACCAAGGCCACAAGCGCAGTCTCCGTGCCATACCTGGGACGAAAGCCCAACTGAAAAGGGTCCAAGAAAACGACAACATCAAGATAAGCCTTTAGGACAACTACCTGTTCAATAACCTTCCCTAAAAAGGGAAGGTTAGAGGCAGGCCGATATCTGGTCAGGGAGTCAGCATCCAACAATGGTTTCTTAAAAGGAGGGGACAGACAACTGCAGTTTTAAGGGCATCCGGCACCCTACCCTCCCAAAGGGAGAAGTCAACCTCAACCAGCCACAGCTCTGTCTCCTGGCTGGCGTTCACTGACTAGGATGGGCAAGGATCTAACTCACAACTGGCTGCCCTCATCACCCCAAGCACCTCCCCCTGATTGAAACCAATTCAAATAAACAGGACAAGACTGAGCTTCCATAACCCCAAACTCTTATTCTGCAGATAAAGTAGCAGCATCCAAACTGTGGTGAATACGAGTGATTTTGTCTTCAAAGTAATTAATTAATTATGGAGCGGCCGGCAGCTGCTCCATTAAGTTAAGGCACATAAGAATTCCAATGCAAAGCCTCCCCTTGCTTTGCATTAGAATTTTTAGGCGCTCTGCGCCTAAAAGGATGGCGACCCTTTTTGTTGCTGGGGCTCTGCTTTATGCTGGTGGGTGTTTTGAAGTGGAGACTAGGCAGGAAAATTCAGCCTATGTTTCTACTTCCCATGGCTGCATCTCGAGGTCCTAGACATGGCTTAGTTTTTTTAAAAATAGGGACTACAAAATGCCATTTCCCCTGAATGGCACGGGGCTTAATGCCACACATGCGCCTTGAGCGATGTTAGTCACCGGATTCCAGTGGAGTTGCCCCCTTGCGGCACTAAAACTACACTTTGCAGCCCTCCCCCCTTGGCAACTATACCCCCCCCCCCCGCTGATCCCCCCCCAGGCAGCAGCTTGGGTGGGGGGCAGGAGAGGAGGAATTAACACCGCCCCGCCCCGCCTGCTTGCCCACCCACCCACTCCGAGCCTCCTACAGGGCAGCAAGGGATCCAGCCATGAATCCTGTCCAGCATTCTGAGCCACCATTCCCCAGCATGTCAGACAGGAATCAGGGCCGTACCCCTAACGTGTGTGCGTTCTCGGGATCCCTGTTTACTGTCTTGCTTTTCTTCCCCGTCAGCCACCTCTCCTATGTTGCCGTGGTCACTCACTGTAAATTTCAAAGGCCTTGATTTTTTGGACCACTGCCATGTTGGATAGTGAGGCATGCTGGGAAGTGAAGTCCCAGTATGCCATACTAAACAACACAGCGGAGGTCCAGGCAGGCGTGCGGCCTGGAGGAGCAAGGCCTTTGAAAGTTACAACGGGCAGCCGCAGCGGCGCAATCATCGGGTCAGAAGGGGTACGTGTGCCTGCCTGCGTGTGTGTGCACGTGTCTGACTGCCTGCCTGTGTGACTGCCTGTCTATGTATGTCTCTCTCTCTCTCTGTGCCTATGCATGCGTGCGTCTGCCTGCCTGCCTGCCTGTCTGTACGTGCGCATGTCTGCCTGCCTGTCTGTGTGTGTCTGATTGCCTGTGTGTGGTGTGTGCACGCAAGCATGTGTGACTACCTGTGTGTGTCTGACTGCCTGTGTGTGTGGTGTGCACGTGTCTGACTGCCTGTGTGTGTGTCTCTCTCTCTCTCCACGTGTGCCTGTCTCTCTGTGCGTGCATGTGTGTGTCTCACTGCCTGTCTGTGACTGACTGCCCCTGTGTGTGTGTGACTGCCTCTATGCGCACGCATGTGACAGCCTCTGTGTACATGTGTGTGTCTGCCTGCCTGTGTGTGTGTATGCCTCTGTGTGCTGTCTGTCTGTTTTGTGTGCTGAAGTGCCACAATCACGGCTGCATCATTTTTGTTCAAAGCTAAAATGCATTCCAATCCTATTGACGAGACTGGGGCTTGCACTGGCAGATGCCTTTAAAGATCAGGAACTAAATGGGCAATAGCATCATGCCTCACCATAAGTAAGTGGGTTCCAGTTCCTTCTCCACAGAGATAGGTATGATTGTGCAGCATAATCATGGGTCTGCTTTTGTAATGTGGAGGTGCAGAATTCATCTTGGTTCCTGGGAAGGTTTTACAAGAGCTATGACCACACTTAAGTTCTGAGCATGAAAGACAGCCTTGGTACTGAATAAGCAAGTAAGAGTGGGTGATAGGCAATGATATCTCTAGCTGTGAATAAGAATTTGGTTCCAAGTCAAGGCTAAAGTGGCACTTCAAGAGCATGATTTATATATACATAACGCCCTTGCAAACTGGGCAAATGAGGATTGCACCTTAGTTAAGGCAAGATTGTAATTAAGTCTCTTAGGTTTTCATGCAATTACATGTAAAATATCAGTGAGAAACATTTTAAGGCTAATGATTTAAAATGACGTCCTAATGATGGCTAATGTTCTAATGATGGCTAATCCTGACAGCTAATGACGTTCAAGATTATACTGAGGGGCAAACCGGAATCGAAAAATAATTTGTGGTATATACAAGTTAGGAAGTTCTTCAAGCAGGATTTATCTTCATCATTATTATTATTGCAGCAGCAATGTGACTTACACTGAATATTCATTAAACAAAGACCCCTGCCATAGGAAGCTTACAATCTAGAATGGAGTAGGGAGGTGAGAAGGGAAAGGGGAACATAGGAAGAGGCAGGGAATAAAAATAAACTTGACGATAAGACCAAGTGGTCAGATCTGACCCGCTACGGTTGCCCTGCTCAGCATTAGAATGCGGCAGCAGAACAAGAAAAGGGAACATTGCATGGTGTTCCAAAAAAAACGGGGATATGCCTACCCAAAAAACCCTATTGGGTTATGGATATAAGTAAAGGTGCTACAATTCCTATTGATCAATTTCCTACCCAAAAAACCTTTACCCAAAAAACTCTTTAGGGAATCACGTCACCAACAATTCACATCAAGCACTAAAAGACATGGAAAGTTAAAGACTTCAGTTCCTCTCCTACACAAATGCATGTGCACCCACCTTAACTTGCCACCCATGCAAGCATTAACATCTGTTAGGTTATTTGCCTGCTCGATTGCTGCATGAGTATAGACTACCCAGGTACCAGTGGATTGAAATCACTATCTTTATCAAGAACCTGGATAGCCAATTCGGTTTGGTTAATTTACTGATGTTACTGTATGGACTTTCCAGGTGCCAGTGGATTGAAATCACTATCTTTATCAAGGTCCTGGATGCCCAATTTAATTTGGTTAACTTACAAATGTTAATAATTAGATATCTCAGTCCATAATTAACAGATGTTAATACTTGCATGGGTGGCAAGTTAAGGCAGGTACACATGCATATAGTGGTACGTCATTTGTGCAGGAGAGGAACTGAAGCCTTAACTTTCAATTTCCATGCCTTTTAGTGCTTGGTGTGAATTGTTAGTGATGTGATTTCCAAAAGCGTTTTTTGGGGAATGGTTTTTTTGTTTAGGAAATTGATCAATAGGAATTATAGCACTTTAACTTATGTCCGTAACCTGATAAGGTTTTTTGGGTAGGATAAAAATATCACAGCGAGTGATAACTCCATTGCATGGTGGAGGCAGACAATATTAACCAGACCACTCATCACCCAGACCAGCTCTGCTAGACAATACTTTGCAGATGCTATGATAGCAGAGAAGAAAAACTTTCTTTGCTGCCATCACAAACACAGCATAGTCCTTCAAAAACAATCTATGCCACAAGCAGTTGGCTTCAGCATGAGTTGAGCGCCACCTGCTCTCTAACCGCCTACCCTCCTGCTTCAGATCTTCTGTATACCAGGGAGGATCTGTGCTGCCACAGCAGTGGGAGCAGATGCCTGGGTGCAACCGTGTTGATGGCTCTAGTCAAGTTGACATTCCACAAAACGACCAGGCCATCGACACAGTAGCCACTAAGGTCAGTAGATAAATCCCCCCAAGAATTCTGGCATCCAACTGGATCCATTAGCCTCTGGGGTTGGAACAACCTAACCAGTCCTTCACCCTGATGAGGGCATAGGAGGGTCGGGAAATGGACTTTCAGAAAATAATGGTCCAACCACGACAATGGTGTAGTAACAACACCCCCAATAAACGTAGCCCCTGTATCCACGCTGATGCAAAACATCAAATCTAATGTGTGCTTCACCTCATGTGTCCCACCCTTGAGGTTCCTTACAGCTCTACTATTCTATGAATGAGGTTCTTCTCTTCCTGCTTCATTCATTGGGGAAGATGGAAGGTGTCTCTAAGAGAGTAGACTGCGGGAAGAGAAAGGTGGTATCTTTATGAAATTGAACAGCACCATGGAGAGCTGAAGTCCAGCCCTGCTAAAACATTCTATGATCTATGTCTGAACATTGTTCTGGAACAGGCAAAAAAATTGAACTGTTGGATCTTTAACGCACTCATGAACTTGGGCAGTATTTGTAAGTCTCCAAGTATTAAATACTTGTACGCGATTCAGTTCTCCTTGCCCGAAAACATACTGCATTCAGCTTGATTCTAACATGCTCCAACTTGAAAACAAATGATCCATAAAGATCAACGCACATTTAGACAAAACAGGGATATAGTTCTGCAGGTCTACGTTCATGAGCAATATACTCACTTATAAAGTGAGTTATTCTGATTGCAGCATTCATCTTCTATTTGAGGCTCAGTCACACTATAGTACAAATAATGAAAAGTGTAGAAAGCCTAATGAGAAAGCTCTAGGGGGTTTATTCATATCAGCAGCACTAATCATTCTGTTTAAGTTTTTTCATCGTTTTCCTAGATTACATTACTATCTACTACACAATCTGCACAAATACTGTGTGTGTTTTATTAGACAGTGTTTTCAGAGAGCTTAGCACAAAGGAAAGTGAATGACAGCCCTATGGACAGTTCCTCTAGTTAAGCATCAATGCTGCTTAACTCAAACCTTTTCTGAAGGGACTCACACCGCTTTTAGACGAGGGTGTTGAAGGCGACTCCGGAGCCGAGCCGCGCTGCCAGAAGTGATGTACTCCCCGTTGCCGGCAACGGCGGTGGCTGGAGACGCAGCGCTTTGCAGAGGCGCGTTCTGGAGACCTGAAAATTGAGGTTTCCAGAATGTGCCTCTGCAAAGCGCTGCGTCTCCAGCCACCGCTGTTGCCAGCAACGGGGAGCACGTCACTTCCAGCAGCGCAGCGCAGCTTCTCTCTTAACGTGCGGCTCCGGAGGCTCGTCTAAAAGCGGTGTCTATCTCAGAATGAATTGTGAGTGCAGCATGCATGATACATTTACTGCTTGATTTCTTGGTTATGGCTGCAGTTGCCAGTTGTCGTGGTGGTTCTGTAACATGCAAACCTATCCCACCAAGAACTGGGCTCAGTCCCATTCAACCACTGACATACACCACTAAGCAGCCATGCAATGACAGTGAATTTCATTTGCTGCCAACTCACTGACCTAGACATTTAAACCAGAGATAAAGAAAGGATCCCATTTCCAATCACTTGAAGCACCTAATTCTTACTCAGATCCAGTAGAGCAATACATTATGTTACAGTAGTGCTGACTCGGTGTAAAACACTACTCTTCCGATTGATAGCATTTTCCATTGAATTTGCATGGTTTTACACAGAAGTATACAAGGGGCAAGACAGGCAGCAAATCAGGTTTAGTAATTCAGACATCAAGAGGTGGGAGTGTCATAGATGTAGCTCTTATTTCCCCCTCATTGAGTGAACAGGTTAAGATGTTTTCAGGTGGTTCACGTGTTGACAGTGACCATTTTCCTATCCTCTTGGATATATACAATCTAGGTACTGTAATATCTAAAATAAGGCAGGTCCCTTGTGGTGAAATACTCCTGGATGGCCCGTCCAGGGTGAGATGATCTTCTAAAATAAATGGACAGATCATGGAATTTTGCATGTCAGCACAAGCCTTAGGTATTAGAGCTGACCTTAGTGCAGCTACAGATATAAATCAAGCGATTGCAATATTCAAAGATCTGCAGAACAGATTGTGTCCATTACTGTCGGTAACAACCAGGAAAGGCGAAACAAGACAAATTGGTCATGGAGGCTGGTGGGATGTAGAATGCCAGCAGGCTAAAACATCTTAGGAAATTAGTGCGGCGTTTGAAATTCACTAATACCATGGGAGTTGTAGGACATTGCCAGGAGGCTAGTAAGCATTATAAAGCACTTCTCAAATATAAGAAACAGGAGTTTAGTAGGCAAAAGTGGGCTGCCTTTCAGGTTTCAGTGGAGAGGAACGACTCGCATACCTTTTGGAAGATACTGAATGGTATAGAGTGGCTAGGATCCTTGTACATCGAGCCAAAGACTCTAAATCAGGACTGGACTGATTATTTTACAACAGTATTTAATATCTGCAAGGTGTCTAAAGATCAGGTGTTGTCAGTGTGCCCCGAGGGTTTGCCCTCATGGGAGCCTGTCACAAAAAATGAGGTTAAGGAAGCAATTGGTTCTTTAAAAAGGGGGAAAGCTCCTGGGATTGACTTTATTCCTCAGGAAGCAATAAAACTTTTACCTGAGCTTCAGCTTTAGCAAATTTATTTTTTGCTGATTAATGACTCAGGAATCGTACCAGATCCCTGGAGGCGGGGGGGTCATAGTACCCATTTATAAGAAGGGAGATCAATCTAAGCCGAGCAATTATAGGCCAATAACTCTCTTATACAGAATATCCAGAACTAGACAAAGTTGCTTTTGGATCGAGTAAGGGAATGGATCATTGTCAACTATATAATAGCAGAGGAACAAGTTGGGTTTTGTGCCATCAAAAGCATGGTAGACCATTGCTTTGTGCTTGCCCACCTTATTGGTAAATATACAGGGGGGGAAATGAAGCTATTTGCAGCCTTTATCAATCTGACATCTGCATTTGACCTGATTATTCCTGAGAAACTTTGGGGGGAAATGGCTGAGCTTAAGATGGATGAGAGATTGTTGTTGTTTATTAAATCCCTCTATACAAATGTCTCTGTGAAGGTACGGACAAATCTAAGAGGAGCTATGACTGAATCCATTAGATCATCAAGAGGCACCGGTGTGGCAAGGGTGCCTATTGGCCCCAACCTTATTTAATATTTACGTAAATAATCTTATAGAATCTCATCAAGATCTTGGGAAGTATATGGTGCCAAAAATCGGCAATCATAAAGTGTCAATCTTAATGTATGTTGATTATACTATTTTGCTCTCTGCGGCCAGGTTGGGTTTGGAATGGCTCCTTGAGGACTTTGGATCGGCCTGTGCCAAGGAAGATCTGGTAATTAACTATAATAAGACCAAGATAATGATTTTCTCCCCAAAATATAAAGCCAGGAAATGGTATGTACAAGGGCATACAGTAGAGCAGGTGTGGTTATTCAAATATCTTGGGGTAATTTTTGCATTTAACGGATCATGGGCACCTCATAGCCAGTCTATTAAACAAGCTCTGACCCCTACTATTGCAACAGTACTAAAGTTTTACAAATCTAAGGGGGGATTCCATTGGGACCAGTCATAAGGATTTACAAAGCCAACGCCATCTCCAAAATGTGCTATGGTGCAGAGGTATGGGGCTATGATACAGCAAATATCAACTGTTGTGAGATAATTCAAATTTTTTAGGGAGATTTGGGCACTCCTCCGGCAACCTTCCCAGCTATATTAAGGTTAGATGTAGGACTGAAACCTATGGTAACAAAAGTGGAGAGACTTATTTTTATGTTTCTGTTAAAGATCTTCATTCGTCATCTGAATCCCTACCAAAAATGTGCATGGAAGAAAAAAGTAGTCCCTATTGGTCAGATAGGGACCCATGGTGTAAAGGCACAAGGAAAAGACTGAGCCAGTTAGGCTTCTCGATGGATTTTGTAAAATCGCTCCACTTAAAAGAAGCCAAACAGTTGATTAAAGTAAGAATTAATGATATCACCCAGCAGCAACTAAGAGCCCAAGCCAGGTTCTCTCGTATCTCCCCATACTATAAACATTGGTTACCTAAAGAAGAAGGGGCAAGATATCTGATATTATCCTGCTTATCTGCGGGACCGCCTCACTCCCCATGTGCCCGTGCGACCCTTGAGATCGTCCATGGGAGCCTTTTTGGAGGCTCCCTGGGCAAGGCGGGTGGCTACCGATGTTAGATCTTTTTCGGTGGCCGCCCCTGTGCTGTGGAATTCGCTCCCGGAGGAGGCTCGGTTGACTCCCACTCTCCTGCTGTTTCGGTGTGTATGTAAGACCTGGCTGTTCCGTCAGGCTTTTGGCAAGGGGTAGGGGTGGGGTGGGGGTTTCCCCACATATTGTATTTTTAAATTGTTTTAAAATTTTTGTATTGTTTTTATTGAATGTTGTTTGCCGCTCCGGGCTGCCCTGAGGGCAGGAGGGGCGGGATATAAATTTTAAATAAATAAATAAATTATCACACCTGAAGCTTAGAAAAGCCTCTCTCAATCTGAGACTTCACGAAGTCTGCTGTGATTACAGGACGCTACAGTAAGATTCCATATACAGATTGTTTATGTAACTTTGGAATGGGGGTGGTTGATGACCTCCCCCCACTATATTCTGGTCTGCCCAATATTTCATGCAATACGCCAAGACTTAATAGAATTAGTTAAATTGGATAGTAATTGGTCAACATTGCAGAAACTTATATTTTTATTAGTCGATAAGAACGAGGATGTGACCAGAGCTATGGCTGTGTTTGCACTTGCAGCAGGCAAGTTAAAAACCCAGTGTGACAAGTAAAGGAAGAGAAGGAGGTGGATCAGATGGATTTTAGACAGTAATAATGGGACAGTAATCCATTATGTTATGTTTCAACATGGAATGTTTAAAATTTGATAGCCAGGTGGGATATAATATTGATGATGATTTTTTTGTACCAAGGTTAAGGCCCAGATATGCCAATTAAAATATATAATAGAGGTAAATGCTGGCTATGATCAACCCTGAAAGGAGTACGGTAACATGATGTATTTTATTATGTCCAGGGATCAAGCTCTGCCCTAGCACTCCCCTTAAAAGAGCAAGGCTTCATCTTAAAGACATGCATTTCGACACTGTATTCAGGGGTTAAGCTTTGCCCAAGTAAACTTCCTAGAAGAGCAAGGCCACATCTTAAAAATATATGGTCAATTTCCATCTATTGGTAAAGCAGTCCTTAGGCTAACGAGATTGCTTTGTAAAAACTGGGCTGCCCTTTCGATCTGGTGGCAGCTTCAGGAATCTAATTCTGTTTAGTGATTTTAATTTGTTTAAATTTAAATTTTAAATCATGATTTGTTTACTCTTGAATGCGGGGTGGATGTGTTGGATCTGGATTAATAATTCACATGTCTGTATATTGTGGTGATAATGTATGGAGTGATGTTGTTTATCTATTTATTTGTTAACTGTTTTTGACCACGGCGCAAGCCAGAGCCACTCAGTAAACTAAACCTAAACCTAATTCAGACCTCGGCCATAATTCTGCTCTCAGACACACTTGCAGATGTTTGGTTCAGACATCTCCCCTGTTCTTCAGCAACTCTGTACTGTCAAAACTAAGGACATGTCTTGGCCACCAAGCCTAATACCCCTCCTTACTCTTCCACACAGTTATTTACATCCTGGAACATTATAGAAGGCTCTGTAATGTTGAAGATACACAAATCACTGGGAAAAAATGGCAAGAAGTGTCAGGTACTCACCAACAGGTGTAAATTTTCTTTGCTGTGTCATGATTATTGCGAATGTGTCTGCGCAGACTATTGGAGGCATTGAATGACCGCTCGCACTGTCGACAGGGATATCTCTTCATATTCTAACAGGGGATTAGAAACATCTTTTAAAAGCAGTAACTAGATGCTTTTTCCTTCTTGATTCAGCAAAAGGTATGAACTACCAGACCCCAATTCTGAAAACACATATTTTCTATTACTTTACACTAAATGTTTTCAAAGTTGGGGCTCATGTGCGTAGCATGGTGTCCAGTGAGAGCACCTTTCATGATAAATCTTAACCTTGAGGGTTTTTGAGTTTGGCTTTGCAAAAAGGTCTGGCCCATGAATAAGTGCTAGCTGTGCAAAGCCCCTTTTGATGCCTGACAGTGCAGAAACTAGGCTCATTTGACAAGATTTTAAACCCACGAAAAATTAGCATCTCACATGTATTCCTTATATAATATTCATTGGTATTAGAGACAAGACACTGAATGCCCTTAGCAAGCAATACAATTTGATTAATTTTCTCTATATAACTTTAAATTCACATATACACAGAGACCATTCTTAGGGACTTTAATTACAGGTAACACTTCCATCAACATTATACTCAAATCATTGTCTATGCTCTGCGAAACTGGTTTATATGAAGGATTTGGGCATTTTTACACACGTTAAAGTTCCAGATTTTTAAATCTTCTGGGTTTACAAGTCCACAAGTAAGTTCCAGATTCATTTTTCACACGCACACTGCCCTGGGGCAGTTCCTGGATGCATTCTTCACACAAACACTGCCCTAAGCAGCCTAAAGTAGCCACAACTGTAGATGTGACAGGCTACCATGGAAACCAAGTGCCCACAGCTGCCTGGAGCAAAGCAGTTTACCAGGAGAACTTTTTATACACAAAAGTTCTGGGAGAAGTGCTATGCAGTAGTTCAAAGATCCGGATATTTAAGATCTGGGTGAGTGATTCAGACACACAGAAAGTTCAGGATGTAACAAAACCTCCAGGAGAAATGTGTGTGTAAAAACACCCAGTATGGCCCTAGACAAAACTTAGTAAGTACTTATTGTGTACAGATAGCTGCAGAGGGGGAACTGTAGACACAAATCACGTGGCACACAGTAGAGAATGAAAAATCCCAGCATGTAGCTGTTGAGCCAGTGGCTGCAGCCAATGCAACTTACTGAGGTCTGATATGCATGCTGTGAAAGAAGCAAAACAAAGATTGATAGTTGAAGCATACAATATACTTTTCAAGAAGCCTCTGATATGTTTTCAGCAGGCAAGGATAAAAATATCTTTCTGTGCTCTCACATTTTGATAGGGCTGCTGAATAAAAGCTGGGTCTCCTTTGGCAAGAACATTCATGATTTTTTTAATCCTGTGACACGAGGAGGAAATGTGGCTGAAAGGTTTTAATCAGGTCCTTACCCTTCCATGGTATCTCTTCATATGAGACACATAGGTTTCTCGATCAGAAATCCACTGTGAACACTCCCTACAAGTCCATCCAGTTTTTCTCAGCTTGAGCTTTGATCCTGAGCTGTATTCCTCTAGTGTGTCCTTCCTTGACAAAGAGGCAGGGGAAGTACCATTGGCTACAGACAGCTCCTTTGGAGTGCTGGGGATGCTACTGCTGGGCATTATCTTGGGAGATGCAGACTGCTGTCGAATGTTATTAGAGAGATCCTCAGGATTTTCAGGGACTCCATGTACAATCTGATTAGTTAAAAAAAGCAATCAAGTATCAGATATCAAGGCAGCATTTCACAGGGCAAATATCATAGCACTGGGATGCTCCAAATTTCCACACAACCCTGTGTATTCTGTAATCCACCCACCCACCCAAAAAAAATTTCTCTGAGCAAAATTATGCAAATACTGACACAACGCTACTGCTTTTTTTACATCTCTGTATGCAGCTTTCTTTCGTTATACGCTTCTTGTTATCACTGCAAAAACTAACATGCTTGAGGGGGAGACTGGACCACAGAAAATCTAAAGCACTGGGAGCAAAACTTTTTTTGTCAAAAGAAACAATTAAAAAATACCAATTTTAAAAATAAATTTCACCACGTTTTTTTTACTGTGTGCAAGCATGTATGTGCTCTGCAGGGGTGGGTGCCCTGTATAAGAGCACCCTCTGCCCTGTTCTTTTTTTTTTGGGGGGGGGGGGAACTGTTCCACAGCAAGAGCAGAAAGGAGGACAGGAATTTGGGCCACTGAAGGTGTATGGGGTCGAGGAGGAGGGGAACGGACTGGAGAAGAAGACACTTTTCCCCTGAGAGAAGGGAGGCAAAAACAGGCCAGGGGAAAGCCACACCAGGGAAACCTCTTCCCCTTTCCTTCCCTAGTTCTACTGTCTCAGCCAGAGGCAAGGGCAGCAAGCCTCCTCCCCATTCTCCTTCCATGGTCTTCCCCCTGCCTCAGGTACATGGGTGTTGAGGTAGGGGCTGCTGCTGTTGCTAAAGGTACAGCCTTCTGGCTCTCAGTGCTACTGCTGTGAATATCCACGACTAACAGCAGTGGCAACCCAGAAGTCAGGAGTGTTTGCGCTTATAGCCAGGAAGCTGTGTTCACTGTGTTTTCTCCATTGGTGGCAATCCCCACTTATAGTTGTAGCAGCCTGAACAGCACTGACACTCCTGGAGGAGAGCTGGTTCGCCTCCAACCAGCCAGGTTCCTTGCCTCTAATTCCTCCCAATAATTGTGACTGTTATTTCAAGAACCTGGTTTCAGCTCTGCAAACATTTTACTTCCAAATCTCAAGAGGAGGGCATGAAACCACAAGTTAGTGGAGTTCCAGAGCTGTACAGATGCCTCCTCGTGTTTATCTTTTCAGCGTCGAAGATACATGCTGCAGTGATCTCTGTATATGGAGAAGAAAGGTCTCCGTAAGATCCTCAGGCTTCTGGGATACTCCACAAATTTTTACCAAACCTGACTCCCAAAAGCCAAGAAAAACAAATAATTTTAGCAAACTGAACTGGACAAAAAACCCAACCAAACAGAAAAAAGCACCACAAAAAGGGAGGCCAAATAAAACAGCTCCACTACAAGGAGCGGTGCCCAAGGACAGCCTCAAGCGGACATGAGGAAACTCCACACTCAGGAATCATTGAGCACTTCAGTTTCCCCCCATGTTGATTATCAGTGAGAAAAGTATAGAAAGGCAGGCTAAACACAGAATGGAAACTCTGAAGCGACATGGCCCTGCATCACACCTGGTCAACGTAACAGACTAAGCACCCTTGGTATTCTGCTTCCCATCTGGACAATTCAATGCACATTATGGATATGAACAAATTAATTTCTTTTGCCTCATTAGACAAATAGAGATTATTACACCCATTTTTTTGGTATTATTATTATTATTATTAATAATAATAAATAAGTTTATTTGCTTCGACAACAAGTCATAACAAAATATATTCATCCTGTAAAAAACAAGTGCAAAAACAGAACATAGATAAAAATTCAGCAGTCTCTTGACCTTAAAACATATAAACATAAAATTAGATTGCTCAAACCCCCTGACATAATTTCCCTATGAATCTGTTAGACAATCCCTCAAGGGAATTCCCAGCAACCTCCCAGACTTGCAGGGAGCGCCTACGATCACCAAGGGCACACCAGTTTTGTATATATATTTAATAATTATTTATCATGACCATGGTTAATTAACACAATAACATGCATATAAAATCAATAAACATTGTAATGCATGTTTAAAATTCTATTATTATTATTATTATTGACTTATAACCCCACCCTATCCCAAAATTTGGCTCAGGGCGGTTTACAACAATTGAAAAACAAAACAAAGCATAGAAAACATATTAAATAACCCCCACCCCCAAAACAGCTTATATTTTTCAATAAAACATATCCATACAACACCAATCCCATCCCTCCCCATACCCAATCACCCAAAACGGGTCCATCTTCCCATCCCACACGTTCCCATTCCTTGCCTCTCACATGAGGGAGTTCCCAGTCCCCCAGACACTCCTCTGTTTCTCACCTGGGAGAGTACCCACCCCACAAGCCCACATCCTGCCCACTCACAGAGGGGTCATGACTATATCCCACCCCCAACAAACCATTCACACCCCAAATCCCCTTTAACACACAACATCAATTCAAAAGCCATCCCCACACTGAGGGTGAGGGAGGAGCCGGGTCCAAGGTCCACACGTGGGGGGCTGTTGTTGCTAAATGCGAGATCCGTTGTTAACAAGGCCCCAATTGTCCAGGATTTGATCTCGGATGGGGCTGTGGACCTCGCATGTATTACGGAGACCTGGCTGGCCGAGCTGGCCGATCCAACTTTGGCCGATCTTGTTCTAGCTGGGTATGCCGTGCAGCATCAGCCCCGCAAGGATGGCCGGGGAGGTGGTGTAGCGATTATTTTTAGAGAGGACTGGCCTGTTAGAAGGTATCCAGTTCAGGAGATCGTGGGTATTGAGGCCCTTCACGTGGTGTTCGATTTGGGCGGGGGCAAACTAGGGGTGTTGCTGGTATACTGGGCCCCTTCCTGTCCGGCGGCATCCCTTTACCGCTCTAGCAGAGCTGGCCTCGGAGGTGGTGCTCCAGAAGGGGAAAGGACCAGTTAGGATGGTCTGCCCTCGGAGGCTGATGGAACCCCAGCGGTTCCAAGAGGTCCTGAGGGAGATAAACTTGGACCTGGACGGTCACTCTTGTCAATGAGCTGGTCCAGCGTTGGAACAGCTTGCTGGAGGAGGCCATTGACAGGGTGGCTCCGAGACGCCCTCTGCCTCGGTCTCGTCACCACAGGGCCCCTTGGTTTACTGAGGGGCTGCGGTGTATGAAACGAGTAGGCAGGAGGCTGGAGCAACGCTGGCGTTGGACTCGATCTGACTCCAACCAACTT
>QEPC01008570.1:276917-303748 GCA_003113815.1 Sphenodon punctatus | reverse complement strand
CCAGTTGCATCTGGTGAGGAGGCTGCGTCCATACGTCTCCGGCCCAGACCTGGCCTCCCTTATCCATGCCTTCGTCACCTCGAGGCTGGACTACTGCAACGCGCTCTACGTGGGGCTTCCCTTGTTCCTGGCTTGGAGGCTGCAGCTAGTGCAGAATGCAGCGGCCCGTCTCCTTTCGGGGACGGGTCGTCAGGAGCAAATTACACCTGTGTTCCAGACTCTGCACTGGTTGCCAATAGCATGCCAAGCTAGGTTCAAGGTTTTGGCGTTGAGCTACAAGGCCCTTCATGGTCTGGGCCCCTCGTACCTCAGGGACTGCCTCACCCTCTGCGCCCCAGAGCGGCTCCTTCGGTCTGCCGGGGGTGGTTTCCTGGAGGTCCCCCGCATTAAGCGGGGGGCCACAATGGAGAGGGCATTCTCGGTGGCCAGGCTGCACCTCTGGAACTCCCTTCCGGAGGAAGCTCGCCTGGCCCCAAGCCTATTGACATTCTGGCGAAGTTGTAAAACCGGGCTGTTCGCCCAGGCCTTTGGGGAAAGGGGGTTAGAGGGTTTTATCTCCCCTACCCTATTTATTGTTTTAATGTTTCCTGGGCCCTGTTTTAATATTTTGAATTGTTTTTTGATGTGTTTTAAATTGTTTTATATGTATTTTTTATTGCTGGAAGCCACCCTGAGCTATTCTCAGGAGGGGCGGGGTAAAAATCTAGAAAATTAATAAATAAATAAATAAATAAATAAATAAATTCTCTACCTCACAATCCCCCACCAACCTAACTCTTCCATTCCCATTCCTCCAACTCTCACTTGGAGGAATTCCCTTCCCCAGCCTAGTACTCACCCCCTCACAGAGGTGCCATGGCTAAACTATAAAGCTAAACAACTGTCCACTTCCCACTTCCCTGTCTCTCACCCAAAGGAGTCTGCCTAAACTAACCCCCACAGCCATCCTTCCTACTCTCCCTACTCATGAAATAGCTCCATAAAATACGAACATATCTTCATACATATACAATGCAAAAACCAAGGCACTAATAGAAAGAACGGCTAAAAGCAGCAGCAATAAGATGGCAGCCCTTTCAGGACAGCAGAGTGCCATGGCCATGGCCACACAGCCCATGAACTGATGGTGCCCTTTAGTCGTTACATGATGGCTGCTGCCTCCAGGCAGCTTGATTCCCTTATGAAGGCTGTACCCGAAGGAGAAAGCAGATGGTTCCAGTCCTCAAGCACCTTGTGGCGATTTTTGTGCAAGGGCACCTGGGGCACTGTCCTCCCGAGGCTCCAGGTCCCCCAAAATCCTGACCTAGTCTGTCCCAGGGAATCCATGGGCTGCCGGCAGCATCTGCGGAACTTCAGAGTCCCAGCACGGCTGTCTCTGCCACAGCAGGACCCCGAACTTCCGGGTTCACTCACTGCGCATGCACGAGTCGCATTGGTTTGATCATGCATGCGCAGCTAACAGGGCAGGCTCAGCTATGCTTGTCAGCGGCGTCATTTGTCAGGGGAGGGAGGGAGTGGGAGGCGGGGCCGCGGTGGTCTGGGAGGGACACCGCACCATCAATGAGAATAATAGAAAGTGAATCGAGATTTCTGATTGAAAAATAAATTACAAAAGTGGTGGGGTGAGGCGAGGCCAGAGCTAACCGAGGCCTGCAAGGGGCAAACTTTTGCTAAACGCGGCTGGGCGGCTAGCGGTGCCATCCAGCGCGACTGGGGGAACATGTGTAGCCGCTGGGGGCAGACTTTCATGGGGACCAATGGAGGAGAAAACTTGCATGGCAGGTTGTCATTGGGGCTGTAGCCCGTGCAGCCCGGGGGGGGGAGGGGGGAGCTGCATTACAACATGTGTCTTGCCACTGCCTTTGCTGTGTGTGTGTGGATGTGATTGGCTGGGGGGTGGGGGGAGAGAGTGCTTGTGAGACTGTTGATTTTTAAAAAGTTTTCCTCCAGAGTGTCTCTGCCTGGCTTTTCCTCTCACGTGGTGATGAGAGGGTGGGGGCTGCCTGCTGCAGAGACTGAGTGAGAGAGCAGAGCATATATAAGGTGATTCCAGGTGCCATTTTGTATCTCTTTGACTCTTTCTGAGAGTGTGACTCAGTTGCTCTCTTCCAGAATGAGTTTTGCATTTGGCCATCCCGGCTGAAATTGGATCTTTTTGACATTTTACTCCACTGTTAGTGTTGTTTGTTAGATTAGATTTAGTTAGTATTTTGTTATTTTTAATAATAATCATCATCATCATCATCTCAAGGAAGCTAGTTAGGTAGTGTAGTGTGCCATGCCACCCACTTGGCAGTGCCAAGTGGGTCCATCATCGTATCGTTGAAGCCCACCACCCGGGCCAGCATCATTTTGCCCTCGCTTGAGTGGGGGAGAAGACTGCCCTGAGGACTCAGTCCTGCTGCTGGTAAGTACTTTGGGGAGTCGGGGTCCCATCTGGGGCTTGGGCTTTGCTTTTTTAGGGAGGAGACCGTGGGCGGGGGGAGGACAGGAGGGACTTGCCTTGGGAGGAGGGATGTTATAATAGTGAGTGATTTGTTTTAATTATGAATTGTGAATTTAATTTTGATTTTATTAAGAATTTTATTTATGAACTATGGGGTGCACTGGGAGTGGGGGGATTTGAGTCTGGATGGGAGTGGGCAATGGAGTATGTGTAGGGTTGCCAACTTGCCAGATGCAAAATCTAAGAGGGCACTTATGAGATATGCAGGTTGCAGGGCTGCATTGGAACCAATGCAGCCCTGCAACCTGCATATCTCATAAGTGCCCTCTTACAATTTGCGTCTATATGGCAACCCGAAGTGGAGGGAGTGGGTGTTCAGGGAGACACGGGGGGAGAGGGGGGACACGTATCTTGCTGGGGCTGGACAGGAGGGGTCTGTGTGAGCTTGGTGCTGATGGTGGTCTGCTAGAGGGCCTGGTTTGGTGGAATGGAGCCCCAAAGGGTGCCACACAACTGTTAAAAACAGGCCTGCTCTGAACATGGGCAGGCATTTGGTGCTGTGGTTGCTAGGAATGGTGGTCTGCACAGGGGCCTAGGTTTCTGTGGAAATGGTGTCCTGAAAGGATCCAAACTATTAAGAACAGGCCTGCTGTGTGTGTGCATGGGGTTTGCTGGCAGTGGATCCCCTGACCCACTGGGGGCCAAACTGGGGGATTGTGCTTGGCAAGGAGATTGTGCTCGACCAGGTTACTTGGAGCTCCTGCTGGCTTGCTGCAGGGCCAAGGGGGCTTTGCCAGCAGTGGAGCCCCTGGCCCATTGGGGGCCAAACTGCGGGAATTGTGCTTGGCAAAGCGTTTTGAAGCTTGGAGCTCAATATACTGGTTTGCTGCAGGGCAGGGGCCTGCTGTGCCACTGTGCCTTAGTACAGTACTCCACAAAGCACCCCTACCCAATAAAATCGCAGACAGAAGACATCCAGCACTTCATTGAACCTAGTACCAGCAAGCAGTTCCCTTCTCCAGAAGCTCAGACTTAGGAAACGAAGAGAGGCAAGACCCCCCAGCCTGTTTCCCCCAAATCCAGTCCCCCCCCTTGTGATTTGTGATCTCAGTTGTGTTCAAAAAGCTGGAAATGTGAAAAACGTTAAGTTTTAAGATCAAGAGATTCGACTGTTAGTCCTGTGATCTCGGGTGTGTTAGTAGAAATGCTGGTCTGTAGCGGCCCGGTTTAGTACTGTAACACCTGCAATTCTGTACCATTTCTCTGCAGTACCTTGGAGTTAGAGGACAGACCCCTGTGTCTCTCTCTCATGTCTGTGCTAACTCTTGCGGATTGCACTTGCATTGTGTTTGCATCATGATCCGAAGTATGGCAGAAGTGATCTGGATCATAGGCGATTCCTACATTCGTCATTTGGAGTAGTTTGTCCGTGAAGAGGGGCTTAGCTTTTCCTCAGGCAACCAGAATTATGACATCTGGTGGTTCGGAAGAGGAGGCATGAGATGGCACGAGATCATTCTGATGTTGGATAGGTTTCAGAGGAGACGTGATGTTCCACCTCCAACAGGAATCGTGATCCACTGTGGTGGAAATGATGTGGGCGACCTCACCGGTGTTGAGTTGGCGATTGCCATGAGATGTGATCTGCGCCGTATCATCCACTCCTTTCCAAGGAGCAACATCTTGGTGTCAGATTTAATTGAAAGGGCAGTCAATAGGAATGCAAGGCCAAGCCCGACTGATTCTGCCGCACTTCATCGGTTGAGGAAATTGATGAGAAATGTGAACAGACTAGTGGATGCTTTTTTACGTCAGGAAAGGAGGGCTACTATAATCTGCAATAGGTTCTCGAGACATCAGCTATCCCTGTATGACGTAGACGGAGTCCATCTATCAAGAGCGGGACAGTTACGTTTCTTTCAAGCACTCCGAGAAAGCATTAGTCGACACATTTGAAGACTGTCGCACTGTACACATACTATGTAAGTTAATGGAGGCTCGAATTGATTGTCTCGGGTGGTTTCCTCTGGTCCCTAAAAAAACCAAGTGTAGGGTAGATATTACAATAAAAGTCTATAAATAAAGTATTCAATAAATTGTTTTTTTTAGTGTCGCGGTTAAGTTTTGCATGGGACAGTGGATTACATAGAAAGGATCGGTTTGCATATCTGAATTTAAATAGTTTTTTCTGTTACACATTAAGACATCATTGTAAGGTGAGGGACACAAGGAAAGGTTGGGGAGGAATGTCAATATCTTTTAGAGAGTGCTGCTAGTGCCAAATCCCCATCTTTTCCTTTGTTTTTTTATTCTCAGAGCCAACACTTCAAAAATGAATACCGTGGATGCTCTTCTCGTGAAGCCGTTCACCACGCTGACTTATTAAGAGAAACTGCAGATCAAGGACATGGGACCTCACCGTCCAGAACTGAAAATCGAACAAGCTGCACAGGACAGAGGGAAAGGCTATACACGCCGGTTCCACACATCCTGGTACGAGAAGTTCTGGTGGCTATGTGGCAGTGTTTCCAGGAAGTCGTTGTTTTGTTTTCCTTGCCTGCTGTTTGGTGGTGATGCACCATGGACAAAGACGGGTGTCAAGGACATTAAGCACCTGTCTGAGAAGGCAAAGAAGCACGATTTTTGTAAAAGCCACCTTGACAACTGCCTAAATCTGTCACAGTTGGGAAAAACAAACATCGCCGAGAGAAGGGTACCGTGTGGCTCTAAGGAAACACAATGAGGATGTCGATCTAAACAGATACATCCTCTTCAGGATAATAGACTGCATAAAGTTCTGTGGTGCACATGAACTGGCGCTACGTGGACATGACAAGAGCGAGGGATCTGTCAATCCAGGGGTTTCAGACTTCAACAACAAAACAATAGATCTGTTTGCACAACGCAAGGAACAGCGAGCAAATTTCCAGTACAGGTGCTGAACAGAACTGATGATGATCGAATCTGGACAGTGGCCCGCACAATTAGAACACCTGTGCTGCATCCATCACGCTCCAGCCTGCATGGTCTTTGTCCTGATTAGGGAGACCCATGCCAACGTGGATGCTGCACCCAAGTAAAGAGGTGATGATCTGGACTCTCCATTGCATGAAGGCTAGGAGGGGAGACCCACACAATGAGAAGACCTGTGCTGCATTCCATCCAGCTCCAGCATGCATGGTCTTTGTCCTGACTAGGGAGACCCATGCCAACATGGACGCTGCACACAAGTAATGCTTCCCGGGCTTCTTCGAGGACAGAGAGGAAGACCAATTGCGCTGCAGAACCACCACCATGAATAAACCCAGCACCCAAACGGCACCACGTGACAGCGACGGCACACAAGGCAGAGGGAGGTGTTTCTGGCAGCTGCGATAGCGAGGATGAGAGCCAGCAGAGGACATCCCATGGTAAAGATAAGTATGATTCCTTCTTAAGTTTCAAAAAATGATTTACAACATTAGGTCTTAAGTTACAGTTAAACTGTAAACAGTTTTAACAGTTTAACACTAGTGAGAGTTCTTTAGAATTGTTGGTCCTAATTTAGTTTAGAAGTAGTTTAGAAATGTGTTAGAAAACTTTGGGTCCTAATGTAGTTTGGACGTAGATTTAGTTTAGAGGTCTGCACTAGCACTTTGTTGCTCGCTCTGTGCCACCACCCTGGCCCTGCCCCCAAGGAGAGATACAGTGGGCATTCATTGGGAGAGGGTGGAACCTCTCCTTGGGGGCAGGGGCATGCCCGCGGTAGGGGCAGGGACACAGAGCCACAGAGTCCATAGGACAAAAGGGATAGTTAAGCACTAGTTAGGGTTGCTTCTTCAAAATTGTTAGTGCAGATGTAGTGTGGAAGTTGTTAGTTACTAAGAGTAGGCGGCTTGGGTCCTGCCCCTGCCCTCAAGGAGAGGTACAGTGGGCATTCATTGGGTGAAAGCAGACATGACGCTCACCACCTTTTAACCACCCATGGTGGTTATTTATGCATGTCGCTGGGCTGTATTGGTGCCCTATGCAGCCCTGCAACATGCATAGATAACCACCAAGGCTGGTTAAAGAGTGGTTAGCGTCATGTCTGCTTTCACCCACTTGGAGAGGGTGGAACCTCTCCTTGGGGGCAGGGGCATGCCCGCGGCCGGGGGACACCCTAAAGTCTTAAGGCACCCCCAACAAATCATGTGGGGTCCAGAACCACAGCCATAGGGGCCTCTACAGCAACTGGGCCCACCACCACTAGTGCTTCCAGATGCAGTGTTTGACTTTAGGAGTTACAGGGCTTCTATAGGTCCAATGAAGCCTGAAGTCACACTGTGTCTAGAGGCCTCAACGAGACCAGCTGTGGAACCTGAACAGTGAATGGACTGGGACCCTACCCTAGAAAACTATCGGCAGCCAAGGACAGCATGAAATGAAGAGCGTTCAGGATAATGGTAAGTGACAGCATAGGGATTGCGAGGGTCCTGGACCTCTTCTTTGGGGGAGAGGTCCACAAAGAAGCTAAATTACAAATGTCATTCAAAATGCAAACATCTAAATTAATTTCCTTTTTTTTTCTATCCAGTTTGTATGAGATCTGGCATGATTCCACACCTCGCCTTGCTTTCCTTGTGAACAGAGGAGAAAGTAGGTAGGAGCACAGCAGAAGAGAAGGCTGCAGACAAGGAAACCCTTTTCCCCTGTCCCCCCACTGAACCCATCTCTTCCCCCTTCCTCTTCTCATGCTCCAAACCCGTACCCTCCTATTTCTCCCCTGTCCTGTCTTTCTCTTCCCTTTCATTCTCTTCTGATTCAGCTTGTCACAGAACAGGGAGCTAACTCAGTCCTCCCAAGTTCTCCAAGCCAGAAGGAAGGCTTGTCCCAAAGCCTACACCTTCAGAAGACTGCAGGTGGCCAAGGATGCCATGAAAATCGAGGATTCAGGATAAAGGTAGGCGATGTCAACGTGATCTATTTTTTTTAACCTACTATAGTTAATTTGAACCCGGTGGGAAAGAGAGCATATAGGACCCCAGTAAGAGGGTTCTCTATTCCCCAGTGGCAGCGCGTCACACACCAGCATCCCAGCAGCATTAAGTAATGTAATGACCATCCAGTGTTAACCCTGGGCACTCCTTGCTGCTGGGTTATGCAACGCCTACCGTTGCCCTAGCTCCGCCCACCGGCTCGCTGGCCAGCCTTACTGCCCCTCCAAACTCAAAACCCACCAGCCGCCCCTGCAAGCACCCAAGCTTCAGAGAGAGGAAGACAGCCCACATACAGCCAAGTTCCTTCACACCCCATTTTGAATACTTGAAAACAGAGGATTGGAAAAGTAAAGCAACATCCTCCTGGCACAGCCAATCATATGCTTCAGTCATTTAGAGGTTTTATAGACCTACAAGAATATGCATCCATTGTCTGATTAAGCAGCAAGCATTGCATATCATGGAGGCAGAGGCCTTTACAGATTTCCTTACATTGCACATATAGCAAACTGGCCACAGCAGATTTGGTATTCCTAGAAAAGGAAACTCAGTCAGTAGCCAGTCACGAAAGTCCAGGCTGGAGGCGACTAGGGCATTCAGCAGGAGGTTTATATTAAGGCGTGAAAGAGAGGTAGATTTTTTTTCTCCAGGATTTTGTCAAACTAGCTTTAGTTCTCAAAACGTGCCAAGGCTATTAGGCTTACTCAGTGCCTGGCTGTTGTTGAGGACTGGATGAGGTGATCTGAATGAAGTTGATACAGGCAAGACTGGAGTAATCATGACTAGCCAACCTTGTGACCTGGAGGGGATTGGGACTCCTGTCATTGATGGGGTCTGGCTCCCTCTGGTTACCCAGGTTTGCAGTCTTTAAAGTGCTTCTGGATCCCTTTCTGTTCTTGGAACATCAGGTTGCGGCAGTGGCCAGGAGCGGGTTTCAGTTAGATTACTGCAATACGCTCTACATTGGGCTGTCCTTCACGACTGTTCAGAAACTGCTGAGGGTGCAGAATGTGGTGGCCTAGCTCCTTTTGGTGTCAGGTCGCCATGAGTACATTACATCTGTGCTTTACAGCCTGCACTGGTTATCTTAACTTTCCAGGCACAATTCAAGGTGTTCTTTTTGACTTATAAAGCTCTAAATGGCCTGAGCCCCACATATCTGAAAGACCGCCTTTCCTATCATGCTTCCACCATGACCCCTTGCAGTCGGACAGGAGCGCTTTCTTGCAGGTACCACCTGCCAATCTTGTTCATACGACATGGACCCATAGAGAGGTGTTCTCGGTTGCTGCCCTAGTTTTGTGGAACTCCCTTCTCCTGGAGATCTGTCAGAGCCCAAGTCCAACTGTATTCCGAAAGCAATGTAAAACCTTTCTATGTGGCAAAGCATTTGGCAGGGTATAAGGGTTGGGTTGGTTTAGGACTGAGGGTCGGGTTTCTTAAGGGATTTTAATATTTATTTATTTATTTAATAGATTTATACCCCACCCCTCCAGCTAAAGCATATAAAGCATATATAAAGCAAATATATTTTGTGGTTTTAATATTGTATACCACCCTGAACCTTAAAGGCAGAGTAGAAATTTAAATAAATAAAATAAGTACTAAGATAATGGGTGTCATCAGCAAGAGGGAGTTTGCATAACCAACACACCAAGGACATTACACTGATTCTTGACAGAACACACGGCACTAAAAAATTCAAAACTCTGTAGTCATGAAAGCCAAAGTCTACAAGTTCACTGCAACAAAAAAAAGAAAAAGAAAGAAAACCCAACAGCCACCAAACCCGTTTATTTGCTAGCAGCAGTTACAACATATTTGGGCCATCAAAAACTCTTAACACCCAAATCCAGCTCTCTAGCTCCTCAAAAGACATAGGGTAATTTTAGACGTTATGAGACCACAGTCAACCGTGAAACCCCTGTGGTGATCAAGAGTCCCGTAACGTCTAAATGATTTCCACCAGATGTTCACCATGGTGAACCCCCAGCGGGAATCATTTTGACCATGATTCTGGACCTCCGGCTGCCCGGAGGTCCAGAATCGTGGTGGGATCGGGCCCAAACCGTGGTCATAGTGGCCACAGTCCGGAATCGGTGAAAAGTAAAGTCTGTTATCTTCCGCCAGCTGGATCGTGGCCCAGACCATGATGCGAGATTGTGTGCAGCGGCCAGATTTCACCTGCCCCGCTGCACCCGCCCATCTCCCGGAGGACCTCGGGGGGGGGCTATGCGGCTGCACATCGTGCTGCGCCACGCCGCCCCTTCCCTGATCCCCTGTAGGAATCAGTCGTCACATCTAATGGACGGCCAGACTGATTCCTGTCCAGGATCCGTTTCAGATCCTGGATCAGCGTGGCGGGCCGATTGGTCCATCACGTCTGAAATTACCCATAGAATAATCGAATCAGAGTTGAAGGTACCTCAGAGGTCATCTAGTCCAACTTTATTTTTAAGATATATGAATGTCCAAGGGACTAACATTGAACATAGTAAACTTGTTATCTTTTTAAAAATTAAGAGTCAAAAGTAATTTCAGTTCTTAATCTGGACCGTGGGACCTCTTGATAATTTTTGAGAGTTTATAATAGCATTTACTTTCTATTGATAAGTATCCACTACCACAAACAGGCAGAGGTGCAGGGAGGAGGGCTCAGAAGCAGGACAGAGCCATCTACCCTGTCCTAGAAACACAGGTTGCAGACAGCTCCTGGTTGGGATTGGAGATTAAGAAGCACCTCTGCCAGATCCCAGAAGGGAACACAGGCAATGAGGGCCCCTGCCCCAGGGCACATGGGCCTTCTAGGCTCACAGTGTCACGGGTTGGAGGTCCGCACCCCCACTTTACCGGGTTTGAGTGACTCAGTTTCCCTCGCACACAGTCCACTTGAATCAGTTTTCTCTCTCTGGCTGATTCAAGCCTGCCGCAGGGACAACCCCTTTGTCACCCAAGGGCCCGATCCTTCCAGTTTATAGACTCTGGGTTCGCAAGAGGTTGAGAACTCTTGTTGCTCACCTGTGTTCCAATGTTAGACACAGACACTTCTTCATAAAGATAAGAAGTTAGTTTATTGATTACATAAGCAAGATAGTTGATACAGAGTAGTTACTAGAAATCAAAGGTAAATATAATGCATTCCTGATCTATACTGGTTGAGTTCCTAAATAAGCATCTTACCCTACCAAGGTCCTTGCTGGCAAGATGCAGATGAGAGTGCTCAAGATGGTTCTGGCCAAGCGATAGCAAAGCTGGCTTAATGGCCCTTGCTTAAGTACCTTGCATGGTTTCTTTGTCTCGGGGTTCCCGCTCAAGAGCCTGTCTCTTTCCTTACGTAGCCAACCCAGGCAAACATGGAAGATCCATTTGCATCTCCATAGGGTTCCGTCTGGCAAGGGTTGCCAATACACAATCTTTTAACTGTCCCTACTTCCTGGAGTTTGGTCACGTATCACAGTTCTGATTGGGTTTTACAGTTTTCAATTGAATCATTACATACATGTTGCATGTTTTGCTTTACATATTTACTAGGCTTGTAGTCTACATGTAGGCCAATATCACACGTGTGTGACCCTATGTTCCTCCGTGATACACAGGCCTTGATGCAGCTGCATAGGCCCTGGATATATTCGAGACCTTCTCCTGGAACTTCACCTTGCTGGCTATCTGTATTCTGATGCCAACCGCTGTTTGGGGATCCTGACATTGTGCCTTAAGTGGATGGGTGATCGGGCCTTTGCAGTGGCAGGCCTTTCAGTGTAGCTTATTTGTTCTCCAAGTGCTTATAGAAGATCCACTGCTAGTTCCCCTTCATGTATTTTTTCTCCTCTTTTACCTTCCCTTTTAAAATTGTTTTAAATAGATTTTATATGGATTTTAAGTTATGCCATTTTCTTGTATTTTTAATGTTGTAAAACGCTCCAAACACCATGTGGCATGGAGCTCTTCGCTGAGTCGTGAACCAGCTCTGCAGAGAGACTCTGCAGGAAGCCTGCTAGAGAGTCAGTTGGGCCGTTAGAGGACATGGGGGTGAAAGGAGGGGTGCTTTGGGAGGGAAAGGACATTGCAGAGAAGCTGAATGAGTTCTTTGCTTCAGTTTTCACTGCAGAGGACGTTGGGGAGATACCCACACCAGAACCTTACTTTCTAAGTGATGAATTGGAAGAGCTGTCACAAATGAACGTGACTCTGGAGGAGGTGCTAGAGCAAATTCACAAATGAAATACTAACAAATCACCAGGACCAGATGGTATTCACCCCCAGAGTGATGAAGGAACTCAAATATGAAATTACAGACCTACTGTTAGTAATTTGTAACCTATCGCTAAAATCTGCCACTGTACCCGAGGACTGGAGGGTGGCAAATGTAACCCCCATATTTAAAAAGGGATCCAGAGGTGATCCTGGAAACTACAGACCACTAAGCTTGCCGTCTGTGCCAGGCAAAATGGTGGAAATTTTCAAGAACAGAATCGCTGGACATGTTGATAAACATGGCTTAATGGGGAAGAGTCAACATGGATTTAGCAAAGATAAGTCATGCCTCACTAATCTGTTGGAATTCTTTGAAGGTGTAAATAAGCACGTGGACAAGGGAGATCCGGTAGATAACGCGTATCTGGATTTCCAGAAAGCATTTGATAAGGTCCCACATAAAAGACTCTTGAGAAAATTAAAAGTCATGGAATAGGAGGTAGCGTCTTACTATAACCAGTCGGTAACTGGTTAAAGGATAGGAAGCAAAGAGTAGAACTGAATGGTCAGTTTTCACAATAGAGAGATGTAAAAAGTGGTGTTCCCCAGGGATCTGTATTGGGACCGGTGTTGTTTAATGATCTGGAAAGGGGCATTAAGAGTGAGGTGATCAAATCTGCAGCTGACACAAAGTTATTCAAGGTAGTTAAAACACAAGCAGACTGTGAAGAACTGCAACAGGAGCTTACGAGACTGGGTGCCTGGGCATCTAAATAGCAGATGAGATTTAATGTGGACAAGTGCAAAATATGCACATAGGAAAAAATAATCTAAACTATGAGTACACAATGCTGGGTACTAAGCTATGAGTTATCACTCAAGAAAAGGATCTGGGAGTGATTGTGGACAATACACTGAAATCTCAGCCCAGTGTGCAGCGGCAGTCAAAAAAGCAAACAGAATGTTAGGAGTTATTCACAAAGGGATAGAGAATAAAACTGAGGCTGTCATAATGCCTCTATACAAATCGATGGTGCAACCACACCTCGAATATTGTGTGCAGTTTTGGTCGCCCCATCTCAAAAAAGACATAGCTGAACTGGAAAAGGTAAAGAGAATGGCAATGAGAATGATAAAGGGTATTGAACAGCTTCTGTACAAAGAGAGGCTTTACAAGCTGGGGTCTCTTCAGCTTAGAGAAGAGAAGGGACAGGATAGAGGGTTATAAAATCTTGAGTGGCGTGGAACGAGTAGATAGGGAATGGTTATTTACCGTCTCAAACAGTACAAGAACATGGGGACATGCCATAATAGTAGCTGCTGGCAAATTTAAAACAAATAAAAGGAAGTACCTTTTCACTCAATGCAAAATTAACTTATGGAATTTGTTACCAGAGGATGTTGTCAAGGCCAGTAGTATAGCTTGGTTTAAAAAAGGACTGGATAAGTTCTTGGAGATTATTTTTATTTTATTTATTTATTTAAAATTTATATCCCGCCCCTCCTGCCCACAGGGCAGCCCGGGGCGGCGAACAACATTCATTTAAAACAATATAAAATTTTAAAACAATTGAAAATACAATATGTGGGGAAAGCCCCCAACCCCACATATTGTGGGGATAGCCCCACAATATGTGGGGAAACCCCCATTATGTCCATTAATGGCTATTAACCAAGTAGCTTACGGGATGAGCTTACTGTTGGGAGCTGGGAGTGAACAACAGGGAAAGGATTGCCCATTGTGACAGTTGGTTATTCTCCCATTCCACTTTCCGAAAACAGGATTCTGGGCTTGATGGACCATTGGTCTGACTCGGTATGGTACTACTTATGTTCTTACGTACCCCCTGGGGAGTGGGGGAATGTGAAGGCAACAGGTGAGGGAAAGTCCATCGGCATCATTTATGGTGTTGCTCTGCAGAGCACTGCTTCTTTTTCGTTTTTGTGCCGTTTCAGAGAACGAGACTCCAGAGCTGGGTGTTACACGATGCCATGTTCTCCTTGTCACACCGAGGGAACCACCAGGCATGAGGGTGGAGCCAACAGAGAGTGGCTCTGCCCTTCCTCCAGTGGGCCTGTCAATGCTTATAACTGTCAGGATATGCTATAGGACAGTAGTTCCCCAAACTGGAGTCTGTGAAGCATTCCTTGGGGGTCCACAGCACAACCCAACTTCTGCAAATCACATGGTTGTGTAAATGTATGCAAATTAGTTGGGGGTACTTGTCTCTTCGCTAAAGTTGAAAACGGGGTACACAGCCACAAAAAAATTGAGAACCACTGCTGTAGTCACATTTGTCTATCTTTGAGCACCCCCAAGGAGAGAGTCAAACAAGCCTTGCACTGCTTACCTACAGTATTGTGCGATTCCCTCAAGCACTGCAGACATGGCTGGGAACTGGACTGGGCAGTCAATACACGTTTTGAACCCTCTTCTTCTACTTCTCAGTCTGTGCCATGTCAAAGCTCAGCTTCTCCCAGGTCAGCAGGGTTGCAATATATCAAATTATACACCAACTAAGAACAAGAACTCTAAGCAAGTCTCTCAATATGTTTAGGAGTCAAACTGCTAGACTAGAGAGCATCCTACCTTTTGTCACTGCCACAGTTGGAAGGAACTGAGGTGGCAAGTGGCCCTCGTCTTATCTTGTTCTGTGATAGAGTAACTACTCTAGTGGATATGGGGAGCACTGTGGACATAATATATCTTGTTTTCAGCAAAGTGTTTGACAACGTTTCACACAAGATCCACATTGACAAGCTTGCAATGTGTGTTCAGGAAGACACTACAAGGTGAATTGATGGCTGGCCCAAGAACCATATTCAAAGAGTGATCATTCATAGCTCATCAAACTGGAGGAAGATACTGGAGTTGGGAGTCCCGCAGTGCTCTGTCGTGGATCTGGTGCTGTTCAACATCTTTATTAGTGACTTGGATGAAGGAGTGGAGTGAATACTTATCAAGTTTGTAGATGGCAACTGGGAGGAATATCTAACACCTTGGAAGATAGAACTAGAATTCAAAAAAATCTTGATAGGCAATAAAATGAAATTTAACTGAGATAAATATACGGTTCTAGTTTGGCAGCAGTAGGATCTAGGGATTGTGGTTGATCAACAAACTGGCAAAAACTACAACAAACTGCTTCTAAGATAGCAACAAACTGTTTTAATCAGCCACAGGAGTGCAGGGCAAAGATGCAGTAATGGAGCGATTTTTAAGTTTACTCCTGTGTTCCGTTATTCTGATGCCCAGTTTCCTCCAAGTCTTACCTATATATATTTTTTTTACATGGACACTAACATAAATTACTCCTATCGTATTGCAGTTAATAAAATCTTTAATCTGATAATGTCTACCTTTGGTAGAACATTATAATCAGGTACACCAGAACCAAAATGAATTTATTTTCCGGGGCATAGAGAAGTTGAACCTATCAGTAAACCCAAAATCACTTGCAGAACATGAAAGTTTTTGGATTATTATGTTGGAGACCATACAACCTTGTGGACTAAATTATGTGCTAGATTCTATTGCCTAAAAGACTCTTATGTATGCAAATTGTTTAATGATGTATTAGACTTTATTGTCTGCAAGAGATAACCTATGGGGAACTTCTATTGCCTAAAAGATTCCATGTTAGATTCTATTGCCTAAAAGACTCATGTATGAAAATGGCTTAATGATGTATTAGACTTTATTGTCTGCGAGAGATAACCCTAGAGGAGATTATATCCTATATTTTAGAAAGAGGGGCTGAGTTGGCTCGTTAAAGGAATCATTTGCAGCCCCAGGTATGATTACAGATCTCGATAAGCCTGTGTGGGTAAGGGAACATGTGACCAGGTCTTTATTAACAGAACGTAAATTTAGGCTTGAACGCAATACGTGGTAATCGGTAAACACGTTCATAAGTAGGAACAAAGAAGCTCCACTGACACCCGAGACAGGACAGAATCTTCAACTAGTAAGCAGACAGCTTTATCTGTCCAAAGGTCAGTATAGTATAGTTATCATGAACTTCTCTTTAAATAGAAAAGTTGGGAGCAAAAATCCCTTTTATATATATATTAAAAAAAATTGACAACGAAAAGCTTCCCACAGTAAAGTGTTTCTCCTCTGATGTTCCCCTCCTCTGCCAGGAAACGAGCTAGGAGATGAGAGAAGGGGAGCCACCTGCATTGTAGAAAGGAGAATTGGTTACCTACCTTCGTGAATTCCTTTCTCTCTTACTCTCCTGATCCTCCTCCGCTGGGTAGCTCTAGTGCTGGCCGATAGGAGGCAGATGACTGATTTCTTCTATGCGCATGCGCTAGGAGCTACCCGGTCCCTCAGTCGATAAGATAGCCGAGTGCCCCTGTAATTATCATCACCTGGAAAAACATAACTTCAGGAAAAAACTGTAATACGTTAAGCGCATAATATCAAGAATCAGCTAAACTGGGACCGAACATGGTCAAGTGGAAAAACAGTTATATAAGTGAGATGCTGAGTGCTGTGCGGCAGGGAGGGTCGGAGGAGGATCAGGAGAGTAAGAGAGAAAGGAATTCACGAAGGTAGGTAACCAATTCTCCTTTCTCCTCTTACCTCCTTCTCCTCCTCCGCTGGGATGTACCAGAGCCAAATCCCTCCGCTACGGGTGGGAGCCGCCAGCACTGGGAGCCTCCAGTACTGACTGCAGTACCCGTCTGCCAAAGGCAGCCTCAGCTGATTGAAAAATATTGATCTTGTAATGGCGTATGAAGGTATGTGGGGACGCCCATGTTGCGGCCCTACAAATCTCCTCGTAGGAGGCTTGTGCCTTAAAGGCGTACGAGGTGGCCGCACTGCGAACCGAGTGGGCCCAGATCTGCAAGGGGGGAATCCTCCCGCCAGCCCGGTAGGCCTCAATAATGGCTTGTTTCACCCATTTAGATAACAAGGTTTTTGAGGCCTTGAGACCCTGGACAGCTGGTCGAGTGTTCACAAAGAGGGCTGTGGATTTGCGAAAGGGCCGAGTCCTGGACAAATAAATTTTGAGCGCTCGTCTGACATCCAGTTTGTGCCAGACTTTCTCTTTGTGGTGAACAGGATTGGGGCAAAAAGAGGGAAGCACCAATTCCTGGGCCCTGTGAAAGTACGAATTTACCTTCGGGATGAAGGCCGGGTCCAATCTAAGGACGACCGAATCAGGTCGAAAAATACAAAAATTGTCCTCCATTGACAGTGCACTCAGCTCCGAGACTCTCCGAGCTGACGTGACCGCAACTAAGAAGACTGTTTTGAGTGTAAGAAGATACAAGGAAATATGCTTTAGGGGCTCAAAGGGAGGTCGCGTCAGAGCCTCCAGGACCAAATTTAGATTCCAGGAAGGCACCCGGTGCACAACCGGAGGGGACAGCAGCCTAGCTGCTCGGATGAATCTGCGCACATGTGCGTGTGAGGAGATAGGTCTACCAGTTGAAGCTCTTAAAACGGCATCGAGAGCAGCCGCCTGCCTAGCTAAGGTATTTGCCCTGAGTCCCTTATCCAGGCCCTGCTGTAAGAACTCTAATACGTGAGGAACTCCTGCCCGCCTGGGGTCCAAGCCTTTTCTCTTAGCCCAAGTAGCAAAGGTCTTCCAAGTACTTTGGTATGAGCGTCTAGTGGCTGGTTTTCGAGAACTTTGAAGGGTATCAAGGACTGGTTCGGAATAACCCCTTCGCCTCAGGGCAGCGCGCTCAATCGCCAGGCTGTCAACTGTAGAGTCTGGACGTCTGGGCAGGAAATGGGACCCTGACGAAGAAGGTCTGACCGGAGAGGAAGTGTCCTGTACTGGCCTTGACTCAGTTGAATGAGTTCCGAGAACCAGGGTCTCCGGGGCCACCAGGGAGCGATGAGGATTAGGAGTGCCCTTTCCCTGCGTGCTTTTGCAATAGTTCGGAGGAGCAGCGGAAACGGGGGGAAGGCATATAGTAGACCCCGCGGCCACGGTTGATTCAGGGCGTCGATGGCCTCCGCCTGTTGGCATGGGTCCCGTGTCATGAAGCGGGGCAGCTGGGCGTTGTTCCTTGCTGCAAACAGGTCGATGAGAGGGAGTCCGAACCAGCTCACAATGCTGCGGAACACTGTCTTGTTGAGCATCCATTCGTGAGGCTGCAATACCTGGCGGCTGAGCCAGTCCGCCGTGACGTTGTCTTGGCCGCTGATGTGGAGTGCCTTCAGGGACAGCACATGGGCTTGGGCCCACTTGAATAGACGCGTCGCTTCCCGATGTAGTTGGAGCGACCGGGATCCGCCCTGATGGTTGACATATGCCTTGGCAGTCATGTTGTCCGTGTAAATGAGTAGGTGGGAATTGGTCCCGGAGGGGAAGATGTGTTGAAGAGCCAGGCGAATGGCCTTCAGCTCCAGGAAGTTTATTTGTTGTTTCGCGTCCTGCGGGGACCATAGTCCTTGCACCGAGCGTGTCGTCGTGTGTGCCCCCCAGCCCGTCAAGCTGGCGTCTGTTGTGACTATGTCCCTCGGGGGGTCTGTGAGGGGAACCCCTTGCAGGAAGTGTGCGGGCTCTAACCACCAGGACATCGAGTTTTTTAGATGCGCTGGTATGAGTACCCAGGGGTTCAACCCGCTCGTGAGCTCCCGCTGCAAAGGAGCTAGCAGCCGCTGCAAGTGACGAAGGTGGAACCTGCCCCATGTCACCTGGGCAGTGCAGGAAACCAGCAGGCCCAGGAGGGAAGCGAGCGACTTGAGTCTGAGGCGACGAGCTGATCTGAGGGTTCCCACCAGCCGTCTTATCTTCCGTGCCCTGTCTGGGGGTACGAATGCGCGGTCGGAGGTGGTATCGATGACCACGCCCAGATGTTGAAGTGTTCGTGTCGGAGTCAGGTGGCTTTTTGCCAAGTTGACGAGAAAACCGTGTTGCTGCAGATAGAGAATCGTCCTGTTGAGATCCGCTATGGTCTTCTCCGGTGACTGGGCTCGGATCAGGAGATCGTCTAGGTAAGGATGTATGTGTATGCCCTCCATCCTCAGATTCGCCACCAGGGGGATCAGGATTTTCGTAAACGTCCTGGGGGATGAGGCTAGTCCGAAAGGGAGGGCTCGAAACTGCCAATGTTGGTGGTTGTAGGCGAAGCGAAGCCACTTCCGGTATGTTGATTTGATCGGGATGTGGAGGTAAGCGTCCTGTAGATCCAGGGACACCATCCAGTCCAGCTTGTGGATGCTGTGGCAAATGGAGGCCACGGTCTCCATCTTGAACCTTCTCTTTGTCACGTGATGATTCAGGGCCTTCAGATCTAACACTGCTCTCCAGGTCCCTGTCTTCTTTGCCACCAAGAAAAGAATGGAGTACAATCCCAAAAACTGTTGGGTCAGTGGCACCCTTTCTATTGCTCTGGAGCGGTGCAGCCTCTTGATCTCCTGGGTCATTGCGAGATGTTTTCCAGGATCTCTTGATGCGGGGGAGACTAAAAATCTGCTTGGAGGAGGGGAGTCGAATTGGATAGCGTAGCCCTGTCCCACGCAGGAGAGGACCCAGGCGTCGGAAACCGAGAGAGACCATACCTCGTGGAACAGTTGAAGTCTGCCTCCGACCGGCCGGGCGGAGCAGTCAGGAGTCCTGCCTGGGTTGAGTGGCAGGGGGGCCTCTTGATCGGCGCCTGTCATACCTGCCCGAGCGGAAGCCTCTACCCCTGCCCCGGAAGGCAAAGTTGGAGGTATACGCCCTCTGTGCCGGCGCTTGGAATTTCCTATATGGGGCTGAGAAGCCCCTGAAGCGAAAGGGCTGCTGTCTAAAGGAACCCCTTTTACTTGAAAGTTGTTGGAGGGTCTTAGTCTTATCCTTGCTGGACGCCTCCTCCAAGACCTTCTCCAGGCAGACCCCAAACAATTTTGAGCCTTTGTACGGCGAGGCAGTAAGTAAGTTCTTAGCGGTGACATCACCATCCCATGAGCGGAGCCAGAGCCGACGCCTAGCGGCCACATTGTTGGCTACAGATCTGGCCGACCACGTTAAGTTATCGGTGGTCGCGTCCGCTAAGAAGGCGGCCGCCATGTGAATTCTGGAATTTAGGCGTTGAGCCTTACCCTCGGAAATGTCTGGGTCTTGGAGCTCCTGGAGCCAAGCGAGCATGGCCCTGGACACATAAGAGGACGCTATTCCTATCTTCAGGGCCGCCGAAGTGGTTTCGGAAGCCTTCTTAAGAGCAGTATCCACTGCCCTATCCGTAGCGTCCCGGGGGTGGCAATCTCCCTCAGTGGGGAACACCGTGTGCCGAGCTAGGGAAGCAGCACCCGCGTCCACCTTAGGTGAACGGAACAAGGGTGCCTTCCTCCTGGAGAACGAGTAAAGGGAATCCTGAGCCCTATTCATTTTAAAACTCTTATCAGGCTGCTTCCACTCCTGCAGTACTAGCCTCTCAAAAGCCTTGTCTAAGGGGAGGCCCTGGTCTCTGCCATGAACAGACGGAATGTATTGTCGTGTGTCCTCCTCCTGGGAGTCAGAGGAGTCCCGCTTAGGGGCTTTCTCCTGCAACTGCAGAGTTTTAATAACCTGAGAGATAAGCTCATTCCTGTACTGCCCAGGGAATTGCCTCTCTCCATCGTTGGAATCTGTGGGTTGTTCAGCCCACTCGCCCTCCTCTAACTCAGAGTGAGTGTGCTCGGAAGCTGAGGAATGAACGGACTCGGGCTGCCTATGGTCAGAAAAGCCCTGGTTCAGCTCTCGCTGCTGGCCCTCTTGGTCACTTTCAGCTGAGGACTGAATGGAGCGATGAGTGTCCCCTGAGGGGCGTCTAGGCCTCTTACTGCCCGAAGTCCCTGCCTTGGACTTAGTAGGCTTAGGGTGCCGCTTCCTACGTGGCTTAGGTAAATTCCCCAGGGTGGCCAAGATCTCTCCAATAGATTTTTCTATGGAGGCCAGGCGTACTTGCGTGTCTTCCTCCTGTGCAGGGGCTGCCACTTGCGGGGGGGTGGCCCCGCGGGGGGGCTGAGCCGTGCTCATGGCCTATATAAAAATAAAGGAGACACGTAAGGGTTAACTCAACCCTGGAGGGAGCTCAGACAAGCTGGCTCCGCTGTAGAAGAGGAGGAGGAGGGGGAGGGGCCACGAGAAGCTGGTGCTGGGGAGAAGACAAGCAGCGCTGCCTCTGCCCAGCAGGGGGCCTGCACGTGCTGTTACTAGGCAGTGAGATGTGGCCCAGAAACGGGTGCTGGGGAGAACCCAGCAGCGCTGCCTCTGCCCGGCAAGGGGCCCGCACGTGTTGTGGCAGGCAGGAGGCCTCGCCGCCCGGCCTGCCGTTGCTGACGGAGAATGGCTAGGGGAGACTCCGAGGCCCAGCCGCGCTGTCCCCGAGTTCCCTGCCTAGGGCTCATAGTTGCTACAGGCCATTCCGGCCCCACATGCTCCCGGGCGTGGCGCGCCACCCCGGAGCCAGTGCACAAGCACGTTTGCCCCTTCAATTGCCCGCGGTGTTCGCGGGTGCGGCGTGCCGCCCCGGAGTTACCGCCTTGAACTCTCTTGCCCCTAGTACGAGAGTAAATTTGGCCCCAAAGCTCCCGGGCGCGGCCGCGCCGCCCCGGAGCTGGACTGCCGGCAGGCGGTGGAGGAGGGAGGGGGGGGGCTGGGGGAAGATAAGATACAAGTTCCCCAACAGGTGGCCCCCCCCCGCATGGGGCTAAGAGACGGTGATCCCTCACCTGCTAGGCAGTAAACGGAGAATAAAACTCTTTTTTCCTTCTTTCCTTTTAGTCTGTGGAGCCTTGGAGCTCCCGCGGAACGCGTCCTACCGGCCGAGGCAGATGAACAGACTGAGGGACCGGGTAGCTCCTAGCGCATGCGCATAGAAGAAATCAGTCATCTGCCTCCTATCGGCCAGCACTAGAGCTACCCAGCGGAGGAGGAGAAGGAGGTAAGAGGAGAAAGTGTCTTTTTGAGCGTGACAGGTTTGTAAGGAATAATTCCTCACTAATTAGACACATATGCATGTTAAGTATCCCCCCATTAGGGGCTTGGTAAGGTATTACCTTAATTTGTTAAAAAATTGGTAAAGTAGGATGTAACAATGTTTTCCCTCGGTATGATTGTTATAAGTCCATAAAATATGGTTGTCAATATAAAGATTGCCTCTAAGAAACTTTGCTTTATATACGTATTATTATTATTATTATAAGCATTTATATATAGCACCAGAAATGTACCTGGCGCTTTACAGAGAATGAGATAGACACGGTCCCTGCCTGAGAGTTTACAATCTAAAGACAGAGGGAGGGGAGACAGAGAAGAGGGAACAGAGGGAGAGACAAGGGATGCAATATTCACGAGGATGCAAGAACTCAGGTACACGTTCTTGGCTTGGTTACAGTAAATAGAAGTTTGCAGATAACAAGCAGGGGATAATCCTGGGTGGGAATGGTTAGCAGGAGTTAGGAAGGGCGGAGTGGAAGAGGTGGGTTTTGAGGAGGGACTTGAAGGTGTGGAGGGTGGGGAGGGAGTTCCAGGTGCGCGGGGCAGCGAGGAAGAAGGGACCAAGGCGGTTGGGGGAGCAGGGGAGGCGTGGGAGGGTGAGGGAGGGGATGGAAGAGGAACAGAGTGCTAGAACAGGGGTTAGGAGGGAGATCAGAGCAGAGAGGTGGGGGGAGCAAGATTATGAAGGGCTTTGTAGGTGAAGACGAGGAGTTTGTGCAGAATACGCTCAGGAAGGGGGAGCCAGTGGAGAGAGGAGAGGAGAGGCTACGTAGTTCGTGATACTGGCTTGTATTTCTTCAGATGGAGCATCAGCCCTTTATTTGCAACATGAGAGTCAACTAGAATACCCCTGAAGAAGCTACCAAGGTGGTGAAACATTGGGTAGTTGCATGTTGTGTATTGGACTCCAGCAGCCTGTTGACCTGTATTGAACTTTGTTAATTATTTGGCGCCTTGAATTGTTTTTTGGATTCTATCTTTGCCTTGCACTCCTGTGGCTGATTAAAACAGTTTGTTGCTATCTTAGAAGCAGTTTGTTGTAGTTTTTGCTTGTATTATATATACCGTTTCTATATATACACCTTGTGTTTTGCATTTGATCAACAAACTGAACATGAGTCAGCAATGTGATGCAGCTTCAAAAAAGACTAATGCAGTTTTAGTCTACATTAACAGAAGCATTCTCTGCAAGTCAGCGGAGATAATTCCACTCTATTTAGCAGTGGTCAATCCTCACCTGGAGTACTGTTGGTTAGGGAAGCTGTAGGTTAGGGGATTCCACTACTTGGTTTTATTTGTGTATCTTTATTAGGATTGGGGAATTATGTTTTATTCTGTGCATTTTTAAATATATTTTTATATACTGTTACCCATCCTAAGTCTTAATAGGAAGGGTGGGATAAAAGCACAAAAAAATAATAATAACTGTGTCCAATTTTGAGTGCCTCATTTTATGAAGGACATTGACAAATTGGAGGGAGTTCAAAGAAGGACAACAAAGATGACAAAGGGTCTAGAAAGCAAAACTTATAAGGAAAGGTTGAAGGAACTGGGTATGTTTAGTCCAGCAAAGACAAGATTAAGGGGAGACATGACAGTCTTCAAAAAGCTACAGGGCTGCCACCAAGAATAAGGCAGGGAACTGCTGTGCATTGGTCTAGAGGACAAGAGTAGAAATAATGGGCTCAAATTACAAGGCAGATTTCTGTTAGATATCAGGAAAAACTTCCTAACAGAAAAAGCTTCGGCAATGCAACAAAATGACAAGGGAGGTCGCAGGCACTCCACCACTGGAGGGTTTTTTTTGTTTTTGTTTTTTAAAAAAAAACATCTGTCAGTAAGTTGTAGCTGTAGTCATCCTGCATCTAAGGCGGCTACAAGGTTTCATTGAACAGCACCTATGCTGTTCAATGGGAGTTTGTGTAACAAACACTTCCGGATGGTGACTGAAAGTTTTGATTAGTATTCCAGTGTTCATTCCCTGTATATGTTTGATTTCATGGGTTGTACAATTGAAGGAGAGTGTCTAGTAGGCGCTGGTGCTTTTTATGTGAAGATTAGTGTTTTTTGTTATTGTTATTGCATCTAAGCAGGTGGTTGGGCTAGATGACCCTTGAGGTCCCTTCCAACTCTGATATTCTCTAGGATATCTTCTGGCTTCTGTAGAAAAAGCTCTGTGTAGGAGGGAAGGGCTATGTCCAGAGTCAGACAGCTAGGAAGAGTTCCCAACCATCTGCTATCCATGCATGCATCTGCTCTGCATTCCCCTGTTGCAAGAATTCAGGAGTCCTCAAGTAAGATCCTGATAGACAGGGAACGTGGCTTGCACAGTTCTTGTTCTGGATTTTAGGGCTTGCAACTTTCTCGTCACAGAATCCTTTGTAACATCAGGGTTCACTATTACTATCTTTGGAAACAAAACCATGTTTTCTAATCCATGAATGCCTCCATCACCACTATGTCCAGACTATACTATGATTAACCAAAACAAAAAACTTAACAGTTTTTTAAAAAACTTAAATGCACAAGAGTTTTCTTAAAATACAAAAAAAAATAATAATCAGTACAATTACAATTCAAAAAAACCTTCCACTCCATACATTGCAGCAAAACATAAATGCCAAAAAACATAGAAATTAATTCACAATTAAAGCAATATTTAATATTTTATCCTCATCAGCATACATGTAATATATGTACTAAAGTCCTTACCATACATACTTTAATTCATTTTTATTGACTAAACTTGCACATTTTACAATTATGAAACTAATTTATGATCATAATTCGACAAGGAACAATTTTGTCAGAGTGCATTAAGTCTGTCTACAGAACTTCATTGTGTACAACGAAATGTATAATGTCTACACTCACACTCTTTACTTCATTGTATGAACTGTATACAAATTGTATACATGTAAACAACAGACTTAATGCACTCTGACAAAATTGTTCCTTGTCAAATGATGATAATAAATTACAGTTTCATAATTGTAAAATGTGCAAGTTTAGTTATTGATAAAAATGAATTAAAATATGTATGGTAAGGAATTTAGTACATATAATACATATATGATGATGAGGATAAAATATTAAATATTGCTTTAATTGTGAATTAATTTCTATGTTTTTTGGCGTTTATGTTTTGCTGCAATGTATGGAGTGGAAGGTTTTTTGAATTGTAATTGTACTGCATTTTTTTTTTTTGTATTTTAAAAAAACTTGTGCATTTAAGGTTTTTTTAAAAACTTAGGTGTTTTGTTTTGGTTAATTTCTTGGTTTTGTGGGAGGTGGGGTTTGGGATGTTGTGGGGGGCAGGAGATAGAGGCAGAGGTTGGGGGGCAGGTTGGTGCTCAGGATGTTGAGAGGGGTGGCGGGAGCTAGGGGTAGGCATTGGGGGCAGGTGGGGGGTGTTTGTTGGTGTCTGTGTGGGTGATGTGTTTGTGTGGTGGGGGGAGATGTCGATGTGGGTGCACCAAATACTATCATATTTCAAAAGCGGTTGTTATTACGCTCATGCTGCAATCCTGTGAAGTTTGGGGGGCTCAACTCATCCTGGGGGGGCGAGATATTGCTGATTCAAAATCGTGAGGACGTCTGCATTTTGACCACAAGCAATTAACATATAAACAGTCATAACATTATATTTTCCCGATGGATTGTTTTCAAACTTTGTGCATATGATGGTCCTCACAACTTACAGTCATGGTTAATTTACAGAAATGTAAGTCAAGCGGTTTCCTCAAAATCGGGACTTCAGCAGTCCCCTGTTTATAATGAACAGTGGTTGTGCATGTAAGTTTCTTCCAGCTACTGCTGGAAGGAAATATGCTGTCATAAACAAATTGGTCTATTTTGATATTTGTGGGAAGCTTTGCATGAGTAAGATGCAACAATGTGCAGTAGGCATGCAGGTATTGCTTTATATCCTATCCTTCCTCCCTCTTTATTGCTTTCTGGGCCAAGAATTGCAGCACGTTGGGTGGCAGGAAAACAAAGCTAACCAAGACAGTATCAAACTCGGACACTGAGAGCAAACAAATCGGAAGTGCGCACTGGATGCAACCTCACTCCTCGACTGTCACAATGCTTCACAGCCGCATCGGAAAGGGAGTCGGGCAAAGGAGATGTCTCTTCCCCCTTCCCAGCATTTCACCTTTTACATCCTGGCATTCCTCAGGGGCAGGACCACATTGGACAGGGGCAGGAAAGTCCCCATGGCCTGCCTACTTTCTGACGTGGCCATCCCTGGAAGCCACAGAGCTAACCTGCAGAAACTGGAGCTTGCCCCAGAGCCTGGAGAGACTAAGTCAAAACTTGGAATCTCTCCTTTGTGTAAGAGGTCTTGATTTGATTGTACACTAAGAAAAGTATCCAGAAATTCCATTTCTCTTCAGCAAATATGTATGATTAGAATGGGATTGCAAGCTGTCTTTGACACTGGCATGTCTTTTTATTTGTGCAGAGAAGTCAAGTGTTTAGCATGCTTTTGGGTGCTATAAAAATAACATTTCCCTCATGCACTACAAATCCAATTTGTCTGTGGAACTATTAATATAAAGAGTAACCTTTGCTTTAATAATGCAGTAGTTTAAAGGAATGTTGGGGAAATACATGTAGCTTTTTTAAGGTTTTATGTTAAATATGGCAGGGTCCTATTTGATTCCATATTCTTTTTTAAAAAATCTGCATCAAAATATGTTTGTATTTATTTAGATTTATAATTTGTGGTATTTTTATGGTTCAGGGCAGGTGACAACTCCCTAAAAATAGAACACACAAAACAGATGTAAAATGAAAACAAACAAAACAAAAACACAATATTAACATATAAGTACTAATATTAATGTATTATAACAATATATAGTATATAATTGTAACACTAGTACTACCAGGACCCTATCCCACACGCCTGGCCAGAAAGTAAGGTCTCACCTTACCTCTGGGAAATGGTCAAGTTCGGGGAACCTCAAATGGAAGTTTGATAAACCTCCAGCAGAAGGGACTTCTGGAGCAGCACTAAGAATGTTTCTCTATGGGTTACTGAGGGTGCTGCTAGATTTTGGGGCCGGGGGGCATGGCGGGTATCAGGAAGAAATGGGTTGAGGAAGCTCCAATCTCCTTCTAATGTGGCCCTGGCTCCTGCGGAAAAGGTTCCCCGTCTCTGGTGTAGAGGGAGAAAAACAGGCATCGGTGTGAAGGAGAAACAAGTATACTGAAATGGAGAGGAGACTGAGATAGACTCGTTTAAGGTCGGGGCGGGGGGGATGGAGTGAGGGGGGGGGGGGGGGGTTGCGGGGGGGT
>QEPC01008570.1:255030-276550 GCA_003113815.1 Sphenodon punctatus | reverse complement strand
GGGGGGGGCGGGAGGTTTGCGCGGGGGTTGGAGGGTCTCCGGTTGGGCCTGGGGGGATGGAGCGGGAGGTTTGTACGAGGGTTGGGGGGGTCTCCGGTTGGGCCGGGAGGTAGGGACCTGTAGGGGGGGGTCTGGGCTTGCGGGGCTTGGGGGGGTGAGATCGAGGCTGGCGGCGGGTGTTGTGGGGTGTGAGCTCAGGGCTTGTGGATTGCCAGGGGGCTGGGCAACAGCAGCAGCAGCAGCAGGAGGCAACAGCTCACAGGGGGACGGGACGCAGCCACTTCCCCGGCTCTCCGACAGGAGAGAGAGCTCAAGTGCACATGCATGAGCCTGCAGAATCAGTTTTTTATCAATAATATCTCGGTTTTGGCTTCACCAATTACTATATTTCAAAAGCAGTTATTAATCTCATGCTGCAATCCTGTGAAGTTTGGGAGCTCAACTCATCCAGGGGGAGGAGATATTGATGATTCAAAATCGTGAGGATGCTGTGTATTTTGACCACAAGCAATTAACGTTAAAACAGTCATAACATTTTATTTTCCCCATAGATCTTCTTCAAACTTTGTGCATACGATGGTCCTCACAACATACAGCTATCGTTAAATTTCCAGAAACATAGGGCAAGCGGTTTCCTCAAAATCGGGACTTCAGCAGTCCCCTGTTTATAATGAACAGTGGCTGTGCATTTAAGTTTCTTCCAGCTACTGCTGGAAGAAAATAAATTAATTAACTCTTACTAAGGAGCCCTGGTTCTGCTACACTGACCTGCTGCAGGAAAAATTATTAAACAAACACTGGGTCTGAGGCTCTTCTTGCTATTGATTCAGTGGCTCTGGTATTCCAGATCACAGCTACCTTTATGCAGGTATGGAAATCAGTAAAACTGCCCATCGTGATCTAGAATGCTTGTCAGTTATAAAACATATACAACCTTAGGTCTCATTCACAAAACCACTAATGATAGAAAATTTAATAGCTAGGACTCGAGGATGCTGAGCACTTAAGTTGGGGTTTTCAAAGTGGCTTATTATTTTTAAATAATTGTTTATTAATAATAAAGGAAGAGTTCCCAGCTATCTGTTATGTAATGTAATTACTAGGTACTTGGATCAGGAGGTAGGGGTGACCTTGGACCAGTCACAATATTCTCTCAGCCTAACCTACCCCACAAAAATTATTATTATTATTTATTTTATTATTACACCAAAAATGTGCCTGGTGCTGAACAGTCATGATTAGAGGTAGGTCCTTGCCCTGAGGAGCTTACAATCTAGGATGGACAAGGGAGAGGGAAACATAGGGAGACACAGATACACATTCATGAAGGTGCGAAGTTGCAGGTACACATGCTTAGCTTAGTTACAACAGGAGGAAACAGATGTTGAAGGATAAGACAACATAAGGAGATGCATCAATGAGCAACCTAGAAGGATAAGGATCTATTGAAATCCTGAAAGAAAATGTAGGTTTTCAGGAAGGAGTAAAGTATGTGTTTAGGGAGAGACTTCCAGACATGGGGGCAGCATGGGAAAAGGGGCAAGATGGTTTAGGGAGCAGCAGGCTAGGGCAGAAGGAGGTGGTGGGAGAGGAGTAGTAGTTTCTAAGTGGGAGAATTGCAGGAAACAAGGGCAGAAAGATAGGGAGGAGTAAGGCCACAAAAAGCCTTGTAGATGAGGGCACAGAATTTGTGCTGGATGTGGAGGAGAGGGAGCCAGAAGAGGGAGGTGAGTTGAACATAACCAAAGCAGTTGGGAAGTGAGATGACTTTGGCAATGGAATGTTTAACAGAAGTAAGAGGAGGTTGCAGTAGTTAAGATGAGAGATGACTAGGAGCATGGACTGGAGTTTTGGCAGCAGAAGCAGTAAAGTAGGACTGGATTTTCAAAAAAAGAGTGAATATGACATGTAAAGGAGTAAGGAGTCAAAGATAAATCTAGTCTAGGGGACTGGCTGGATGGTGACACCACCAATGGAAACAGTGAAGACAGAGGGAGAGGACGACTCATTGGAGTAAGTAAGACATTCAGTCTTAGACATTTTAAAGTTTGAGGTAATGGTAGAGCTGAAACTTGATACTGAGTTTTTCTCGATTATCATCAAGAATCCCGGTTCTCAACTTGTTTTAAGTGAGAAACGATAATCGAGGGGGAAAATTTTCAGAAATCTAGTGGAGATGTCAGAGAGAAGGTATGGAGAGAGTCTGATGTCATCAGTATACAGGGGACAGTGGAAGCTGTGCGATTCTATGAGTTTGCCCAGGGATAGAGTATATAGCAAGAAAAGAAGAGGAACAAAACCAGAACCCTGGGGAACTCCGACCATCAAGATACGTAAGGCAGAGGAGGTACCAGCAAGAGAGACAGTGAAGGAGTGGATAGAGACAGGAAGAAAGGCAGCTGAGAACTGAGCCCTGGAAACCAAGGGAGTAAAGAGAGCCAAGGAAGAGGGAATGGTTAATAAGAGCAGCAAGTGCAAAAAGCTTATTCAAGAAGTTTGGAAGTGAAAGAGAAGAGTGTGATTAAATAAATACTAGCTGGAGGAAGCGAGAGGGGTTTGGGGTTGTTTTTTTTTTGTTTTTTTTAAAGAAAAGATTGTGGCATTCATGAAAGTAGAGGGAGAGGGGCCAGAAGAGAAGGAGAGATTGGTATGTGCCAGAAAGGAGACAATGGTGGGGGAAGATAGCCATTAGGAGGTGAGAGCGGATGGGGACAAGAGGGCAAGTGAAGATGTTGGAAAAAGAAAGATGATTTTATCAAGAGAACCTGGGAAAAAAGGATGGGAGAGAAGTGGGAGGTGGAGATCAACACAGATGTTGTCCATCTTGTCTATGAAAAAGGAGGCAAAATACTGCAGAGGGGGGGAAAGGGGGAAGAGGGAATGTCACAATGAAAGCTAGGTTCCATCTTCTTTAGGAATTTCCAATTCCTACATTTCCAATTTAGGAACTGGAAAATTCCTGCCTTAACTCCTTCAAGCACCCATTTTTGGATTGGCAAAGGGGATGGCGGCTGCTACTTCAAGTGTTTTCAACATGTACAATGGCAGACACGCATCTATGCACTTCCACGAATCAGAAAGGAAAACTGGGTTCTTACCTTATGAATTTTCTTTCTACAGGAGAGCTTCCTGGACACCCAGTAAAAACTGTAAAGTTAGATCCCTGCCACTAGCAGTAGGAGGCAGACTTCCTGGACCATGATCAGTGGGGATCTAGTCCCTAACCTCCAGTGTTTTCAAGCCTAAACTTCACACTGCTTAAGCCTTGCTGAACTGATTTTTTTTTTTTTTATGTAACTAGAAAAAACCTGAAAAAAGTGCTAACGTCAATACTAAACTCCCAGCTATCACTAAGATGTTGTGTAGCCCCAGGGCATCTATGGGCACTTAGCTAAGTGTCCATGTTCCAGACACCTCAGAGTTACCTCTCACTCGGGGTGGGACCAGCCGTCCAGGAGGATCTCCCGTAGAAGGAAAATTCACAAGGTAAGAACCCAATTTTCCTTTTTCCCTGGGAGATCCTCCTGGATGGCCAGCCAGTAAAAACTGTAGACACATTCCATAGCGGTGTCCCAATCCTGAAATAGAGGGAATGGGGAAGGAGAGAGAGACATCCAGCTAGAAAGAGTCTCAAGGACCCTTTACAGAACAGCCTGGAGCACTCTTCTCCTGAAAGCCACATCGGCTGATTTGTGCAGCGAGATCGTATAGCGCCTCATAAAAGGTGTGCACTGAAGACCAGGTCTCCGCACGACAGATTTCCCCATACAAAGCCAAATTTCTAAAGACCTGGGTAGTTGCCACCCCTCAAAAGGAGTGAGCAAAGACACCCGGAGGTGGTGACCTGCCCTCTGCTTTGTAAGCCTCTATGATGCAGAGTCATCCAGCACACAATTACCATTTTGGATGCCCTCATGCCTTTCCTCTGAGGGCTATAAGCAACGAAAAGGGCTGATGACTTTCTGAAGGGAGTCAATTTGCCTAGGTACACTTTTAGGCACCCTCCTCACATTTAATTTGTGCCAGACTCATTCCTGTGGGTGTGTTGGCTTGGGGCAAAAGGAGGGAAGGACCACATCTTGCTCTCTGTGGAATCGAGAGTTCACCTTGGAGCAAAAAGCTGGCTCTAGCCTAAGGACTGCTGATGAGTCCTTAAAGGAGCAAAAAGGAGGGGTCCATGGATAAGGCGCTAAGTTAATAAACTCTCCGGGCCGAGGTGATGTCTATGAGGAAGGCAATATTGAGTGACAAATAATAGAGTGAGACCTCTCTAAGAGGCTCAAAAGGGATCTTGGTAAGGGCCCTCAAGACCAGGTTTGGATTCCATGAGAGGAATCAGTGAGCCATTGGGGGGGGGGGGGAATAACGCTCGGTGCCTTCCAAAAACAAATGATATAGAGGTGCCTAGCTACCCTGCAGCCTGACAGTGCAGAGAATGCTATTCAGAGCTGCCACTTGTCTTTGTAGCATGTTGGGCTTTATCCAGGGACCCGAGTTCACTGCACCAAAAAATCTTAAATTCTGCAACCAGTGAAGCCAAATTCTGCAAGTTCACTGCAAGCATTAATATTTGCATAATTAACTTGATTTGCATAACTATGTATGCTGGGAAGCAAATTTGCAACAGTAGACAGAATCACAACTTTGCTAATCAAACACAACTCAAACCCTCTGGAATTTCAGCACCCCAGAATTACCACCTCATATTAAAACCCCAGACCTCCCTCATCCAAACATAGGGCCTTCAGACCCCACCCACTCACAATTCATCTCCCAGGGGCCTATTTACCCTCGGGTCATGATCACACCTCCCAGACAGACAGCAGCTGCAGCAGTTGTTTTAGTTTGGGGTCAGGCAACAAGTTTTTGCCTGAGCCAGGATTTAAAGATCCTGCAGACAGCCCCCACTGCAGTGTCACTGCAATTTCAGCATGGCACTGTGAGGATTGGCTGATTCTGCAAAAATCACTGAAAATTGCAGCAACATAGTCAACTCGGGTCCCTGGCTTTAACTCCTTATCCAACCCCTCCTGCAGAAAGTCTAGGATCACCCTAATGGGGGATCTGACTGGCGTAACACCCCTGCTCTCACACCATCTGTGAGGTAGCCCAGGTTCCTTGCTTTATGCATCTTGTGGCTGGCTGTCAGGACTGTAGCATCGTGTCCAGGACTTGCTGCGAGTAGCCTAGCTTCCATAATGCTCTCTGCTCAATTTCCGTGCTGTTAGTTTCAGGGCTTCTGGGTTGTTGTAAACAAGAGGCAGGTCAGGAACCTCTGGAAGCCAGAGAGGGGGTTCAGAGCTCAGGTTCTGAATGTCCACAAACCATGGACGTCTCAGTCAGTAGGGGGAGACCAGTATGGTGGTAGCCCGTTCCTTCTTGATTTTTGCTATCATCCTGCCTATGAGAAAGAATGGTGGGAAGGTATACGTGAGTCCTGGAGGCCAGGACAGATTCAGGGCATCGAACACTACTGCTCAGAGATCTGGGAATTCAGAGATGAAGCAGTCGGTCTTCACATTGGTTGCTGATGTGAACAAGTCCATCACTGACCGGCCGAAGGCCTCGACTATGGTCTCAAATGCTCTAGGGTTGAAGGTCCACTCTCCCAGGTTGACCTTCTCTTGGCTTATCCAATCTGCCTGTCTCTCTTTTCCTTTGATGTGGACCACCAACTGGGATTTCAGGTTGTTCTCTGCCCACCTGATGAGAACTGGTGCCTGTTGATGCAGAGATTCAGAGCAGGAGCCCCCTTGATGGTTTGTGTATGCCTTTGCTACTGTGTTGTCCGTGTAGACAAGGACATGTTATCTTCAGAGCACAGGAGCTAGGCATCTCAAGGCTAGATAGGTTGTCCGCAGCTACAGTCAGTTGATATGGTGCTTTCATTCCCATGTGAGCCACTTGCCTTGCACTGCCTTGCCTTAGGAGTGAGCTTCCCAGTCCAGAAGGCTCGCATCTGTTGTTACTGTTATCCTGTTGGGATCTGAGAGTGGAACGCATGGGAGAGAGCGGTTCTTCATTGTCCACCAGCGGAATGAATTTTTCAGCACCTGTGGAACCGTAATCCACGGGGTTTTGCCTTGTGCCAGGTGGTCCTGCCAGGGACGAAGCAAGCATTGCAGTGGTCTGGCATGAAATCTGGCCCAGTGAAGGATCCCCAGGCAGGAGATCATGGTGCCCAGTAGGCTGGGGAGTGATTTCAATCTGCACTTGCCTGATCAGAGTTTGTTGTTTTTCTTGCCACTGTGTTGAGAGAAAAGTCTTGTAACTGTTGGTGTCTAGGATCACCCCTAGGTGTTCCAGGAGCTGTGAGGGGTCTCTTCTTCATGTTGATTATGAAGCCATGGTCCTGCAGGTACTGGATGGTTCCGTGTACATCCTGTTCTGCCTTCTCCTTCGATGGCGATCAGTTAAGGATGTCGAGGTATGGGTGGATTCGGATGCCCTCCTTCCGCAGATTTGTGATGAGGGTTATCAGGACCTTCATAAACGTTCTGGGCAAGGTGGTGAGGCCAAAAGACAGGGCTGTGTATTGCCAGTGCTGTTGCACATACATAAACCTGAGCCACCGTCTGTGCTTGAAGGATGGGCACATGTAGGTATGAAAGGATGTCAGCCATTCGTCCCTGGAGATCGCTATAAAGATGGATTGAAGTGTCTCCATTCTGAACCTTGACCGACTGGTTCAGGATCTTGAGGTCGAAGACTGCTCACTATTCCTCCAACTTCTTTGGGACGAGGAACAGCATGAAATAAAGTTCAGACCCCTTTTCGGTGTGTGGTACTGGTTCTATGGCTCTGATGGATCTGAACCTGTTAATTTCTGCTTGCATTGCTGAGTGTTCATCTTGGGCCACACTCATCTGTGTCGGCGAGACCCGCAAGGGAAGACGTGACAGCAGGGAGGAGCTGGAGAGCAGAAACAGAGCCGGTGCGAATGGGGATGTGCTGCAGCTTCCCTCTGGTGCAAACAGGGATATGCCACGGCTTCCCTCGTGCATGTCAGGGAGCAAAACCCTGCCCTGACATGCACGAGGGAAGCCAAGGCACATCCCTGTTCTCACCGGCTTTTTCTTCTCTCCGGCTCCTCCCCACTGGCCCATCTTCCCTTGCAGGTCTCGCCGCTGCAGATGCGAATGCGGCCTTGGTTGCTTGAGACACAATAGGGGTTTTGAGGAAAGTGCAAAAACTATATTGGATGCTGCCGCCCTTGCTGCCCAGCATAGAATGTCCTGGAGGAATCTGCTATAAAGGTGTAACAGAAAGGTCCAGCTGTCAGATAGACACACACAGAATGTTTGGGAGAGAGTCTGAACAGCCAGTCAGATTCAAAGGGTTTTAGAGAATGCTGGAGTAGAGAGGCAGTTGAGGTTAACAGCAGACGAAGCAGAGAGGAAAAAAGAGGTTCTTAAAAGATTTTTTTTATTTTTTTTATTTATTTTATGGATTTCTATCCTGCCCCATCCTGCAATGCAGCTCGATTGACAATAACTTTGTTGGTAATCAGTAACAATTTATCTTATGTGAACAGGATTCGCTATAGACATTACTGAAGGTGTCTATTTAGTTACTAATGTTGAGTCATCGGTTACTTTGTAATAAAAGAAGAAATGTTTCAACTGTTATAAAAGAGGCTTCTAGCGTTATTCTCTGAGGAAGAAGCACAGCTGTTACTATACTCCAGCAAAGAAAAAAAGATTGTGCTTATCAGGATTGTTGACTGTCTACCCTATAAAATCATAGAGGGATTAAGGTTATAGAAACATTCAAAGAAGAGAGAGGTTTCCATAACAAAAGGCATAGGCCAACTGAATTCTGGTGAAGATAATCCTCATTTTCATAGACACATGAGGATCTCTGGCTCATTTTATCCATGTCTAAGGGCTCTTGAAAAGTAGGTGGTGATAGTGCCATTTTAATGATTGAGGCAACTTACTCAAAAACTCCTCCTAAGGCTACTCTCTGTCCCCTTGTCAGTAGGGTCCCGCCATTCAGGGCACCGCCTCAGCTGTCACGCTCTGCTGGATGTGCAGGGAGGCTGTTTCAGGCCACCTGTCGGCCTTTCATTTTCATTTTCCCCACTCAGGCCTTTCTGAGTGGCCTGTAGATGGGAAGCGAGCCAGGGCCTTGCCTGCTGGCTTGGGTCCAGCGCTGGTGAACCTCCCAGGGCTGCTTGAAGTTTCGGTTCCCCTTAGAGGAATGCAGCTTTGTTGGAGGTCGCGCCAGCGCCTCTCCTGAAGCCGGAGGAGGTCTTAGCAGGGTAGGGGATCTGGAATAACATGAGACATTGACCCCCTGGGTCTTTGCTGTGCCTGCTCTGCAGGGCCCCTGCACCAGCCAGAGGGGGAGCACCCGGTCCAAAAAAACTCCTTTCCATTTCTTGATGGGAAGGGAATCCTCTCCCCCTGGCACCAGGAGTGGGGGAGAGAGATTTGAGAGTCCCCTAAGGCTGGTATCTTGCATCCTACCAGTGTGGAGGCAGACAAACAACTCAAGCTTACGGGTTAGATCCCCACTGAACATGCTCCAGGAAAAATCAGGAAGTCTGCCTCCTACTGGTAGCGGTGGGGATCTAACCCTACAGTTTTTACTGGCCATCCAGGAGGATCTCCCAGGAGAAGGCCAAATTCTGTGGTGGGGTAATTTGATGACCAATAAGAATATTTCTAGATAAGCACCGGGATAAGACACTCAAATCTCATACTTTATTATTATTATTATTATTAGCAAGCATTTATATAGCATCAGCAGTGTACCTGGAGCTTTACAAAGTAATGGGATAGACACAGTCCCTGCCCTAGGGCTTACAATCTGAGAGACATAGGAAGGAAGGGGAACAGAGGGAGAGACAAGGGGTGTAACATTCACAAAGATGCGAGGTCTCAAGTGCACGTGCTTGGCTTGGTTACCTCGAGAATAATGGCTGGCTGGTCCATGCGGTGAGGATATGAGTACACAGACCTCAGGTAACAACACTTCATAGTGTTGGTAGGATGCTACTTAATTAAGTGCTATCCAGCACTCTATTGACAGTTGATCATGTGCATCTTGGTGTTAGGAGATTTGCCACCCCAGACATGATACATCAGTGAAACAGGAGACATCCTGAGATCCTCTTTTCATATAAATGTCTTTGCATCATGTACAATGGATATAATCAAAGAAAACATTCACTCTGATCTTATTCCAACAGAATTTATTAAAAGATTTAGGGACTGGTGGATTTCTTATTTTGGTGGCTCTTTTTAATGCCATTGATAGATCAGGAATCATACCAGTAGATTGGGGAAGGGCAATCGTGATTCTGGTCTATAAAAAGGGTAACAGGGAAGAACCGAGTAACTATCGCCCTATATACCAAATTATATGCCAAACATTTGTTGCTTCGTCTGAATGACTGGATGGGAGAGTGTAAAATCATTTGCCCCGAACAAGCGGGTTTCCAATCTGGCCATTGATCAACTGCTTAGTTTTGGGCCATTTAATCAGCAAATATCTCCATCTGAACCAGAAGTTATTTGCAGCCTTTATCGATCTCCAATCAGCATTCAATCTTATCAATCGGAGAATTCTTTGGGGGAAACTAGAAACAGTCCATATAGATCCTCGCTTACTCCACTGAATTAAGGCTTTATATGCAAACACCACGATGGCCATTAGAGTCAATGATATGGGTACCCTTACTAGGGACATTGCTTCTACTACTGGAGTAAGACAGGTCTGTTTACTGGCTCCCTCTCTATTTAACATTTTCATGAATGATCTCATTCCTGTTATGGCTGCTCAGAAGTTTTCCCCCCCGAAATTGGCCTCTTGCCATATAGGCTGTATGTTATACGCAGACAACACTGTGTTACTGTCACAGACTCGGCTAGGCCTTAAAAGACAACTTGTGAATGAATGAATGAATATTTATTAATATTTAACAAAGTCATAACATAATTACAAGAGTAAAACATGCTGATACGTACAGCCAAACAGATAAAATCTAGTTATAACAAACTCAAAAATATAATGTAGTCCCTGGGATCAGGGGGCCCGTTTCAGTAGGGAGCACCAAATTATCAGCTCTCCTATCCTTAAGAATATCGAAAAGAAAGGAGGCCACATTCCTAGTAAGGATTTCATTGCGGCCTTCCAAACAAAACAACAGTAAAGGTACAGCGGGTCTCTTACCCCCTTGTTCAAAGCAAACTGTCAACCATCTATCTCGTCTGTCCCACAGACGGTCACATGAAAATAAAAGATGTTCCAATGAGGTCACAACCCGAGCGGAGCAGTTACAATAGCAGAGGGACGGGGGGAGCCCCAAGAAATGACCCTCTGCTATAGGCGTAGGGAAAACATTCATCCTAGCCATACTAAAGCACCTTCTAACCTGTGGAAGAAGTTGGTAAAAAAAGATACAGAGGGGGAAGCTGGGCAAAGACAACTTGTGGCTTTGGCCACTTATTGTGATTCAAACCATCTAGCAATTAACTATGACAAATCCAAAGTCATGGTGTTCTCAAAATCTGCCAATAAATTTGCTTGGTATATTAAGGACCATCTGATTGATCAAGTCGGACAGTACAAGTATTTGGGCTTTATGTTTTCTTCCAAAGGGGGGGTGGAATCCTCATCTGAAATTTGCCCTGTTGAGATCTAAGGGTCCCTTGGCAGCTATCCTTAGATTTTTCTATTCTTATAAGAGGGGAGTGATTTCCCCTGCCCTAAGAGTTTTCAGTTCCAAGGTGATGGCCCAGTTACTGTATGGGGCAGCGGTTTGGGCCCTCTCCCTGGAGGATAAGCTTGGGCTGGTTCAGACCAAATTCTTTCGAGATTTACTGAAAGCCATAAGTTGTATTCCATCGACAGCCCTTAGGCTTGAACTGGGCCAACTGTCTGTCAGATGCCTGATATGGAAACAGACCCTGCTGTTGTGGCTAAGAACTGAGAAGGCCTCCAAGAGGATTGCTTGATTTGCTCCAATATGATGCTCATTTGAGCTCTTGGAGAAAGAGGGTGATTGGTATTCTAAGTCAGATAGGATTTTCTCCCCTCTATTTCTCTAATAAATCTTTTGAAGCCGCAAAACTTGAAATATATCGCCGTCTGGAGGACCTGGATAGGCAGAGGGATTTAGCCCTGGTGGCGGATTTTCAGTCCCTATATAACTTTTTGTGTTTAGTGCCACCTAGAGGAACCATGGAGTCTTACCTTTCTCTAGAAGAGGTAAGCGGGTAAAGGTATCTCTTTTTCTCCGCTAGGGCAAATGCTTTGCCATCAAAGCTCCTAGAAGGTCGTTTGGCTGCTGTACCTTTTTCTTTGCGGCTGTGCCCGTTTGATAATTCCAAAATCGAAACTGTAGGTCATATTCTAATACACTGTAAAATGTATGATTCTTTAAGGGAGCACTGGCTTGCCCAGTTTTTGGAAAAGCTCCCCAGCAGAACTACTTTTGAACTTGAAAAGTTCTTACTGGAAGATTTATCCTCTGAGATTACTGCTAGGGTAGCCAAGTTCCTCTTGCAGGCCTTTGCTGTAAGAGGAAATTTTCTTCAATTTCAGGGTATAAATTGTGAAACCTTGGATCCCTAAACATGTGATACATATTTATTTATGTGCTTGCCCATTTGGATCTTAGGATTTTAAACAGAATGGTTTTTCCAAAGGTCTTTTTTGTCGCCCTCTTCCAGATATCAGCTTTGGGAGCTCTGAAGGGTGCTCAAATGGTAATATTTGCGCTTAAAAGTAAGAGCTGAGAGGGATTTCAAGGAAATAACACCCAGAATTAGACAAGAAACAGATATGATGTTTGAAGGGCTTAAATGGCAATATTATGAGGGAACTAAAGATTGTAACAAATTGGAAACAGACTGAGCCTCATGGGGCTATATATGTGGAGGGTGAAACGTGATTGTAATTTTACATTTGGTGTGTTTTATTTTGTTAAATTGTTGTGTATATCACTTTGACATGTCTTTGAATTTACTTGTTAAAGCCCATTAGGTTTATTTTTAATAACTTTGATATATTATTTGTACCTTATAATGATTTTGGTTGTGCTAAGGCAAAGACCAATGGTTACGCCAAATAAAATATTTTATTTGATTTGAAGAAAACATTCATACACAAAAACTGCCTAGAGTGGGGTAGTTACTACCCCCGGAAGGGAGATGGAAAATCTAGGGGTGCAAGGTGGGATTTTGACGCAATCCTGACAATTATATCATGCAAAGAACTGGTCACTCCAGTAGTGGAATACTGCCGGCTGGAGAAAAAGGGGGGATCCCAGATTTTTTTGCCCAATTGAAAACTTGTGATTGGGACTGCCTCCAAGAGACCTGGATGTTGGAGGATTTTGAGGTGGAAGGGTATGAAGCATATTTTGCTCATGCTAGAGCCCCTCTGCAGGGACAGAGAACAAGACCAAGTGGAGGGCTGGTAACTCTAGTGGCGAAAGATTTACAGGCTACTACGACAAAGTTGGAGGGAGCTCACCCAAATTTTTTATCAGTGAGATCTAATATAAGTGGACGGGGGAGAGCAGTTATTATTACTAATGTATATATCCCGCCAAAGAATTCATGGCACTATGAGGACAGGATATGGGAAGATCTGGAAGAAAGGATTAAAGAGCTGGGGGATCGCTTTCCGGATGACGACCTTTTGTTGGCGGGGGACTTTAATGCGCGTTGGGGCCCCCCAGATGGGAGGGAGGAGGATAGTGGGGGGGGTGTTTGTCAAATTGGCCCCCAGGGAGAGTAACAAAGGATATTTACACCAACGCTTTAGGGTTAAAGCTGGTGGGTTTGGTGGAGGCAACAGAGTTGGTTGTTCTGAATGGCAGATTCCCAGGGGATAAAGACGGGGAATTTACATTTTTCTCCCACCTGGGAGAAAGTACAATTGACTACATTTTGGTCTCAGGTTCCTTCTTCAACAGGGTATTGGACCTTGCGGTTATAGCCTGCCCTATAACAGAACATCTTCCAGTGATGGTGAGGTGGTTGGGAGACAGAGTAGATGTGCAGGGAGTTTTAAAGGCCCCCCAAGGTATATTTAGAGATAGAGCTGGGCAGGGGGGTTGGAAAAGGACCAAATAGTCCCCCCGGGTTCTCCTGGAGGCAGAAGGTGTAATTGGGGGCCATCCCGTCGAGGAGATTTATCAGAAAGTTATTGAGGAGGGAGAAAGCATTGGTTGTCTGTTTGACACCGTCCTGGAACAACTACAGCCTATAATAGGCTGTCTGATTGGAGATAAGGGAAGAGGAAGAAGGTAGGAGGGATGGTTTGATGGTGAGTGCAGGGAAGCAAGGAAACATCTGTACCAGGCCTTTCAATGCTTAAGAGGGAGGGGTTTGGCCCCAGTAGAGAGGGAAATATATATAAAGGCCAGGGGTCTTTATAAGAGCCTCCTTAAACAGAAGAAGTCAAAGTATCTTTTGGAGGGATGGGAGGAACTATTTAGGGCCGTGGAAGCCAGGGATTCCTCCAAATTTTGGGAAAAACTAAAGGTTAAATGGGGTGGGCGGAAAAAGATAGTACAGGCTAAAGTCCCAGTACAGAGATGGGAACACTTCAATGCCACTATTTTCTCCAAACCCAGGTTGGAATTGGAGTTTCCCCTGAAGGATACTATCGAGTCCCTCCCTAGGTGGGACCCAGTTAAGCCAAAGGAAGTTAGAGAGCTGATTGAGCTGTTAAAAAAGAACAAAGCGCCTGGCTCCGATTTGGTGCCAGCGGAGCTACTGCTTGGGAATGTGGAATGGTGGAGCCAGGTGTTGGCATTGCTCTTCACCTCTATAAACGGCACAGGAGAAATCCCCAAGAAATGTTTGGAAAGTATTATCATGCCGATTTATAAAAAAAAGGCCCAGTAGATGACCCGGCAAATTTCAGGCCTATAAGTCTTTTGAGTGTTGTAGGGAAATTATACTCAAGATATCTGTTAAAGCGTCTGAACCAATGGGTGGAACAAAATGACCTGATAGGGAGAGAACAGGCCGGCTTTCGGAAAGGAATGTCCACAATTGACCATGTGTTTGTGGTCGATCAGCTGATCAATAAATATGTGGTCTCAAGGCCAAAGGGGAGTTTATACATCTGTTTCATTGACCTCAAAATGGCCTTTGATTCAGTCTGTAGGGGGAAACTGTGGCCTAAGCTGATTAAGTATGGAATTGATCCTAGGTTGTTGTGGTTAATACGAGCATTACACACTAATAATACATTGAGGGTCAGAATAGATGAGGCTGGCAATGTTTCTGGACCTGTAAAGATGGAATGGGGGGTAAGACAGGGTTGCCTGCTGGGCCCCATATTATTTGCATTATATTTAAATAATTTGGGGGACTTTCTCAGAGATCCAAAGTTTCACCCAGTAGAGATAGGGGGACAGGTGATATCGTACCTGCTATATGCAGATGATACAGTTTTAATTGCTGCCTCACCAATTGGCCTCAGGAGACTGATGACGGCATTTGGACAGTTTTGTACAGAAGAACTGAGGAGGATAAACTATACAAAAACCAAGATTCTGGTGGTTAGCAAAAAGCGGAAACATCATAGATGGTTTCTGGATGGAGTGGTGATAAGAGCAGGTTTCTCAGTACAAATACCTTGGGGTGATTTTTGCTAAATACCCCACTTGGGAGGTTCGCTGCAAAAAGGCTATGCAGCAACTTAAGGCTACAGGGCAGGGTATTATAAATTATTACTGGTCTAAAGGAGGGAGATTGTTCAAATCCGCCCTGCGTTTGGCGCAAGCAAAAATGGTACCACAGCTGCTTTATGGTGTGCAAGTCTGGGGAGTAGGTAGGATATTAAAGTTGGAGAAAGAACAAAATAGACTGTTGAGACTGATTCTTCAGGTGCCAAGGGCAACACCTGCGGTCTTATTAAGGGCAGAGGCGGGAGTGAAATGTATGGCTTCCCAGGCTAAGGCAGCAATTTTAAAATACTGGCTACGATTAAATTTGGTCCCATCTGGGTCAATATCGCACCATTTGCTTCCGGTAAGTGGTCACAATGGGTGCAGTACAAACTTAGGCTGCTGGTATTGTCATCATCCCACCTTATGGGGTTACCTTTTGGAAGGGCATGGAGTGAGGTTAAGATCAGAATCTAGGACCAGGATCTGCAGAGGGAGCAAGAGTTACTAGCGAACCAAAAGGTGGCGCAGCAGTATAGAGAATGGACGATTCCGACTGAGGGCCCAAAATATTTGGCAGTGATGAGCATGCGGGACATCAGAGTTCCATTTACCCTGGCCAGACTAAATAGCTTCCCGTCCGCTGTTACGGAGGGCAGATTTGCAGGCACTATATGGGATGAGAGATTCTGCCAGTTTTGCTCTATAGGTAAAGTGGAATCATTTAGGGCATATTTTATTGGAATGCCCGATGTACCTGCAGTGGAGAGAGCAGTATATATCACCGCTGATAACTATTACTGCTCGAATCACAGAAACTGCCCTCTTATGTGATAAGGATACTAGGATCTCTTGGAATGTGGCAAAATTCTTGATGAAGGTGTATCGGATGAAAAGAAAGTTGGATAGGGAGAGGTTTAGTAGGGCCCTAGTAGCTTAGTTACGTATAGGAAGACCTTATGGGGGTAAGATGGAGAGAAAGGTCAAACTGTAACAATTCATGTAAGTTACCGAGTTGTACCCATGGGTTATCTACAAACCAGGATAAGATGTAGGGATGTCCGATACAGGGGTCAATAGTAATCAGCCAATCCGCAGGATGGCAGACAGGGGTTATATATGGTCCCTAGGGCAGAAGAACTGACCCTCAGCGCTCCGCTTAAAACCACAAGGGGTTACTAGTATTAGTTTTAGTACTTAAATGGGCTTTATGGTTGTGGAAATAGGATAAGGCAGTTGCAGGGGTCAAGTGTGCTGCCACAAGCCCCGGGAAGGGCAAGGCGCCCCACCGGATTATGTGCCCCACTTACCCTAGTCAAGCACCCCCCCTGCTAGTAAAGGAGAAGTGAGATGGAGTACTGCAGGGGTCAAGTGTGCCGCCATAAGCCCCGGGAAGGGCAAGGTGCAACGTGATGGTATTAAAATTTTGTATGTGCTTTGTGTTTGTATGGAGGAATATAAATAAGGGATCGATTATTAGTCGCTCGTTGGGCTGGTTCCGAGAAAAGCGTGTGGTAAAAGATTCCAGGGGGGTTATTGAAATGCGTGGGAGGGTGAAACTGCGTTGTGTTGAGTTGTTGTGTTTTATTATAAAAGTTTAAAAGTTAAATGGATTACAAGGTAACTTTGGTTTTGAGGGTTATTTGGTGTGTTAATGTAAATGTGGTTCAGATTTTGTAATGGTCAAATGGCCAAGCAAATAAACTATTATTCATTCAACTGCCTAGAATGTGATTGAAGATTGCTCCGCTCCCATACATTCTCTCTCCAAACACCAGCCAGGATGAATATTTACTTCAAGTCCGGGAAGTCTTGTCCATAAGGGTGAATGGCTGCTGCAAGGAAGTTGTAAGGGAGAAGCTGGGCTGGGAGCACTCTAGCAGCAGTTGCCTTGCCCTAAACCTTGACATGGGGTGAAGAGGTGAGCTTCACTGAGTATGTCTAATAGAGGTGACGATCTGGTTGCCCTTACGGCACACGCTCAGTTCAGTCTAGGAGAGGGGTAACAGGCAGCACTATAATATCTCATAGTGGGTTCCTGTGGAAGAATCCTACCTTGCACGGTTCCCAAGTTAAAGCACTCTTTCCCCCAACTAAAGGGGAAATTTTCATGCCACTTAAACAGTAAAGGTTTAGGAGTGCAAACCTATTGTTAAATATGAGAAGCAACAGAACTGTTTCTAGAGTATGCTTTCCAACATGCTCCCAACAGCCCCGTGTAGGCCCAGGTTGCTTACAACTATACTTTTTTTTGCAGGAACACGAAATAGCTGCCCATTTAAGCCCAGTGTCCTACAAAAAGGTGTCCTACATAATTAGCCGCCAGAGGCAAGGGGGTGGGGTATTAAATATTTTTTAAAAAAATACTGAGTGTAGAGAGTGTCCCTGTGTTTGTACTTAACATTTGATTTCAACCAAATTTAGCACAGAGGCTGAGAACCCAAAGGGAAGTATGGATCCAAAATTTCCTAACAAGTGCAAATGGAGGGGAGATATAGCCCCTTCTGTAAACAAAAAAATCTCACTGATTTATGTACAGCATTGTCCTCCCTTCGGAATTCCGATGCCTGCTGCACAGAACTGCATATTATACATGACTATTGTGAATACATCACATACAGAAATATTTTAATAAGGAAAAAAGCCTGAAAAACAGTAACAGCCGCCTATGCTTTTGCCGCTTTTCCTTCTCCATTAAAAACTAGTTTTGAAATAGGCAGAGTTGTAGGGGAGCAGATGAGTTTGGGGTTGTGGAAACTCAGCCTTGTCTTGTTTGTTTGGATTGGTTTCAATTAGTGTCACCCACCGATACAGAGTATGCTTGGAGCAGTGTGGGCAACCAGTTGTGAATCAGATCCTTGCCCATCCTGGCTGGTGAAGGTCAGCCAGGAGACGTTGGGGCCATTGCTGGCTAGGGTAGTCAACGCGGGCCTTCAGGAGGGTAGGCTGTCAAACACCCTCAAAATTGCAGTTGTCCAGCTATCACCTTGTCTCTAACCTTCCCTTTTTAGGGAAGGTTATTGAATGGGTGGTTACCTAGCAGCTTCAGGCTTATCTTGATGCTATCAGATTCCTGGACTCATTTCAGTCAGGTTTTTTTCTGGAGCATAGTACAGAGACTGCACTTGTGGCCTTGGTTGATGATGTACACCTAGAGAGCAACAAAGGGAATTGTGCCCTGTTGATCATGTTAGACATCTCAGCAGCCTTTGATACAGCTGATCACGAGGTGGTGTTGACATCATTGCAGGTCCTGGCAGGTGTGCACGGGACTGCTTTCCAGTGGTTCCATTTGTTCCTGTCGGGGAAGCCCATGGGGGTAGTGAGGGAAGACTGCTCATCATCCCACTGGGACCTCCTCCGTGGTGTCCTGCAGGGTTCCATCTTGTCTTCCCCCTTTTTCTTCAAAATGTATCTGTGGCCACTGTGCAAGATCATTCGAAGTTTTGGAGTGAAATGCCATCAGTATGCTGACAACACCCAGCCATACCTCTTTTTTTATCCAACCCAGGTCCTGCAGTCTTGGGGCTTACCCAATGCCTGGCTGCTGTTGGGGACTGAATGAGGGAAAGATGACTGAAGCTGAATCCAGATGAGACCGAAATGAGGATGACTGGCCAACCTTGTGCGCTGGAAGGGATTGAGACCGGTTATTGAGGGGGGTCCGTCTCCTTCTGGCTACCCAGGTTCGCAGCATTGGAGTGCTTTGGACCCCTTGCTGTGCCTGGAACATCAGGTTGTGGTACTGGCCAGGAGTGCTTTTCACCATCCAATTCCATCTGGTGAGGAGGCTGCAGCCCTTTCTTTCTGAATCCAATCTGGCCACTATCATCCATGCTTTCATCATCTCAAGGCTAGACTATTGTAATGCATTCTACATTACTCTGCGATGCTCTGAATGGGAGCTGGGAGGAGGGATGGGCAGCCCAGCTGCAGCAGGTAATGGCCAGCAGTCCCAGCCAGTCCACCTCCCAGCAGCAGCTCCCCCACAGAGCAGGGGACTCCTTTTGAATGGGAGCTGCTGAGTATCACCTGTTGGGCTGCCTATTCCCCACCCCCCAGCTCCCATTCAAAAGGGAGCCCCTTGCCCTGCAGGCAGTGGCAGTTTGCCGGTAGAAGGTGAAGAGTTAGTTTGATTTTTAAAGTGTTTTAAAATTATTTTAAAAGTTGGTTGGGATGTGGGAAGGATGGTTGGGGGGGGAATAGAGTAGGTGGAGTACCACAAGGGTGAAAGGTGTAATTTTGGTGTAAGAGGGTGGAATTTGTGGGGAGGGAGAGGAGGGGGTATGGATTTACTTTGGGGGATGGATGTGCTACAAGCCCCGGTGATAGGGGGGGTATGGGCAGGATTGGGGAGTGGAGAACTGTGCCACACACCCCCATGAGGGGGGTACAGGCAATGGGGGGTTGGATGGGGGGATGTTCCAAAACCTCCCTGTGAAAGGGTGTTTGGGCAGGCGTGGAGGACTATGCCACAGTCCCCCGGTGAGAGGGGCGGTATGGGCAGGAATGGGGTTCCCTGCCTGCCTCCCTGACCAATTTTTCTCTGAGGATGTCTGGCTCAGGGGAGGCCCGCTGGTTTCTTGTGGAGTCAGGGGAGGAATGATCTACACTGGGGGGAGGGGGGGGCGGAGAGAGGAATTATGACAGCTGTGAAACTGACTGGGGTTGTGTCAGGCATAAGGAGGTATTGGGTGGGGGGGGGAGGAGGGAAGAGTCACCATGGGTACAGGGGCAGATGCTTGGTATCTGTTCTCCTGTCCTCTTCTCGGGATCTGAGTGTTGATGTCAGTGGAGCCTCTGTTGCTTAATGCCAAGTCAGTGGCTAACAGAACTACCACCATCCATGATCTCATTCAGGATGAGGGCACTGACCTTGTATGTATTACTGAGACCTGGCTTGACAAGGCTTCTGGGCCTGTGTTGGGCAAGATGGTGTCGGCCAGATACTTGGTGCAGCATCAGCCTCAGACTGGGGGTCGGAGGGGCAGGGGTACAGTGGCGGTGATCTGTAAAGACAATCTGGTCTTTCGATTATATCCAGTGTCTGACTTGCCCAACATGGCGTGTTTCCATCTCATGTTTGGGGACTGGATAGATTGGGTATTCTACGAGTGTACTGACCACACCACTGCACAGCAGACTCCCTGACTTCTCTAGTCGAGCTGGTCTTGGGAGTGGTGTTGAGGTCACCCAGACTTATCGTCTTGGGTAATTTCAACAAAGCAAGCAATGGGCTTATCAAGGACCTATCTTTCTCCAGGCACTACAAATATCTGTAATACCTTACAGTTACTGCATTTTTAATTTCTGTTATCGTCTGTACCAAGTTCCTAGATCATTCTAACCATTTTATCTCCCTTTCTCTAACTACCCTGTCAGCTGAATACACCCAACCATTGTGGGAATTCACATACTGTGAATCACACTGTGAACCCAGTTCCTTTGATATGCATACTCCCTTCTCCTGATATCTGTTTTCTCACTTTATTCCCAAATTCTATGCTTGCTATCTCTGTGTGTTTATCAATACCTTTTGTTCCTTTGTCTTATACAACAATACATAATTTTATAGCTGTTTTGTTAATGTCTGGCACATCTCTCTCTGTTGACCCCCCTCCCACCTTGCTCTGTCCACTCCCACCTATTCCATGCCCCCTCATATATACCTACTCTACGTTTGCAGTTTATATATTTCTACTGGCTATGATATATGCCTGAGGAAGGGCCCTGTGTGGCCCGAAAGCTTGCTTATTTCCACCAACAACACTTGGCCCAATAAAAGATATCATTTGAACCAATTTGTCTCTCTGTAACTTCAACATACATGATGAGACTGGTCTTTAAGGGGCAGAGCAAGAGTTCATGGCTGCCATGACAACCATGGGCCTATCCCAGGTAATATCTAGCCTGACACATGAGGCTGGACACACTTGGATCTTATGTTTTCCACTGGCCTGGAAAAAGGCGCTCCAGAGGATGTCGTTATGACACCACTGTCATGGTCGGACCACTACCTGCCGAAGGCCCAGATCCCCATCCTCCTTTGTCCCCGTCAGGGTGGTGAATTGCTTTGGATGAAGACTAATGGATCCAACAGGATTCCAGAACTCTCTGGAGGATTTAACCCACTAGCCCTGTTGATGTCTTGGTTGATCTGTGGTATGACATTTAAAATTTAAAGTAACATTTAATTTTAAAAGGGGAAACTATGCAAAAATGAGGGAACTAGTGAGAGGGAAACAAAAAGGAGCAGTTAGGAAGGTTAAGTGTGTGAAAGGAGCACGGAGATTATTTTAAAATGCCATCCTGGAAGCACAGATTAAATGTATTCCACAAATAAAAAGAGGTAGCAAGACCACCAAACGTCTTCCAGTATGGCTAAATGGAGAGATGAAGGAGGCTATTAGAGCAAAAAAGGCATCCTCTAAAAAATAGAAAGCTAGTCCTAATGAACAGAATAGGGAAGAGCATAAGCATTGCCAAATTAAGGTGTAAAACGTTAATAAAACAGACCAAGAGGGAATCTGAGGAGCGACTCACTAAGGATGCAAAAAATAATATTAAAAACCTTTTGAAGTACATCAGAAGGAAGAAGTCTGCTAGAAAGCTGGTTGGGTCATTAGGTAGCCGGCAGAGGCGGGCAAGGAGGATTTGGGAGTGGGGTTCCTCTCGCTGGCCTGCTGGGGCAGCCTATAGAGGGTGGGTGTCTAACAGGGTTCTCTGAGGATGGCAGGGCTTCCACAGCCATCGGGGTCGTTACGGGTCGGGGGAGCTATGGTCCAAAGGGGAGGTGTGTTCCATCAGTGAGGAGAGAGCGGTGCCTTGTGCCCGCTCCCCTCTCAACCCCCCACATGGGTAGATTGGGGGTCAAGGCTCAGG